>JAOSBN010000178.1:38078217-38116976 GCA_027563595.1 Erythroxylum suave | reverse complement strand
TTGGCAATGTTCAAACTAGAAACAAACCCTTCATCTCTATACTTCTCAAAATATTTCACGGCATCGTTTATTTGGCTTATTGCAATGTCGATGGTAGTAGACTTATATTGCAGCTTCTTACTCACCATATCGACATAAAATAAAATATCGTACCAAATAATTATGCCAAGAAAAAACTCAAATTTCTTTATTGACGTGGCCAAATCTTCAACGTGACTCCTTATCCCTGATTCATCTTTAGAACTATGCATCTTCATTAAAGCAAGCCTGGGCTTGAAATCAAATAGCTTTAACACTTTTAATCCGACTCTCCCAACGTATATTAGACAATGATTTGACAGTCAATCCAGGGACATTGTTAGTTAGAACCTTCCACCTTTTAGGAGAGTTAGAAAACGTGTATATATGTTGCACAATCCCAAAAAATGAACTAGCTCTAATGCAAGATTCTGTCATATCACAAAGGGTAAGATTAAGACTATGACTCGCACAAGGCATATACAATGCTTTTGGATTTATCTCAAGAAGCCTCTTTTGAACCCCTTGATGTTTCCCTTTCATGTTTGAACCATTATCTTAACCTTGACCCCTCACATCATACACATTAAGATCAGGAAACTTTAGTACCTTCAATAATTCATTAAAAAGTCCCAAACCAGATATCTCATCAACTTTCAAAAACTCTAAAAAGTACTCTTCCACCATTATCTTGTCATTTTACATATTCACACATTGAACTATTAGAGTCATTTGTTCTTGAATACAATTAAGAATCACAGAGAAATACTTCGCCTCTTTGATGATCTTCAATATAGAACTTTTCACGTTGTATGTCAATAGAGAAATCAATTCATTTTGAATTTTGTGGCTAAGATAGTGATGATGAATTTCTCTATTTTCAATGCGCCAAATATGTTCTTGCATTACTGGGTCAAATTTAGCAATTATTTGCATAAGTTCTAAAAAGTTACCATTATTAACTTCATAAAGTTTCTCATTGGAGCTATGGAAAGCCAAATTATATTCAACCAGAAATTCCACACTAGCAACTATTCTTTTCAAAACTTCTCTCCATCGCTCTCTCTCTATCATAATTTCTTGTTGCAATTCCTTATCAATTGTTTCATTCCTTTTCAACCTGGCACGTAGTTCCTTCCAGGAACTCATATTAGCCATATGTTCAGGACTATTTTCATGTTGTTTAAGCCTCTCGCTAAGATGCTTCCAATCTTTGAACCCGGTACTCACTAGGAAATGATTGTTAAAATTAGAACTAAACAACCTGCATGGAAAGCAATACACTTTATCCACACGTCTTGAGTACACCAACCACTTTCTATTGCTAATCTCACCGTTACTCAACTTTCTCGAATAATGATTATAACCAAAATGTCTTGAATTATCATCTAATGGAAATACAAGGTCTAATTCCCTTATAGGCCCCTTTTCAACTAGTAAGTCTCTTGTTTCATGATCAAGATTATCTGAGCAATTATTAGGATCATAAATATCAAAATGAAGGATGGGATGTTCATTGACATCACAATTATCAACATTTGATCTATTCTCCACATTGTCATTTTCATCATGACCATCAACACATAAATCCTCATGAACTTCATGTGAACTTGTATCATGCAAGACAAATTTATCCATGGCCCCTTTTTGTTTTTCTGTTAGTTGCTCAGTTCGTTTCCTTTTTTTCCATTTTTCACTTCCCAATAAATGCTTTTTCGACAACATCTTATCAAATCTAAACAATTCAAGAAGATAGGAGTAATATCACCTTATTATAATGGTTGAAGGAGCCCCCAATAGTTTGCTTGTAAGTGTTTAGAATCGCACGCTGAAAGATACAATAAAGTTCATGATTAAAAATTACAATAGTAAAATTTGAATTTAACAACTCAATTGTGCAATAGCCGATGATACTATCAGAAATCAGGAAGCACGTCATAAATTTTTTCCCTACTTGCAAACTTCCTAATTATTGTCATTTTCGCAATAAAAGCTCAATATAAGTCTACTCCTTCACATTTTGGGAATTTTTTCCCCAGTTTTTTTATCATCTGCCCCTTATACTCTTGGGGCACTTCACTTTTCCCAGAAAACAAAACCCATCAACTTTTAAGCAACAATTGAATTGATCAATCATCATCAACCTCACAAGTCACAAGTCCAACCAAAAGACACAACAATCAAAAGTCTCCATTAAAAAAAGCATGAAGATTGAAGACAGAAATTCAGAATCAATTTCTAATGATAATGAAAAAAATTAAACAAGATAATCATCATCAAAATGATAATGATCAATTAATCATTACGCAGCAACATATATTATGTCGAACAAATCAATGAAAGCAGTGATTATCATCATCAGATTAACAAGAATTGGAAACCCTTGGCGACACATCAAGAATTGTTTTTCTTTCTTTTCTTCTCCTACCTTGCAACCACTAGACTGGACTCGAATGGATGTGGTACTCAATTAACAGTTTCAGTTTTACTGATATTTCCAAGGCCTTATTCTCCTGCTGCCCTTTAAACCAAAGAATGTGGTGGTTTTAAAGCATTAAAATATATTTTTAAAAAGAAAAGAAACCAGCCCATCATTGTAATTTCATACTCATGGCTGCCTGCGATTTTCATAGTGTTCAAGAACCAAAATATAAAAAACAATATAAAAGCATAACGTGTTGCACAGTCGTGTTGTATAAAATTATAAATAATGCAACTCAACTTTTTAAACTAAACAATGTTGTCTTCTAAACAATGTTTTGTGATTATCTGATGGAAAGAGAAAGGAAAAGCAAATCTTGTCTTCTAGGTTGCTCGTGGATGATTGAACTATCAGTAAATGTCAATAATGTGTAGCATTGACGGTCCAGAATAGAGAACAAATGTAGAATATAGGGATTATAGAGGTATTATGTACAGATGAGAGGAGCAACAGGGAAACTGCAGCAAAAAGGAGCAACAGGAAGAATGCGTGTAGGTTTTTCTCTTTTTTTAATAAATAAACCACTCCACATTATTGAAATTGGGCCCTGGGCATAGGCCCAGCTCACCCTTACCCAGGGTCGGGCCTGCTTCGATGTTTTACCCTAATCGCCTGCAAACTCCTTTTATACCCAAATGAGAATTCTATTATTGTGTTCTTTCTAATTGGAAGCAACAACGAGCAAGTTGAACTCTTAGTGGTCTCAGTTAAAGACAAGAACTTGAGTTATGAGGGATCACGGTGGTGGTAGTTTTACAACCAAATAGAGTTTTGAGTGAAAGGATTGTCAGAATCTTTATAAACCCAGTTGAGGATTTAGGTTGCACTGGGTAATTGTTGGTTTATACCCTGTGTTCTGTGCATTGGTTTTACGTTAAAGTCTGTGCAATTGATGAAGTGCCTATGCTGGGGTACATGGATTGCAAGGGTTTTAACAATTGTCCAATTTTAAACACTTGCTAAAGTCCTCATTTACCTGAAGAGAGTCTGGCTTTGACGGAGAATGGTGGATTGTATTTGTTTGATTTGGAATATGTGAATAACAACACCTATCATACAGGAACTAAGTTTTTTTTTAGAAATTAAAATTCATTGAAAAAAATAATGGGAAAGTGTACATCAATATGTCTTACCTACGTGAGAAAGCCCTAGCACTAATACATTGGACTAGATGATGTCGTATAAGCTAAAAACAAATTAGGACGTTTGATAATTAGGGAAAAACGAACCCCCCATCTTTCCTTGATAACGTTAGAAGCTTTGCAAGTATCTGGTTCTCGCTTTGTCTCCCCAGAATATTTCGACACCTAGCGCTGCATGAGGGAGATCTAATACTCAGGTAACATTTTGTACTATAAGATTTCAATCTTATCTATTTGTGATTAGGACATAAGATTTGTTTCCCATCCCCACATACGTTGCTTAGAGGATGGCAGTGGAGGTCAAGGAGGTGATCTGCTACCCAGGTAAATCGATATTGTAGGAACCTTCCTTTATAGTTATGGGATTACATAAAGAATTAACTACTTATCGAATATCAAGGACTTGAGAACCCCAAAGCTTCTTCGAATTACCACTTGCAACTTAAAAGAAGCTTTCCAAAGGAGCCCCTTTGTTTCCACTAGGTAAGCTTCCTTTACCCCTCTCCCAAGCCCTGAAGCTTCCTTGTTTACATCTATATAGTAGGCCTTTCTCCTTGAACTAAGTTGAAAGTATCTCGGGGATGCTATACAAATTCAAGTAATTGTGAATGGTTGAGTTGTGAGTTCACTTGGCATCTCAGGATTTTTGTTGTTGCACGTTTGATAAATCCAAGGAAATAATGGCCTTCTCTTTTCTGCAAATTATTCAAGAAATAACATAAAACTATAGAAATACTTATTTTTTTGTTGGTTTATGCCCTACAGTCAATCGCTTTGGTTGTAATTTAGTGACAAATTATTTAAAGATATTATTTATCTTGTACATGTTTAGATTTATATGATAAAGTCCATGGGATAATTGTACATTGCAAACAAAATTATAATGAGATTATAATTATGGGATTCATATTACATTTATGTATTATTCCAATATGTTCCTAGTCATTGTTATATTAAGATTGGACATTAATAGAACGTAAAAAGACTAGCACATATTTTGTTTTTCCATATGAAGGAAGTAATCAATCTCATAGGCTAAAGTATAGAGATATTTAAACAAATGTGTGGGTACTTGCTAGAGAACAAGTTCACTGAATAGACCCGATTAGAAAATTTCATTTGGAACATTACTTGTATGTCTATGGAATTCTCATTGTAATGATTGTATAAGTGATCATTTGACTTAAGGTTAGCAAAGTTATCTTGTATAGGGATTGTTATGCTTTGATACTACTTATGATCTATTTAATTATGGGTCATTTAATCGGTAGTCATTGGATGTAGCATGAACTATATGGAGATAGTTGAGTGATCAAGATAAGATTCATTACCCTAAAGTAATTAGGGAGAATGTTTCGTTGTTGTCGATTAGTATTGATCCAGAAAATCCTTGGCCAAGGTGAAATAATGCTTTATAAATAGTTTACAAATGTCATTAATTGAATTAATAGCTAATGGCGGAAAACTAATATGATTAGACTCAAAATAGAGTAGGCATTAATTTCATACTCTATGTCTAATCAGAACATTGTATGTTGGAAGGATTAAATTATATGAAAAAATTATGACGAAAAGGTTAGTCAAAACCACTTTGACATTGTTAAATATTTGGATGATCATAATGCGTTGCTAGACACCAGTCTTGATCTATGATTATAAAATATTTAATTAGAGAATTAAAGATAAATTAAAAGGAGTTTTAATTTATCTAATTCTAATTATGAATTAGAATTAGAATTTATAATCATTGCTAACATATTTGGAAACCTAGTGAGTCTCACATGTAGAATGAGTTGAAGAGAGAAAAGTTAATTTGATCAAGTTGCACTTGATTGTAAGTTTGAGAAACCTTATGATTAAATATGAGATATTTAATAAATAAGGATTAATATAAGATATTGAATCTTATATGGGCATAAGTGATATTTAATTAGAATCATTTGTAATTCTAATTAAGTTTGATTGAAATTAAAATTTAATTTCAATTAAATTACTAAGATGTCCAAAGCTTATTATAAATAGGCTTAAGCTTTATAGAGCTAGCACTTCTTGCTTAACTCTCTCTATAAGAGTTACAGAGTTCTCCCAACTCATTCTGTGTATACTATTAGAGGCTAGACATTTGTGTAGCTACGGTGGTTGAAACTGATTGGTTTCCGGAACGGTTCAAGGGATATGACAAGATAAAGATCAAGCTTCGGAATAAGGTATGAATTAAGTTTCTGCTTTATTATGATTTGTATTAATCATTTTATGGAATTAAAAAGATCTTGGTTTTTAGGAAATCAAAGACAAAAAAAAAATCGTAATTATTTCATTGCAGTCAGGATTGGATCCTGACCCAATTTCTTAACACTTTTAATGTAGCTTTGCTTTAAGCATATGGTTATGGATATTGCAACCTAGTATGCCCCTAGAATGAATGGCTTGAAGTCATCGATTACATCAATCAAAGACAATATATGCAAGAGAGATATGTTGATATATAAAATTGCATTTCCAAATGTAATTTGACATGTTTAGCAAATATTGATATGTTTGGTGTGTATGCTCCACTTGTAAAGAAAAGAGTTCACTTTTTCTAGGGCAATTTCTGACCAGCTTCATTTTATATTGGCTTCTGATAATATATTGGTTGTTTATGATGTGCACAAGCCTTTAGCCAATTCTTTACGTATAACTCTACTTAAATAAATTAATTAGTAATTTATTTTAATGATGATCAAACAAACCTTTTTTATAAATACAATTTTAATTTTTATTGTTATTTTAAGTTTTATATTAGACTTAAATTTAGTTTGAATTATTAGATTTGATTTATTATTATTTCATTATATAATAATAGATAATGGTGTATTTTTTATTTCAATAAAACATTTTATTTTTACTTACTCTTATAAATTATAATTTTTACTTCTTATTTATTATATAACGATTATATAATGCTTTAATACTGGTTGAACCTTTAAAACTTAAACTTTTTCTCTGACCAGTTCGATGTTCGGTCCAGTTTTTAAAACATTGGTTGAAAGCTTCCTTCCTTAATGTACTAATATGCTTTTCTTCTCCTCTAAAGAGTCTATTACACCTTTCGTTTCAGAACATGAAAATACAGACCCTAAATGTTATAAGATAGATAGATGGATTTATCATCCCTACTTAAATTGTTTTAGTCCAAGTACCAAGATGTGAATGAGATCCATCCATCCCCATTTATGCTAAGGAGCTATTTCCTTAAAAGATAAGTCCAAACCCCTTTGGAGAATTGACATTCAAAGAAGTTATAGGATATGTTTCTTGTTACAATTTACTAAGGTTGCATACCCTATTGAGGAATTGAAGCTTATCCAATTAGGTATCCTTCCACATAATTAGAAGCCATGAGAGAAAAGAGATTTTAGGAAGAATGAGTTGGTTCCATACCAATCTTGCTCTTGGGAAAGGGTAGGAAAGACACCTACCTAGGACTCACTCTCATAAGGGGGTCACTCTCAAAAGCTTTCCAGCATTCCAATGTTCCATTCCTTTGTTGAAGGTCATAAATTCCTAATTAGTGGCTATCAAAGAAGTGGAAGAGACCATCTCAGATGGTGATACTTTTTTTGAGAAATATAGGTGGTGATAATATTGATAAGAAAGGAAATTGAACTTTTTAAGGTGGGGATAATATTATTAAGAAAGGAAGCCAAGCATTTCAGTTTCCAAATTTAACGTTAACTTCTAAAGTTAACATTAACTTCATGTATTTATAAATTCTTTTGAACTATTTGGATGTATTTCTTACCTTCTAATTTTTTTATTTCCATAAAAATACGAATCTAAAACATTCCAACTCAAAAATTAGCAGTAAAAGATTTTTATGGTTATGATTTTTTAGATCTGAGTGATAATTTAAAGGTAAATTTATGACTTTTCTATGCATTTTTAGCTTACGAAATACTTGAATATATTATAATTAATTTGTAATTGGTCATTCACATGGACACTATGTTAACATTTTAACTTAGAGCATCAATATTAAATGATGTTATGAGGACGAAGTCTTTTAGCATTCATATATATTTAGCATAAATAGAAATGATGTATAACGAAGACTGGGTATTTATATAACTTGATATTATATAAGAGAAAATTTTCCATGGATCTAGAATTTGTCTATATTTATAATTTATACCCATTAACATAACAATAATTTTTTATTGAATGAATAGTTAATATTTATTATTATTTTAGGTATAATTGTGGTATTTGAAATTATATAAAAATAACAATATTTATTATTATTTTAGCTTATTGCCTTAAAGTTCCAGCAATGTCCAAAAGCAGTCACTCAACGTGCTCTTCTATATGTAAACACATACATTTTCATATGACTACTTTGCACATTCAGAATAATAAGCACATCTATAAATGTATAATTTATGCATGTTCTATGATGAATTCTCGAGTATATTTCTTTGATACACTTTAGAAACAATTTACAACTCCTTCCAAGCATTATTTACTCCAAAATACACTTTACTCAGCTTAACCCTTTCATTCAACATCAACTAAATTCAATGACCAAATTGATTGCATTAAACTCTCAAACCTCTACTCAGTTAATTGAACATTGCCTACCTCATTTATAATGCATTAAACAATCTTATCACACATTTAACCAACTTTTCCTAAATTTTCTAAGGCAAATTTCCGGTCAGATTTGTATGGCCATCTTGACCTAGAAACTGATGTTTCGAGACAATAATTTCTTCTAATTAAATGTTTATCTATGTCTAAAGTTTCAAAAAAAATCATTCAATTTGGTTCATTCTTCCATGAGTTATGCTCAAAATACCACAGACTATGCACGTTCGAAATTTTGGCTAGTGCATGATTGAAGAATTAGTGTACTCCAACTTGTAAAACTCATATCTCTCAATTCCGATATCTAAAAATTACAAACTTTATACCAATAAAAAGCTAAGAGAATAAAATATAACTTTTATAAAGAAAACTTTCTCTGATTCGGCCTACATCAATACAGTTTATTTGATAAAAATAGGACACGATTTCTATCAAGGGTAGTGCTGCAGTCAATGCCAGAATTCAACTTCAAGCTAAATTGCAAGACTCTTAAGAAAAGAATTTAAATTTTATTCTTTCACGAAAAATGTAGCCATATGTTTCTAGTTTACTCTAAATCAAAATCCATCTAATTTGGATATTCACAACTCAATTTATGTCCAAAATACATACTCCAGCCCACTTCATTGCCAAAACCCTATCATTTCTCTATCATCTCAAGTTGATGATTTAGTTAAACCTAAATTCCCAGTTCAGAATTCTCTAGTCAAAATTCACAAATTCATGAATAATCACAACCCAAAACATAACCTAATTCACACTTTTATATATTACATTTTCTGCATTTCACTACTCTTCATATAACTCCAATTACCACAATCCTTTATCACACTTTCTGCACATTTTCGTTTTGCTTGAATCACTGAAACTCTTCTGCCTACAGCACCACTCATGCATGCATTTATTTATCTTCCTACACCACGCATGCATGCATTCATTTACAAATATTAAAACATCATCAAAATGTCATTTACACTACCCATACAACTTAAAGAATCACTTACTTGATTCAGAAAAATTCCAGTAGTTGAGAGAGCAAATATGTGATTTCATCGGTGGAGAAAGGACAAAAATAAAGAGAAACATAATAGTATATGAACTGAGTTGTTTAATTTGCAAGGTGTAACCTTGATGTGAGAAGCAAGCATATAAACTAATACATAGAAATGAGCAAGCTAGGTTATTTCGATGATGGCTAAACAAGAAGAGAGAAAGTAGATGATTTTTGGTGAAGCATAAGAGAGCTGCATAAATCTTCCTTGCCTAAAAAAAACGTGATTTAGGTGGCTTAACTTTGCTTTGCCACGTGTCTCTAATGCATGTCTTGCTTTGTCATCATGTGAAACTACCAAATGTCACTATGATGCTACCAAATGTCACTTAGCTATTAGTCCATATGTCACACATTAATAAGTCCATTTGTCCTTCATCTAAGCTACCAAATGTCACACTTCCATTTGTCTCTCTTTTTTTTTCATTTTTCCCAGTCCAAACTAGTCAAAAAAATTTTAGAAATTTTCCAAATATCCGAAACGTCACCAAAAATGCTAAATCAATTTTAATACACACCAATTCATTTTCCAAAACAATAATCCACAATTCACATTTTAATCACATTAAAATCACTTATACCTGAAAAATGTCAATGAATGCATATACAATTATTTTAATGAGTGTGAACATTATTCACGTGTATGTGTATGCCATATGATGCACGAAATGCACTTCTAAATTCTCAGTAAACTCTCATGTATTGTATCCTAGGGTTCTAACCCTAATTATGGGATAATGGGATGTTAAAGATTAAATCATACATATAATACATATATACCCAACAACACTTAGTCTAGTCTAAACAATTCAAAAATTTTACCAAATCATGATTTACACAAATATTAATTGTCATTTATGCTTTATTTGATAATTAACAGAATTGCCTGAGCCCAACTTAATCTAGTAGGCTTACATCTAATGGTCTGCCGACTCATCACATCTCATCTCCTCATAATCACTTACCAAGTGGACACGTAATTAAATGTATAAATATCGACACAGGGTACCTTATTTTCTTAATCTCTCTTGGTATTTCGGTACTACTCCAATGCCAAGCCATCAACATATGATATCCTTAAGACTCAAAATATCCTGGTACCACTTCGGTACCTAGCCATCGATACAAGACATCCCCAGACTTAGGATGCTCTGGTATCTGCTCCACAGACAAATACCTAGACACGACCTTGCTCATATCGGCACAATCTATCCATCTAAGACCACTAAATGTAGCTTATCCTAGGCAAGCTACCGATAGTTGATTTTTACCAATTATTCACAACATATTATCAACCAATCTCTATTTAACTAACACATTTCCCGTCAACTTAATAAGCAATATACCTTAGAAAACATAACAAAATATAACAATGAAACATCTTATTCTACGTTAATTATTTAGTAATTAAAGTAAATATAATTCATTATGTAATTAATAATCATTAATTAAATTAATGACTAATTGAAAATATAATTTATTCATAACAAAATGATACTTAATTTTAAAAGTAAAGTCCAATGTTATCCTTATCTCAATTTCAAATTCAACTAATTAATAATCTCAATTACTCCTTAATCGGACTTTGGAAAGTCCATAGAATTTACAAAATTCTATTAGACTAATTTATGAAAAATTTCTAATCCAGTTATACTTAATAATTCAACATTATTTTCTTTTCTAATTTATTCTTAATTATAAAAATAATATCCTTACTAACCTAACCACTATAATTACTAAAATACCCTTAACTAATTAAAAGTCCCATTTTACCCTCATTCATTTCAATTAATACCAAAAATGCCTTTCATGTAAATAAATTCCAGATTTACCCTTTCCTTTCTGCATTTCCTATATTGCCCTTACATGCAACTTAAACTTTCAAAAGATGTCATTGCCTTCACCCTCTCCTCTTCTTCTCTCTACTCTTCTTTTCTCAATTTTCCAGCCACATTTTCTCCCTTTTTATCCTTTCATGCAACTTCAATTATTGTTCCAAATAATCACAACATGCAATCCAATTATAAACTAGTGTAGGATGATCAAAACTCACAAACAAGACATAAAATTGGAGCTGGAAATTTACCTAAGTGTGAGGGATTTTGAAGTTGTTAACCTCCACAACTTCCTCCAATTTTTTTGCAAAATAAACATAAGGAGGGAACCTATAAGATAAATGTCACATGCAGAACATAACAGTGCATTTAAACACACTTACCAACTGGAAAAGTTGGGAGAAAAGAAGAAGAGGATGGTGATTTTCGTTAGTGTTTAATGCATGTTTCCAGTAAATTGCTTATTTATATACTCCACTTATTAATGATTTAATGGGCTAGGTTGTGGGTTTTTTTTTGTATTTAGCTTTGTGGGCTTTACATGCACTGCACTGCCAACTCACTATCCTCCCTACACTTATGAAATTATTATGATTCATGGTTGATCCACTATTCTTCTAACTCTCATTTTGTCTTTACTCCTTACATGATATTGTAAGGATTGTAATAGGGTAATCCCCTCACTTTTTAATCGATTTTGTACTACTTTCAACTTTTATTAATTAATGCCATTTTTCTTTTCTTAAAAAAAACCTTAGAAACAATATAAAATTTAATTAAACAATAACTTTAAGAAAATAAAAACTACTGAAGCAAAATAATCGAACATCCATTGTTGCATTTAATCTAGTTGAATACTCTTCTTAGAAGTTAATAAAATTTGACTCAACAAATTAAAAACTCATAGTTGCTACAAAGATTAAAGGAATTGAACTTTTGAATATTCAATATTTAATCTAGTAGTTGAGTATTCAAACCAATGAACTAATCGCATGCATTAGAAATCAATCAAAATAATCATAAAAACAAAAGAACAGAAGAATAATTCAATATATGAATAGATGAAACGCTTTGTAATAAGACCCAAATATCCCCTAATTTATAAAGTTCCAAGGGCCTTAACTCCATTCAATCAAAATAAAGAAAGTTACTTAATAATGACCATAGATACTAAAGTATAGTGAAGAGAAACTATACTAACGTCTACTAAAGAGAAGAAAAGAGAGTTTCATGAGAAGCTAGAATATAAAGCTAGAAAACTTAGGATGATCTTCCTCCTTCACTTTGGTCCTATTTATAACTAATTTAGCCCTATGTTTTGTTGACGTTGGGATCTTCTTATTATGATTCTTTGGCTACAAAAAATCATAACCTAACTAGTTGTCACTCAAACTTGGTTAAGATAAAGTTTAAACAAATTCTAGCATGTTTTACTTACAAATTCAAAATCTAGAAATTGAGTTTTTTATTAAACGTGCCCAAGCCTAATCTTAAAAAATGTTACTATCTATTATATATCTCGCTCTCTTCAAATTTGTCAAGAATTATCTAAATACAAAAAATAAGTAAATCTTTACGATATAATTAATAATCACACCTAATATAATGATGTTATCACCTACATATCTATCCAACCACAAATCATTATTCAAAGCCAATAACAAGTATTAGTGTGACCTTACCCGGTGGAAGCTCCATCCAGCCAATAATCCAAGAAATCTACTACTACAACCACATATATAATAAATAAAAGTTTTAGGTCAATATATCCAAACAATTATAAACTCTCCTTCTAACCTAGAGACATTAGATGGAAAAAAATGTTAAATATAACATTGGAGGAACAAACTTCTTAAAAAAGAATTGCTGGAATTGTCTAACAAGCTTTTTAGTATACTGGAATTGATATTGGGAGTTAACATAATGCAAAAGAAACTTAACACTTTAATATAAATAATTCTCTTTGGATAAAAAAAAATTCTTTATTGTATTTATAATAATTTAGTTTTCCTAGTTGTTAAATTATATAGTTCTTGACATTTAATGATGATGTAACTACCTAGTTATTTAAACATATCTTTTAGGCATTTTATTGTGTATATTAAAAATAAATGTTATTAAACTTTTACTAATGTCATTCTATTATGATTTATATTCACATAGTTTTATGGGAATAAGGATTGCAATTGACAAATTTGTATGGTTGTTATGTTGATATTTCTAAAACTCAGGATGTAATTCGCAATTTGGCATTGTGATGCCTAGTTTACAAAACCTACTGTGGTAATGCCAAAGTTATGGATTTCATACCGTTCCAGCCAGTATGATACAAAATCAGTAAACGACAGTACTAGCCTCAAATACTGGTCAGTACTAGCGTTTACCGATTAGTACCGGCGTTTACCAGTCAGAACAAAAAATTTCGACTGGTATCGTAAGTTTTGAAAATTGCAAGGACTAAATTGCAATTTTTGAAATTTAACCCTAAAATTACCCCCTCGCGATTCTTCTGTCTGCTACTCTGCTCCTCTTTATGGTCGTGATCTCTCTCTCTCTCCCTCGCGAAATCGTCGTCTCCTCCTCAGCCATCTCGCCGTCTCCTCCTCGCCATCGACGTCTCTGCCATCACTCCTTCCTTCGACCTGGGTTGGAGCCATCACTCCTTCCTCAGCCATCACTCCTCGCAATCTCTCTCTCTTCCTTCGACCTCAGCCATTACTCCTTCCTCCGCAGCATGTCGTCGTCATCCGTCGCAGCCACACTGTACCCACACCATCTATCGTACCTCAGAAGTACCACAAAGAATCGACCCGACGTCAACCCGAAGACCCGATTGTTTAGGTGTGTGTTTTTCAATTTTTTTCATTTTTCATTGCATTTTGAACCTTTGATTGTGTTGGTCCGTTGGATGATGGATTTGTGTTGTGTATGTTCAGTTTGGATGGTGGATTTTGGGTAAGAAGTTTTGCATTGAGTTTGTGAACATATGGTGTTGGATTGGATAGTGGATTTGGGTAACAAATTTTGCGTGGATGTTGGATTTTGGCTGGGAATGGATATTGAAGTTGAACATCATAAATAGGTTTTGTGAATGTTGAACTGAAATTGGATTTGGATTTTGGAAGTGGAATGCCAAATGTATAAATTTTTTGGCTTGTGATTTACGGTGATATTGAATAAGAATTATTTATGAATGAGATTGAATTTGAGCAATTGAGCTTGAGTTGAGAATTTGAGATGTTAAGTTCAATTGTACATGTATTTTATTTAATGATAATTTGGTTATGGCCGTGAGGTGAGGTGAGGGTAAGAGACTAGTATTTAAAGTTAAATTGTTGATGTTGATTAATTGATTGTTAAAACTTAAAATTGAAAGTTGATAATCAACATTTAAACCTAAATGTAAAATTGATAACCAAATGTGAAATTGCAAATTGTTGAAAATAGAAGTGGAATTATAAATATTTTGTGATTGTTGGGAATGAAAATTGTTAGAAATTGTTATGAATGGAAATGAAATTATGAATGTTTTGTGATTGTTGTAGTTGGAAATTGTTGCAAATGGAATGGAATGGAAATCGAATTATGATTATTTTGTAATTGTTAGGATTGGGAATTGTTGGAAACAGAATGGAATTATGATTGTTTTGTAATTGTTGAAATTGCAAATTGTTGAAAATAGAAGTGGAATTATGAATGTTTTGTGATTGTGGGGTTTGAAAATTGTTGGAAATTGTTAGAAATGGAAATGAAATTATGAATGTTTTGTGATTGTTGTAATTGAAAATTGTTGTAAAAGGGATGGAATGAAAATCGAATTATGATTGTTTTGTAATTATTAGGATTGGAAATTGTTAGACATGGAATGGAATGGAAATCGAATTATGATTGTTTTGTAATTGTTGACATTGCAAATTATTGGAAATAAAAATGGAATTATAAATGTTTTGTGAATGTTGGAGTATTTTTTGTTTTGTGTTATTATATATGCTGAATGTTTTGAATTGTTAGCTTTTGACTTATAGTGAATTATGTTCCTTGAAATTGAACTGTATATAATGTAATCATATAGAATGCGTTATATTATATGAGATGGATATGCAAATTGTCATTGTGTACTGAAATTTTGTGTTATTTATTTTTGTGTAAAGATAAATAGAAGGAAGTTTAAATACTCTCGATTAACCTACTTCAGGAAGATACAGTGATCCAGCTTGGGCTCACGTTGGTGCATTTCCTAGTCAAAAGAATCATACCATTTGCTTGTTTTGTAACAAGCACTTGAAAGGTGGAGGAATCACCAGATTGAAAAGGCATTTAGTTAAGGTTAAAGGAGATGTGAAAGCGTGTAAAAAAGTAAATCATGATGTGAAGTGGCAGATGAAAACATTGCTTGATGAAATTAATTTGAGAAAGATAGAAGGGGAAGATTGAATTTTGAAATTGGTAGTGGAAGTTTGTTTTTTGGTTTCCGTAGTGATTATGGAAATGTTGAAGGTGGAACTAGTAGTGGTAGTGGTACTGGTAGTGTTCCACTTAGCCTCAGGATTATGAAGAATCTGATGTGAGGAAGAGAAGAAGACAGGTCACTAGTTTTTTTGCACCACGAACAACTCCTGGAGCCTAACCTTCAATTTATAGTACAATGCAATCAAGAGATGCAACTCACAATGTCAATATGGCAGTAGCTAGATGGTGGTATGATACAGGTTCGTCATTCAATACTTCTCAGTCTTATTATTATCAACCTATGATGGATGCAATAACCTCTTATGGTTCAGGATATAAAGGGCCATCGATTTATGACTTAAGAGGTAAATTTTTGAGTTGTGTTATTTCTGAAATTAGAAATTATTTGGCTGAAAGAAGAGTGAGTTGGGGTCGTTATGGTTGTTCAATTATATGTGATGGTTGGACAAATAAGAGGCAAGAGCCTATTATAAATTTTTTGGTTTATTTTTCAAATGGCTCTATGTTTTTGAAATCTATTGATGCATCTGGCTTTATTAGAAATGTTGAGACTTTGTTTAGGATATTTGATGAAATTGTGAATGAAGTAGGGCCGGAAAACATTGTTCAGTTTATTACTGACAATGATTCCGCTTATAAAGCGGTAGGGAAAAGGTTGCAAAATACCTATAATTCATTTTTTTGGACTCCTTGTGTTGCACATTGCATTGACTTAATGCTAGAGAATATAGGGGATCCTAAGTATTTTCCTGTTGTTGATGAGATTATGCAGAAGGCTAGAAAGGTGACAAAATTCATTTATAATCATGCATGAGTTTTGAATTTGATGAGAAAGGAATTTACTAATGGCAAGAATTTGTGTCGCCCTGCTGTGATAAGATTTGCAACAAATTTTTTATCACTTCAGTATTTTGTTTCGAAGAAGGAGTTAAGGCAAATGTTTACAAGTAATAAGTGGGTTGCATCTTAGCATGCTAGGTCTAATGCTAGAGTGGAAGTTTGTAGTATTATACTGGAAGATAGAGAATTTTGGTCGCAATGTCAATTTGTTATCTGAGTTTGTGAGCCTTTGATCAGAGTGCTTTAGTTGGCTAATAGTGAAGAAAAGCCAACAATGGGTTATATTTTTTATGTTATGGAAAGAGCGACGAAAACAATCAAGGCCAATATGAAAAATAGGCCTTCTTTATACACACTATATCTCTAAATCATTAATGAGATAAGGGAAAGACAATTTTCTTCTCCATTGTTTGCAACTGGGGTATTTTTGAATCCTAGTGTATATTTTAGACTGGATCTTATAAAGCAAGCTCAAGTTAATAGAGGAATGCTTTTCACAATTACAACAATGGTTCCTCATGACGCGATGCAAGATCTTTTAAGCTCACAAATGGAGCTTTACAAGTTGTCTTATGAGGATTTTGGAATGCCAATTGCTATTCGACAAAGAGGAAAACTTTTTCCAGGTATTAGTTATTTCCTATTTCTTATTTGTTGAAAATTAATTATCACTTTATTTTGTTTATAACACTACTTTTGTTATCTTATAACTTGCAGTTTCTTGGTGGGATCAATTTGAAAATAATGTTCCAGAATTGAAAAGGTTTGCGATTCGGATTTTAAGTCAATGTGTAAGTGCAACTGAGTGTGAACGAAACTGAAACACATTTGAATTTATCCACTCAAAGAAAAGGAATAGATTGGAGCATAAGAGGTTGAATGACTTGGTTTTTGCTCGTTACAATTTAAAGCTTTGGGAAAAGTATGTTATTTCGTTATTATCATCATTAATTTTGATATAATTTCTTATAATTTTCTAATAATTAAATTTAATTATTTACTAGGAGTCTTAATAACACAACTAGTTCAACTGATCCAATTGCCATTGATAATATTGATGTTTTGGCGGATTGGATTTCTGAAGAACCCAATTTGGTTGATGTGAATGATTTAGCTTTGGAAGATAATCTTGGATGGGAAAGCATTGACATGTCATTTTGTGCATTAAATTTGAATGATAATGATGATGAAGCTCCTCTCAATAATGATGATTTTGTACTAAATGATCACTGTGGTTAGTACAGTTCTAATAGGTTTCCTCCCATTGATGATTGAATTCTAGGTTTTTGTTTTTCCTCTTCTTTTAATTTTACTTCTATTTGATGTTTATGTTAAATTCTATATATGTAATGTAACTATAATGTTTTTTTTTCAGGTTTATCTTCTATTTGATTGTTTCTTCTTCATCAACTCTTTTTGTAAATTGTTTAAGGATATTTATTGTTCTTTTTTATTGGATGTTTTGAATCTTTTGACGTAATATTATTTATTAAAATGATGAAATTGTATTATTATAATATTTTAAATACTTTGTATTATTCTTAAATTTATAATTGTATGATGATGACTGTCTTTGTTTATATTAATTGTAGTTATTATTTATATGTGAAATATTTTAAAATTATTATTGTTATATATTAATTGTCATTATTATTTATTATTAAGATTTTTGAAAACATGATTGATATAAACAATAGACTAGTAAAGTATACAGTACAATAGTACAATATACCAATAAACTATTTTGCAAATTTTAAAGATTTTAAGGACTATTTCATAAATTTTAAAAATTACCCAAGGTGGTACCTGGTACTGACCAGTACGGATACAATTCCATTCTAAAACTCGATCCGGTACCAAGCCCAATACGATATTCATAACTTTGGGTAATGCACATATATCCATAGTTTTAAATAAAATAATCACTAGTGAAAATAGACGCAAAATAGGTCGACAACAACTTTTTCAACCTCTTGCGTTTGCTTAATGTAACCCAATTGCATTTAACTTATACTTAAAATAAATAATACGCTAAGCTCATTCGGTAATTGGGACAACTATAAAATAATGTTCTTGTATTTATTTCTATTACACTTCAAGATATTCCTGTTGAAGCATTTAACCCACAATAATATAGCACAACATTGCTAGAAGATGGAGTTGATAATGACTACATATTTTAGTTAACTTAAGGTCCAATGAGAGAAATGAAATGCATAAAAGGACTTTGAAACTCTTGCTTGCAGATTAACACACATTAATTTGTTTGCTCCTTCTTCATATTGTCAGCATTAGGAAAGTTGTTAAAACAAAAATACCATTTGACGTGATTAAGAATGAACCTGTGTTGGATCCAGGTTCCAGAAGGTCCAGTCTCAGTTGGATCTTCGATCAAAGTTTCGAGAAGGCCCTAGACAGACAGTGTCAACTCTTATCCCACACAACCGAAGCTACTAGAAATAGGCAGTGAGAGTGAAGGTAAGAGGTAAGAGTTGCCAAGATCGCAAACCCGACATCTCTTTTCAACTTTGTTTCACTCACTCGCTGTGTCTGTTACTTGTATCTGCCAATGGACGGTGCGAAACTAAAGGAATTGAAAGGCTTCATCGAACAGTGCAAGTCTAATCCCTCTATCCTCAGCGATCCCGCTTTGTCCTTCTTCCGGGATTATCTTGAGAGGTTCTTAAATTATCTACCTTGTCATTTTTAAACTGTTTCTCATCTTATCTTTCCAATCATTTCACCTCTTTTCTGTTTTCAGTCTTGGCGCCAAGCTCCCTTCTGCGGCTTACCACGAAAGCAGCCCTAAATCGGTAAGACTTTTGTGTTTACTTTTGATTGTGTATGAAGAATGTTTTCGGCGTCTGTAAATAAGTGTATTGTGATGGTGGTGTTGTGTAGAAGAACCATGTAGTGGAGGAGGACACTGACGACCAAATGGAAGACGTTGTCTCCGAGGAGGAAGAAGATGAGATTATTGAATCTGATCTTGAGCTTGAAGGCGAAACTGTCGAGCCCGATAATGATCCTCCCCAAAAGGTATTGCTTTTCAGTTGAGGTCTTTGTTTTACGTGCTTGTCAAAGTCAATTATCGCATTGATTGGTCGTTTGCAGATGGGTGACGCTTCTGTGGAGGTCACAGAGGAGAGTCGTGATGCTTCGCAGGAAGCCAAGGCAAAAGCCATGGAAGCAATCTCTGAAGGTACAAAATGTGGTCTCTCTATGTTTAGTTGCTAGTGCAATTTGAGTCTATTGATTCTGTGGAGAACCCGGTTTTAATAGTTATAGGATTGTTGTTTGCAATGCAGGTAAACTGGAGGAGGCCATTGAGCGTTTAACTGAGGCAATATGCCTTAACCCGACGTCTGCAATCATGTATGCCACCAGAGGTAGAATAATATTGCATTCTGAATGTTGGCAGGGTACAGTTGTTTTGAAGTTATGTGTTATATCGAGAAGTTCTGAGTCCATATTCATCTGTGCAGCTAGCGTTTATATTAAGATGAAGAAACCAAATGCTGCTATCCGGGATACCAATGCAGCTCTTGAGGTTATTAGACTTCCAGAACCCAATTATCTCCTTACTAAACCTTAAAGGAAAAAGTAAAAGAGAAAAATTCACGTACTCCTACAAGTGTAACACTCATGTAAAAACCATACTTTTACATTACATAATTGGTAACAATTTCTAAGGGATGGCTTTTCAGATTAACCCAGACTCAGCTAAGGGCTACAAGTTCCGCGGCATTGCACGATCTTTGCTTGGTCAATGGGAAGAGGCTGCCAAGGATCTTCACGTAGCATCAAAGTTAGATTATGACGAGGAAATAAGTGCTGTACTGAAGAAGGTAAAAACCTGTTATCTGCTTAGTCATTACATGCATTTGTGAATAACATAAGAACTTTTTGTACCATTTGATGCATGGTTTTCTGTCTTTGAAACTCAGATTGTAACATGATGCAGTATGTATGATATATTTTTAAGATTTTCAAAGATATTAAGAAATTGTAAAATTACCACTGTCTTTGAAATTTCAATTCTATTTACTATTTATTTGACTTTCATTGAGATTGTGTTAGGTGCCAAATTGAAATGGTATGATCATTGAGTTTTTGTCTTACATTGCAATATTTTCTCTCTAAAGGTCGAACCCAATGCTCAAAAGATTGAAGAACATCATAGGAAATATGACAGGCTGCGCAAAGAGAGAGAGGATAGAAAGAGAGAAAGAGAGCGCCAGCACCGCCGTGCTAGAGCACAGGTATCTGAAATGTAGTTTGATGACGAACATTTAATTTGCTACCTTAATATGAACCTGATATCTTCTGTTCTGTTTGAAGGCTGAATATGAGAAGGCCAAGAAGACAGAGGAGTCATCCTCCACTAAAAAACCTGGAAGCATGCCAGGTGGGTTTCCAGGCGGGATGCCTGGAGGTTTTCCTGGAGGCATGCCTGGAGGTTTCCCGGGTTCCATGCCAGGAGGAGTGCCAGGAAATGTTGATTTTAGTAAAATATTGAATGTGAGTATGGTGGTACTTGTGTCCTTTCATGCCCACTATTAAGAATTTCATACGCTTGAGGATTTTAGATAATGTAAATTGTTGTTTTAAAATTTATTCAGTTTCCTGTTTTAGATAATTCAAATTGATTTTGATTTCTGCTGCTCCGCCATGCATTCAGAGGCATTAAGGTGGAGTTTGTAGTTATGTTGTTGTCTATTGTGACAAATGTTGTTTGAAATTTTTGATAGGACCCTGAATTGATGGCTGCATTTAGTGACCCAGAAATAATGGCTGCTTTACAAGATGGTAAAGTTTAGCTTCTAATTTTATCGTTATGCAATCATGTAATGTGAATCTAGTCTACATTACTGTGACATTTTGGATTTTATTGATAGCTATACTTTGTTCTGATTATACTCTTTAACATTAAGGAATATGCTGTGGTGAACAGTTATCGACAAATGTAGAGCTAAATTGACTAGTTGATCACAATACACTATACTTACCTCTTGGTAGTTTTTAAATTAGGCCTTACTGTAGCTTTCAAATGTCTAAATGGTATGAAATTGTTGATGATTTTTTATTTTTGTGTTTGAGATATAGTGCACTGGCTTCTGCTTGTTATAATGATGTTTTGTTTTTTATGTAATTTGTGTCCAATGCATATTGCAACTGATTGGCTGGACATTTAGTTATGTGTGTGGGATGATTACAAGTAGAAATTGACCAGTGTTGTTTCTATGTTTGGAGCATCTATGGTCTCTGAGTTGGATCTTAAATAGATAGATGAGCCAGTTGGCAGCCTTCAACGTTGAGAAAGCCATGACTTTGTTCACATTTAATGGTAAATCAACGTAGAGCAAGCCATGACTTTGTTCACATTTAATGTTAAATCTGACCAAAAATGAGCATACTATTTTGAACATTAAAATTAGTGGGCTCTGAAGCTGCATTGCCTGATTAGTAGCATCCTTTTATATCCTACTAGCTATACAGCAATTGAAACTAATGTGTCTCTATTCCATTTCTTTAGTGCTTTGTCTGTGACCAAAGTTGCTTGTGCTGTAGTGATTGAGCGTTGCATAAGCCTGCTAACCTTCTCTATTCTGAGTTGTGTGTTTGGGAACTTTGTATTGGAAGCCATGATGGAATACTTATGCGTAGAAAGACTTGTCATCCATTTTCATTTGAGTTAGTCTTTTCCATTTCTTTAGTGCTTTTTCTGTGACCAAAGTTGTTCATGCTGTAGTGATTGAGTGTTGCATAAGCCTGCTAACATTCTCTATTCTGAGTTGTTTGTTTGGGAACTTTGTATTGGAAGCCATGATGGAATACTTATGCGTAGAAAGACTTGTCATTCATTTTGATTTGAGTTAGTCTTGGTGCTTATAACACTTGAACCTCCTTTCGGCATGTGGGTGGTTGCGAGAATTATGGATCTGTTATAAAGTTGTAGTACCCATTTGGATTAGGATTTAACTTTGGTTAGATAGCATTGGATGCTGGAGACATTGAACACTCTTACTGTGTTGGGGGGAGAGGGGGGTTTCAAAGGATCAAAATATTGAGCACCTTAACATTATTACCTTTTCAGCATTAAACCTTACCCGTTGTCTGAAAATTTGTGAATGAGTTATATACCTTGCACGGCCAGGCATTTCCTGATTGGGAATTCATCTAATGGTTGCCCAATGAATAACTTCCCAGAATATTTTATTTGCATATTCCACCATCTTTTATGATGTCTAAGCATTTGTTTCAGCTAATAGTAGTTCCCCATGATTGATATCTCATGTAGTTCTAAATCATTCATCAAAAGTTGATGATCGATTGGATGATTGTTTTGCAGTGATGAAGAATCCAGCTAATCTTGCTAAGCACCAAGCCAATCCCAAGGTAGCTCCTGTAATTGCAAAAATGATGAGCAAATTCGCTGGACCAAAGTAAATTGTATCTGCGATTCTCATTACTACTTATGGTTGATAAATGTCTAGCAGCTGGTAGAAGTTTTTATCTACTTATCCAGGGATGTTCCGTGTTGCGTCCATAATTTCAAAAGAATTGATAAAACAAATCAAAAAATCATCGTTGTCATGTTTGAAATTTTGATTTTTATAAATGAAAGTGCGAGTTTCAAATTTGTTGTGCTCGAAAGAACGGGTTGGTGTAGTCTTAATGACTTATTGTTCTCTCTCTTTGAACTCCGTAAAAATATGCTTTTTTCTTTAATCTTAGTTCCCGGTATGAGTATAATTTATTCGACCGATTTAAAGGAAAGGACTAGTATGTTGGTTTAGGTTTGGTTTCAGTGCCAGAAGGATTATAATAATATTTTTTTGGGTGGTAGGCGATCCTCAAATTAGGTTACTTGAGTGAATGAAGTTTTCGTTTATTAGAATGTTTGAGGTATAAAACTTTGTCCCTTACCTTTTACTTCAAATTTCTTCTCTCAACCGTCTACGATAAAAATGACCTGTGACCCATAGGGTGTGACAGACCAATGGCATTTACCTTTTGCGTTGAAAAGAATGCTCCTAATCAGTAGATACTTTACTGGGGCTATTCGTAGAGAAATACAGTATAATGTAACCTACCCACCGGAAGTGCTGGTCCTGTGTTGGTATGTTGTTGTTAATATGGACGACCAAGTTTCAATACCAAGTCATGACCAATTCAAGCAAAAGCAAGCAATGCCCTAGCAAGTGGGATTGCCATTCCTTTCAACTCCTGCCCAACCTCATCTTTCATTGTCATTTAATGTCTTCAACAAAATTCAACTAACAAGTACACTTCTGCCACTCATTCTTTACCCCATTTCTACTAATCAACCACCATATTGTAATGACCATAAGAATTTTTGTGTTTAATTGGTCGAAAGTTGCCCCAATGTGAGTTCTGAGTCCTAGAAATTCTACAACGGTTGGTTGCGAAAAGTAAGTTTTGGACGTTGCAAAGTATTCTTTAAGGACCTATTACGTCCAACCCGTGACTTTTCTCTCTCTCTCTCTCCTCGAATAATTTTATTTGTAAATTATCATTTAGAACATATGAGCAAGTAGCAGTTACAACTTCTCCCGTTAAACAAAAGCGCAAAACCATATCCTCAATATTTGATAGAGAACAGAACCATCCCCTGTTTGCACAGTCATTGCATTACTTATTGAAGTGTTGATTTCTTGCACATTATAAAGCCCCAGTCATGTGTAGTCTCACACACAATCGATTGTGTGTGCATACTTTTTGATCAGTGGACTGATTAATCTTCCCCACGCGTGTACGGGGGTGTGCTCGTGTCTTCTTATGGATCATTTTCACCTTAACTGTAAAAAGATTTATCAACCAGCTTCTTTCAATATGTTGAAAATTAAAAAGCCATATACATAAATATTCGAGCTTATTACGCTTATCCAGGTTCAAGTATGGGTAGATACAAAGCTAATCCTACGTGTTTACTATCAAGCCAAATCACTTATAATTTTTATCAATTAACCTTCCGTCAGTCCATACGTTTGCTAAAATTTTATTAAATTCAACCCTAGCCTAGATAATATAGACCTGTAGGTTATCTTCCCAGCTGCTTTGATGGGTATACAACAATTGGTCGCTCAGGGCTTGGCCGCTGTCAAGTGTGGTGGATAGCGTCTTACTTTTTTTTTTTTTACCAAACAAATATTCATAACTTGCATGTCTTGGTCATCCTTTTACTTACAAACTCCATACTAAACTGTTGTAAGTTGGAAATCTCATGTTGAGACCAGTAAAAGTAGTTGTGATTCTTTACACAAAAGGGTTTCCATTTTCTTGCCAAGTTTACCTTTTGAATGAAGGCCATGATTTCTGTCATCAGACAAAATATTAACTAATGTTTCACTAATGACGAATACATTACTCCAAAATTACGTCAAAATAGGGTCTAACGATTTGTACGGGTGACTATAAAATAATACAATAGTCAACTTGTGTGGAAATTTTGACGCATAAGGTCTATGATTCACCAGTTCGCATTAGGTGGTTCAGAAGTCGCTTTAATGTGTTATTGATGGTTATTTGGCATAATTGTGCAATCTACTCTTTGGAGGCTCATAATCAATACAAGTGGGATAATTTGATGCCCACATTCTACGTGTTAAATGAGGGTTAAATTTTAAGCAATATACCAAGTTAAAAAGGGAAATCATTTCAGCAAGATAAGATCATGATTTTAATTCTAAAGTATGTTGTTTAACACTAAAAGCAAGAGAGAGGATAGGAAACTTTTCAAATTGCATTCACTCATCAGCACGATGTCATGACATCAATGTGACAAATCCCAGTCAATTAAATCTCCAAATTCTATTTATAGATCATCAGAAAATGTATATGAAAAGATTATTTTTGGTGTCAAATCATGGATGGTTTTGATAATGAAGAAAAGAATTGGGTGCGTGCCATTTACACCCTTAGACATAGATTAATTGGAACTAAAATTATTGTTTAATCCGAAGATGACATGTAAATGCATATTTTGTATTCTTTTGTCTAATGTCACTAAATAATGACGGTTGTGGTTTTGTTGAGGTATGCTAACTAGTCGGTCTGTTAAAAATGATTGCAGGAAATTGAGTCTCCTATTACTTATTACCAGATACCTTAAAATTAAGACATGATTAAGAAAATTAAGATGCTATTCAAGATTAGTAAATTTGTAGTTGCCATATCAAATTATCTTGTTAGCTGGTAATTTTCCTTTAAGAAGATTAAATTGGAATTCTCATGATTGCAATTGTATAGAAAACTTATATTAATCTAACTGTTAAAAAATTGGATAATTTAATATCAATTTTTTTTTATTTTTATCCAAAACAATATAGACAACTAATGTTTCCAGATTTCTCAAAATTATGTTTTCAATATCTTGCTTTGTCTTAATACATTGTAAACAAAAGAATGTAAGTTCGAGTTATCGTGATTAACACGTGAGATGATTGAACCGTGTCACTTCTGAAGTAGCTGTAATGATATCTATAATTAATCATGTCTCCAAAACGTAATACACATAGAGCCATATATATATATATATATACTCGTCAGACTTCGACGTCGAGCTGATCAGGAACTCACAACTGCTATATACCAAAGAGAAACACCCAACAATACAAGCAATGTCGCCATATCTACCAGCCTCGATTATCATTCCTACCTGTACCTACAAATACATAAATTATTGCTTTGTTACGTATCTAAAAACATAAAAAATGGTTTGGTGTAGTCTGCCCTTTTTCATTAATTTAACTGCTCGATATTTCACGGTCACGCACCTGAGTCGAAATACTCTGTAGCTATTATATTATACTTACTTTGTTTCTTGCGATTTCATCTATTGGTCCTATATATTTATATAAATAAGATCACCGGAAAATAGAGTATGCCTACTATATTCTACTTAATCTATTTCATAGGAACTCATCCATTAATTTTTCTAAGTCTTATATATTTATATAAATAAGATCGTGTAAAATAAAGTTAGCATAGATAGCAGAGTATAGAGGATTTGATATCCACGAAGCTATTATTACCTGTATTTGTACTATGTACACTCGCCTGCTTTTCCTCGCTTCTCTTTCCTTGTATTTGTACTGTGACATTTGCCTGCTTTTCCTCGCTTCTCTTTCCTTGTGGGAAAGTACGTACGTGATACGCTTCCCATGAAGCATGCATGGGTATGTGAACACAGATATAAGGAAAAAGATAATAAATGCAGGTAGCGGTTCGCAACCTTATTTTAAAACAACCCCATTTAGTTATTCTAACACTTGGCAAAGGGACGTTAAAGGGATTTTGTTTGACTCTGTCAGGTAAGAATATTGTGGCTAACAATTGCTTGACTTCAGCGTTTGATATTAATCCATGTATGTGTTTGAGGCTGCTGAAAGAGGGACTGCGCATGAGATAAACCCGAGATGTTGTCCATGGATCACGACATATAACGGGAAGTCTAGAGATTGAAATCCCAAGTTTATGCAAGGGTCCACGTTGAACAAAATAGAAACCTGTATATGCTAAGAGATACAAAAGTAAAAGACCAATACTTTGGATCGTGAACTACCCGAAATCTACATAGTTGCATGTCCATAATTTAAACCTGCTTTGTTAGGTCATGGTGTTAGAAATGTAATTTGAAGTGGAGCCCCCGGCAGGAAGACAAGTGTGTAACACAGTGGTTTTGTATGTACCATCTTGCCAAACTTCTTGTGGATGACTTTATGTCATTTTCCATTAATTAAGCACACCAATCATGGGGGAGGAAGCTAGCAATGTACGTGGCACATGGTATGCAATTGTACGTACTCAAATGAACAAAAACATGTTATGTATGTGGGGTGGATTAATTAAAAATATTAAGTGTACGCTTTTTTTGATGAGCTTTGCACGCATGAACATCCTGAGATGGCTTGCCTTACAACAGGTTGTTCCTGAACCTTTCTTCAATTTAAGTACTTGGAAAATATCTTGGGAGAGAAACTACATGGTCAGGTTGAAAGACTGATTGTATCCTAGTCTATGTCCTATACATTCAAAAGTGTATCCTATAATTTAATTAGTACATGATCAGAAGTCTTTATAGTCAAAGAAACTATTGAACAAATCGAGAATCAGGTGGAAGATGGAAATTCTTTATAAAATTGATGAGTATGCAACTGGGTTTCTTTCGCAATGTCATTTGGATAATGATGATGGACTTAGAAGACAAGTAGATGTCATTAGCAAGTTTTTCAGTGACATAATCTCTGGCAGATAGTAACGCAACGCTTACTGAAAGGAGTGGCAAAAGTCCTCAAATTAGAGCATTAAACCAATAATGATAATTTACTTTTAAGAATAATTTTGGTCCTCCTAATTAGAATTTGAACAGGGGTTGGTACATATTTAAACTTTAGCCAAAGGCCTCGTCGGCAGCAGCAATTAATCTATTTCTGAATGCCGATTAGTATAATAATGCTTTTTGAAATGTAGTTTAACTGTCGTATTTCTAATGATCTGACAGCTTACGACTTTATATACGTTGTCTTCATCTTTTTAACGTTTCTTATTTAATAGGAAAGAAAAAAATGATTCTATCGAAATGCGAGACTGGTACAAACTGATCTCTTTCAATTTTCTTTCTAGTTGAATCGTAATAAATTTCTAAACCAGAAATCTGAAACACGTTTCCCATGTTCCTGTCATGGAGATGGAAGAGAAAAAAGATTTTAACCATCTGGTTTGGAGACCCCAGATGGATTCCTTATTATTGTTGCAATCAAAGGCTTACGTAGAATGTACCACATACCTATATGTTATTTTCGTAGGTTCTACTCTTATGTTTGTTGATATAATTGTTATTTTATGAGAGAGACTGGTTGAATCTATTTTAAGTATAAAATGAATTTTAAATTTGGAGAATGTCAATCGATTAATTACTTTTTAGTGCTCTTGTTTTTAAGTTATTCTTTCTTTCCCTTCTGTTTGTTTTAAATAAGCACAATCCCTCTTGCCTAATTATTGCTAAAAAAACTGGAGAGCTCAGATGGATAATATATTGGCAGTTTAAGAGTTCATGTTGAATGAGGTAAAATACATAGATCGTCGACACTCACCACGCTTGGCCTCTAAGATGTCAAAGCTTTCAATTTTTGAAATTTGCGTGGCCATCAATTTCAAGGCACAAAGTTGATTTTCATTCAAATTTACCATCCTATATATCAGAACATGCTTATATCTTACCCCCAAACTGCAAATGGTGGCCAGTCGAAGAATTACGAAAAATAAAAAAAGACTTCCACTAATGTTTCTCAATGAACTTACTAAACAAGTTTGTGACAATACAGCTATGCAGGTAGCTAGACATAGATTTGAAGGTCAAGATGAAATCATGATCAAAAAGGAATATTTCATCAAAAGAACCACAAGCTTATTTCTACCTTGTCATTTTTTGAAAGATAAAGTTATTTGTACTTAATATCAATTAAAATATAAGCAACATAAAATACTGTAGCATCTCAATAAGGACACGTAAACGTGGTGATGACGAAATGCATGATGGTATGGTTGAGTAAGCTTGCAATCACAGAGTGGATTTTTTGTAGGAAAATAGGAAGAAGTAAGATGTTTATTTTTGAGTCTTTCGGTCCTTAAAAATTTTAGCTCGGTCCTATTGTGACTTATCATTCACCTTCACTCATTTTCGTATCAACAGTCACCAGAACAAGCCATTTTAGTTCCCATGTCATTTTCTTAAACCAATGGTGGAACCCGGAATCGCTTCCCTCCCTCTATTTCTGTATACATGTATGTGCTTAAGGAGAATTAGATAACTCAAGGTGAGGGCATTATATATAGGTGGGTGTGGGGCTTTGAGAGGGAGGTGGGTGTGGGGCTTTTGAGTCTTTACCAGTTGTAGTTGCGAGAGTCTTGACAAATATTAGTGATTTGTGTAAGTTTTCTGTAGCGCTATGGGAAGGCAACCTTGCTGTGACAAACTTGGGGTCAAGAAAGGTCCATGGACGGCTGAGGAAGATAAGAAACTCATCAATTTTATTCTCACCAATGGCCAGTGTTGTTGGAGAGCTGTACCAAAGCTCGCCGGACTCCGGCGATGTGGCAAGAGTTGCCGGCTTCGCTGGACTAATTATCTTCGTCCTGACTTGAAGAGAGGTCTCCTTACCGAAGCTGAAGAACAGCTGGTCATAGATCTTCATGCCCGTCTTGGAAACAGGTTGATTCTCGTATTTAATTCTATAGAACTGTTGATAATCATGCTTTAATAAAGTACATTATGGATTTTTCCTCGGTATAGCTAGTAACCGCTTGGACATGTTTTTCTCCTACCACACTACGTTGATATATTAGTATTGAATCTCGTCTCCCATCATCTTCATGTGAAAGAAGATAAAAAGTCTTTCGGATTTGGTTGACAAGATGTCTTACCAAACGTTAAGCAGTCTGTTCAATGTCTCAGATCATATCTGGAAAATGGTTTGTTTTAATTATCTAAATGATGCTGTTGTGGAGCAGTACGGACTTCTCCATTCTTAAATTCGAGTTTTGAGAATAAAGTTGTTTTAAAACTCGTAGAGTAGAGTTTTATCATCCAAAAAAGTGCCTGAATCTAAATTAGTCAATTGCCAATATAACGTTGGATATTGAGTGGTTTAACTAAAAAAATGATGCAATTATATTTAATATATTTATTTGAAATAATCAAAATTTTATGTTGGATGACATTTGAGCAATAATTAACATGTTCTTTTTTCCTTTCTATTTTGTATAGGATAAACATTAAAAAGTAGTTTTATTAATTCCACGAGACTCATTATATTAATTTATAATTTTTTATAATTCTAATGTGTTAATAAAACTTTGGTCGAGCCAAAGGCTCGTTGTTTGGGAATTTCTTTTTGTTCATTCACAAAGCAATAAGTATGCGGCTAATCTCACTCTACACTGTTCTTCACCTACATGGAAGTGTTTAGGTTAGGTGAGTAAAGGTGCCGTGGCATAAAGTACGGACAAAAAGATGGCAGCGGGGTTTGGAAGTTGGTGGAGAAACTAAAAGCTAATGATGTAAACGTGCTGTGACATTTTCGTGTTTCGTAATAAACTAGTAATTTCAATTCTAATTAATCAGCTTTAACCATATTTTATTAAATATTATCTACACATTTACGTAAAGTTTACATAAATATATGGACTAGATTAAATAGAACATGGTTAAAATATTATAAGTGGATGAGGGTTCTCAAACCCAAATTCCTTGTGGCACATAACCTTTTGCCATGAAGTCATTTTTGTTTGCAATAGTTGACTAAATTCCTCTAAGAATCTACGGTATACCTTAGCAATGCCTTCCAATAAATTCGATAAAGATTATTTATTTTTATTAAAGAGTTGGACGTACATAATCCTAGTTAAGATTTGAGTGGGCAGCATTTCTTCATAATTCTAGATGAACTAAATTTGACCTTTTTAATAAAGAGTTGAACGTATATAATCCTAGTTAAGAATTGAGTGGGCAGCATTTCTTCATAATTCTAGATGAACTAAATTTGACAAATTGCTTCAATTATTTGAAACTGGTACTTGGGAGTTATTTTCTTTGCTGATTGTTGCATGGTTCACATGATCAAATTAAGCACGATGGTGACATTTTTCCTCCAAAAATAATTACTTGCAGGTGGTCTAAGATAGCAGCTAGGCTGCCAGGCAGGACTGACAATGAAATCAAGAATCACTGGAACACTCATATAAAGAAAAAGCTTCTTAAGATGGGAATTGATCCTGTCACACATGAGCCTTTGCACAAAGAAAAGGCAGAGGACAGCTTAACTCATGCTGGTTCTTTGCCACCTGAGCCTAGCAACATTACTGGTCAAGAAAATGAGGTCACCGTTAACTCATCATCAGAGGAGAATTCAAGGTCACCAACTGAAAACTGTTCCACCGACGAGTCATCTCTTTTGTTGGGCAATATTTGCAATGACGATATTTTATTGAATAGCTTGTGGATCGATGAACCTCCCCTAATTGATGCCTCGTGGAAATATACTGACAACCCTCCTCTGGTAATAGAAAATACCTGTAAGGGTTACCAATCATGGGACGAAGATTTGACTTGGTTACTTGAGTGCCAAGACTTTGGTATCCAAGATTTCGGTATTGATTGTTTTGACAAGTTTGAATTAAACGCTCTGAAATCATTAGAGATGGAGGACAATAAGCATTAGAGAATTACTTAATTTTATGGTAGAGAGGAAAGAAATCTTAGGCTGTGAATGTGAACATTTGAAAAGAGCATCACAGTCCAGCTTGAATGTTATAGGTTCTCAGTGTTGAATTCTGTGTATTATTAGTTGTTACGTTACATAGTTTTAAGGCTGTTGTTGGGGGAAGGTGGAAGTAAACCTGCTGGCTTTCAAAAGAGGGTTTCTCACCAAACCAAGTCAACAGTGACACCATGAAATGACATTACTTTGAAAGTGTCACAGATGTTGTAATCTTATGTAAGAAGTAGGGACAGGTCTGGCATTATCAAGGATGCTAGTGGTTTATTTTTACAGACTATTATAACATCTGTATATATTTGTATTTATATGGTGCAAGTCGAGCGCATAATGCTTTCTTGTTGTTGCTGCCCTGCCATTGTGATTGTGAGCATGTAGAATAATGTTGTCCAATAATTCTGATTCTGAACTATTGGCGACTTTCCCCAAAAGACGCCCAGCATAGAAATTCAGGTGATGCTGCTAAAAAGAGAGAAATTATCACGATTGATTTGGCCGTAGGATTCGGAAGTTCAGTTTGTTTAGCACCTTCTTCCTTTTCCTTTTGTTGGAGCCATCAGCCATCTCACCTCCTTTCTCTACAAACAATATCAAAGGCAATGCTCTCATATTCACTTGAACAACCTAGGGTGAGATGGGCTAAAACTTTAATCCAAAGTTGACAGCGATCATGAGTGCATTTGGGATTGAATTTAGTAGTTCACTACTAGAAGAGGACGTTAAAATTCATTCTCCAGCCAATTCTTGCTTTTGTTGACCTTTGCTTTCCAAGCTAAAAGATAAGGTTTTTGAAGCCCCAGAAATTGTATCATTTTGTATTACAAAAAGTAACACCATTGAAATATAGATAACATTAATGTAGAAGTAAATTCTTTTTTAATTGAATTGGACCAAGTTGATTCAGTTGCATTATTCAACCAGTAAAATCATAAATCAATCAAATTAAAGTAAATAAGATACAAAAACAGTCATTAAAAGTTTGGGAGACATATGAAGTATGTCAAAACTCAAATCACAAAACATATGAAATACAAATAAAACGAACAGGAGAAAATAAAGGGATAGGGCTGAAATGATGTGTGCCTTAATATTCTCTACTAGATATGAATTAGTTTGATGTCGAGAAGAAAGAAATGGAAAGAAAGCAACTGGATCCAACAACATGCCTGATCGAATTTTCAACGAACACAGCGTGCTTAAGAATAAAATAAAAAAGAAAAACTCAGCTTAACCAAAAACGTGTCTCAGGTATTTAAAAAATTGAAATCCTCTATACGACAAGATAACATATTTATATTACATTTATATGTAGCATGCTAATTACACGCCTCTATGTCAGCTTGACGCACTTCTTAAATTGTATACCACCTCTCACGTTTAACAATCAGGACACATAGGGTGGGGTTAAGGTTAATATTTTAATAACACCCAAAACATTAGATTTTTCATTGAAATTTTAGATTAATGGCGATAATGAAAAGTGAGCAGACTCGCACTCCATTGGGGTGTTTCTCAATAAGAAGCTCGACATTTGCCTTAAATATTCAAATGCGCACTGTAATGTAATTAAACTTTAATAAATAATCCTGTTCAAGTCCAACATGATATCTTCCCGTTTATAATGGCATTAGCTTTTTGTTTGTTTAGAGCCCTTAGTGAGGATAATTATCACCATCTAAAAGTGCGTTCTTTCTCCTCCAACCTCCACCTGCCGCCCGCTCCTTGGATAGTGCGAAGAATCACAGATTTTGATTTGGTGCTTTTTTTAGTGAGTTTCTTTTATATTTCTAAATACTTTAGGTTGTGTTCAGAGTCATTTGCATCATATTTGTGGCAAATTGTTATCTAAGGTCTTTTTTTTTAAGGGAAAAATCTGCGGATGCTATTTTTTGGTCTAATTCTCAAAAGCTTGCCACCATACTAAGGATATTAGGTTCGTCAAAGTCACATATTTAAAGGAAGCATTACAAAGATTTTTTTCATAAATAATTAAAAAAAATTAACATCTCAAGCAACTTTTTTTATTTATATAAAACAACTATATTTTATCACCCTTTAACAATAATTAAATGAAATACGATTTATTTTCTTTTTAGTAACTCTATTAAATTCAATTTATAAAACCGCACTCAAAATTCGTTCATGCTCTCTATTAAATTCCTCATATAAAATTAATTAATATAAAGTAACACATATCAACAAATAAATAAATAAAATAAAATAAAACTCTATCATACTACTAGTAAATAATCAACACCTTATGTACCTATATGACATTATATCATCTCCAAAATTTTGTCAAAAAATTAATTATGTAATGCACTCGTCAAGATTATATACCAAACATATCATATGTAACTATACCTATTCTAAATAGGTGTCCAATACAAGTTCTAGACACAAATAATTTCTTCCTCAATTTGACATGAAATATTGGTTATTAATTCGACTCTCACCAATAGGATTGGCCTACTGAGATTCAATATTAATATAACAATATCAAAAAGCATTCTATCATAACAAGTTTAATCTAAAAATATATATAAAAATAAACAGAGAAGGATATGAATTGCCACACTCATGGGAAAGCAAAAGACTGAGAGTGATAAGATTCTAAAGTTGATTGCTACTAGCAAGATAGATAAGATCGATAGTTATTAGAGAACTTAGAATAAAAGTTTATCTAAAAATAAGAACGAATGAAACTCTCTCTAAGGTAATTTCAATTGAATCGAAAACATAAGTTATTTGTTATAATCATAAGAAAGAGTCTTATAAATATAAAACCCTAAACTAGAATCTTAAAAGGAAATAATAATCTTGACGTAATCTAATTAGGAAATAATGACATCGAAAGATAAATCAATTTCCATGTAAATAAAAGTTAAAATTACCAAAAATAGGAGTTTGACATTGGTCCAGTTTTCAAAGTCGACATCGACTATGTTTATCACTCTGCATAAACATAATCAAAAATATGTCATTGGTTATAAGTTCAACTCCAATGCTGGCTTACTTCTATTACTCTAGCCATAAATCTAGCGAAAAGTCAACATCAATTTACTTATGAGTCCGACGCTGATATGTTTTTTAACCTTCTTTCCAAAGCTTGCTCCTTCATTTGAGTCAATAATATAGGGTTGACTTTAGTCTTTTGAAGAAGCAAAATTTCACTTCTTGCATAAAGACTCACCATTAGTTCATTGAGAGTTTCTTTAGCCTTCTTTGCTTCACTAATTGTCGATGATCCTCTCTAGCTTCTTTCAATGCTACAGTTGAACTATATATTAGCAACTTGTTCAATTCCTTCTTCACGACTCTTGTATTTTGAAGCTTGAGTAGATATTGATTGTCACTAGATATTATCTATCATGGCATATCATCCATACCTCACCACATCTATCGTACAAAACACAACTTGCTTATACGCATCCATCTAAATAACACATACCAATTACCCATAAGGCACTAACTTTATGGCTAAGAGTGGAAATGGGTCGATCGAGCTCAGTCTTAATAGTTTCTTCTCAGGCTTGGATCTGAGGCAACCAATCCACAAATCGAGCCTAACAAAGGCCTTAGCTTGGCTCAACCTATTTTTAAAATTTTTATATTAAAAATAAAAAAACATCATTTTCTACAGAATGATATTATTTTCCGCAAAATGATGTCATTTTTCTTATAGCTTTCTACTTTTGAAAAAAAATTAGGCACAAGGCCCCTTTAAACTAGGCCTGGGTCATGGACTTTGAGCCAAGCCGAATAAGTCCAAATTGGCTTGATTGCCAACTCCATCTATGACTTAAAATTATACACAATATCATATAATCTTTGTGTAAGGTTACAATCATTCTTTCCCATTTATAAGAAATTAAATCATGAAAACATTAGTTAAAAATATAATATAACAATCAATAATAAATCATTAATCATATACACATTCCTAGAAATATTAATTGAAGTTTGCTCCATATTGCTTGTACTAATGTGCCTTAAATCCTATTTTTAATATAGAAACTATATGTACATTACTTGAATCAATATTGTTGCTATTAAATCATATTAAAATCACCTTCTTTTTCTTCTTAATTTGATCCTCACCTATCATCCATCACTTCTCCTTGAAATTCCTTTGTGTTCTCTTTTAATTTACATTAAAACTAATGATTACAACAATGAAAATTGTTTCTAAAAAGTAGTTTTATTAGTCATTAAATGGAACACAAGAGGAGAGAGGAGTTAATTGTGTTTGTGAAAATCTTATATTAGTTTAAAACTTTATAAATGAATTCTCTATACTAATATATGATTATGAAAAATTCACATAATGTGATTACAAAACAATAAAACAAAAGAATAATAAAATAAGAGAAAGACAAATAAAATTGATTTATAGTGGTTCAACCAAATAATTTTTAGGCTATATCCACCTTTAAGCTCTACTTAGGAATTCACTATGGTCTTCCTTTAATGAGTGAAGCAGAAGCCTTCATATAACACCTTTGTCATAAAGGAACGGAGACCTTTACAATCATCTTTCTTTTTTACAATTAAAGATGAACTCTTTATAATATCCATTGATTACTTAATTGATGTAAAAAAAAGCTCAAATATAACATAAGAACTCTTTCTTGTTCACACCAATAAAATGGGGTTCAATATATGTAATGTACTGCACATATGTACCTAAATGCTCTTGACAACACCTTAAAGCTCTTAGCAGCTCTCTAAAATATCAAAGGTTCTTCCATAGCTGAACTTATGATGTATTTATACTCATAACTATTGTGCCTATTTGTTAAAAACAAAAACTACTTATTACAAACTAGCTACTAGAAATGAAAACTTTTTTCTATGTATGAGCACTAACCGTTTGATGAACTTAAACACCCTAAAAAACATTGAATAGTTCTCTCAATATTTTCTTTAAAAATAAAAAACTAAAATTTCCCTTAAGCATGAAATTTTTTTTGTATTAAGCACACAGCATGTAACATTTATGTAATATTGTGGCCTTATAATATTGGGATGACCAAGATATTCGATAAATTTACATTAATTTTGTACATATTAAAGGACTTCAATCTTCTTGGTTCTTGGTCTATTTGACTTGTATTGTCTTAAAACTACCTTGAATTATATTTGTGCTTTATTTTAGTCATTTTATTTATCCTTTGATTCCTCAATTGATTTAATTAGCTCATTTCCTTTCTTAAACTTGATCTTTCACATTTTGCTCTATTATATTATAATAGAGCTACTAATATCACTAAAAATAAATTCATTTATAACAGTACTTTTATCAAAAAAACCATGAGATAAGACCTCACTTAGTCCAATAATCTCTTCCTTTTTAATAATGATACAATATTTAATGATATTGGAGAAAATACTATATTGCATAAACTTCTCTTATGTAATAATATGCATTACATGCTCTTCCCAAATTCATTCATCATTGATTTATTAAAATCAAGAATCAATATCACCATTCTATTAACTTCTTTTTCAACACTAAATGGTGTATACGATATATAGTTATTAGTATCAAAATAGAAAATCAGGTATTTTCTCTCTCCCTTTTTAGAAACTTCTATTATTTAGACATTGAACATATAAAATGCTTATCATAATATGCAAATTTTGAAAAGCTCACGTACTAATTCATTGATCAATATTTCTTTCTCTCCTTAGATATGAAAAATATTTTATCTCCTTAAATATGTAAAAAGTAACTTCTCATTTTATATACCACCAATGATTACCTCCTTATCTTCCTTCTTTGGTTCAACAATTGGTCTTTTTATACTAATTTTTTAGCTCATGTGAGAGATTTTGGTGATCTTTCTATCGAGGTCAATTATTAGATATACCATTGATGTCCCTCATTTGATATTAATAGAAGTAATATCAATTATTGGCATTATTTGATGCCACTTAACATTGACATAAAAGGAAATAAAATATGTTCTAAGTATCTACACAAATTTTAGTCCTTGGGTTTAGTAATCTAACTTTTAAAACCCACATTCTTTTGACTTTACTTAATAAGCATTATTTCAAAAAGCAATTTCTGTTGATATGTCCGTAATCATAATAAAAATAGCATCTCACATGATGGGATTCAAAGTGTTATCACTATATGAGAAAGACATAAAAGAATATGACAAATATGTACTTTTGCATGTTTTAGTGTATAGGAGCTCTCCTTTTAGACATATTGGGGATATGAAGCTCTTTTAATATGATAGTGAGGCCTAATAAATGAATTAGCATCTAACATGTTGTTTTGATGAAATTATGTCCCATATTGATTATGAACATGTGCCATTTGCTTGTATGATGACCTATGATGATTGTGAACTTGTATCATACCATTTTTAAGAAAAAGAGGCTTATATAAATAAGAAAGATGTTGTATGATCTTTTTATAAGGATTTGTATGAAAACGAGATTGAATGTTATACCATTTAGGTTTCAAATGTGAACCATATATGATGTATACAATTTACCTTTTGTTTGGGTCAACAAGGATAATAGATAAATATGTGATTTTTATACGTCACATGCCCATATTATTATTTAGGCATAGGTTCATCATATAAATATTTATTCCTAAAAAATGGTTTTCTTTAATTTGAATGATGTTCTTCCGTAAGTAAAACTAATTCCATACTTATTACAAGGACTTTTTAAGGCTTTAATTATTAGATTATCATTAGTAACAACTACCCTCTTTTGGTTCATTGATCGATCAATATATCAACCAATGTGTTTGCACCTTTTTTTTACAACTTTTTGTATAAATTCAAATCTCGTACTTAGTTTGTTTGGCTAAAACACTCTTTTGATTGAACAATATAAATAAAAAAAATTAAAACAATATTCATTCTTTCATATTTCCATAATCATATAACAACCAATGTGTTTGCACCTTTTTTTTACAACTTTTTGTATAAATTCAAATCTCGTACTTAGTTTGTTTGGCTAAAA
>JAOSBN010000178.1:38033880-38063175 GCA_027563595.1 Erythroxylum suave | reverse complement strand
TATTTTGAAATCGATACATTAGGATTAGTAAAGTGATTAATTTATTTTAAGATTAATATAAATATATATATGTATAACGTATATATTATGTCAATATGAAAATAAAATAAAAAGTTTATAATTTACTAAATTTTAAAAATAAAACAACAATTTCTTGAATTTATTTTAAAAATTTTATTAAAAATATGGCGGGCAAAAAATAGCCCGCGGGCGGCCCATGACTCGGGCAGGCTAGGCGGGCCAGGCCATGGGCCGCTCCATCGGCGGGCCTAAACGGTCCACGGGCCAGCCCATGGGCTGGCCTTCTGTGGCCCGCCGTATTTTTTCAACGGGCCAGGCCGAGTCAACGCCGGCCCAGGCCCGGCCCGGCCCGTTGACATCCCTATCATTGATCTTGGAGCTCCTCTGGTGAGGCTCACTCCCTTACTTTTTTAATCTTTATCCTTCCTTCCCTCTTCCCACCTCTAAAACATTATTGCTCTTCGTAACTTGTTCAAAAATTTATAAACTTCCAGCTTCCAGTTTTCTGTTTTGAGTTATGGAAGTTAAAGTTAAAAACTTAAGTCATCAATTTCATGATATAATGACTTTTCTGCCCCTTCACTACAACAAAGTGTTGGTTTAGCTACGTTTTCTTTTGCGACATTCAGAAAATCATCGCAAAAGGCCACCATATTACGACGATTTTATAAATCATCATTAAATGTTAGTGTTTAGCGATGGAAAAGAATATCATCACAAGAGGATCAACATTTCATGACGAAATACTAAAATCGTCGCAAAATGTTGAACATTTAATGACGATTAAAAAAAAACGTTACTAAATGATCCACAATAGGTGATGATTTAGTTATTCAATGCTAAATAAACTTATGGTGACACTTTGAGAAATCGTCACCATAATTTGTTAAACAATTGGTTACCAATTTAAGAAATTGTCACTAAGGTTATCACTATTGGCGAGGATTATACAAAATCGTCAGTAAAAAGATGTTTAGTTTTTTGCTTCGTTTTGACATCGTCGCTAAAAGTTACCATTTTGGTAACAATATTGTGAAGCGTGACCAAAAGGTAAAGATTTGGTGACAAAATTCGGTTATCGTTACCAAATGTTAGACATTCAATGACGATTTTAAGAAATCGTCACTAAATGGTCTACATTCAATGACAATTTCTAGATATCGTTACCAAATGGTTGACATTTTTCAAAATTGTTAAACAAACATTTTTATAATCTATCATAGTTAAGATATATTTTATTGGAGATTTGTTTTGAATGTTTACAACGTATTATTAAAAAAACACGCACAACATAATTTTAAGTGTTAAACAGTAGTATTAATGAATCATTAATATTTACTAACATTGCAAAAACTAGTTATAAAAAATTTAAATAATTGTATCAATGTAATAATATGTTATACGGAGTAGTACAAACTTTTAATTGGAAGTTTAATAATTGATATAGTCATAGAACAAGAACAATAACAGTCCATACTCAATAATACGTAACTTGACCCCTAACTAGTAGTAGCGAGGTTGTTTGACAAATTCTTACATATCATACAATAATGAATCAACTTTAAATCTAGTTGATTGCATCGATAAATGACAATGATATAATTATTTATTTGGATTCAAAGTGACATGAGAGTCAGCAAAGGTAAATGAGTCCCCAATGTCTAGATTATCCAGAAGGGTCGTTCACGTTCGAAGCCACTAATTGAAATAGTAATAGTTCTGCCTTCAAGTGTGGGGTTTTTCACACCCTCTTGCAATAATTTTCTACTATAGCTAAACTTGTAGAGGATCTAGTGAATGAGTCCCCAGATGAACTGCCAGTATGAAACGGTTTACCTAAAACACAATAAGTATAGAACTTAGATATTGTTAGATGAGTAACCCCCCTAAACGAACCGAAATTGGGGCTAATGCATACGTGAATGAGCAGACGAAGTCTTTGAAATTGACGTATTTTCCAAAACAACCGATTTCTCTAATCCTTTACGGACCGTTGTGACATCGCTTCTGCTTCCTTGGTCAACATGTCATCTTCGAGATTTAAGGAAGCTTAAAACAACGTGTAGTATATACCATAAAACACGAATAGATATAATAGCTTCATAAAAGGAAATGAGATATACATAATAAGGAAAGTGATGTTGTTCAGATGATACTACACACCTTGAAGCAGAAGATCGACCATGGAAGGCAAACGATGATTGATGTATGAAGTGAAGAGGATTTTGGATTAGTGTTGACGACTTGAACAAGAATGGAGTAGCCTTTTATGTTTTTGTCTTTGAAAAACTAATTCAAAATGACGTCGTTTTTTCTTGTTTAGGTAAATAATGTTGTTTATTGTTTACTATAGTTGTTTGGAAGTAGTATTAATTAATTTGCTACGATCTATTATCTTTGGTCGACAAACATCAGATGTAGCGACTAACGCATGGTTCGTCGCTAAAGCCCATAGGTTCATAAATAATTTTAATAAATTTATTTTCCTATTCCAAATAAAACATATTTTGAATTAAAAATTAAATTATTCAATTGAAAAATATTTGCAAATCAATTTGTTGATTGTTCAAATAAATTAAAATTGACTTGCAATTTTCAGAAAATTATACATTCTCATTATTATAATTTCATAAAACGTATTTCAAAAAATTATGCATTTTAATTATTGTAATTTAGAAAAATAAATAAATATACTTTAATAAGACATTGTAATATAATTATAAAACTATTTCTAACAAATTATATTTAAAGATTGGTCATTCCCAAAAATTAAGCAAATGAAGAACAATTGCATATATAAGTGAGAAGATTAATTTTCATTTTGTTATTGGTAATAGGAAAAACTCATATATGTTAATCAATTAAGAAAATTAAGAATGTAAGGAAAATACTTGGGTTTTGGCGATGTTGTGTATAATTGGTAGCAAAATTTGAGTGATAGTCGAAAAAAATTCTGATCTTCGGAAAAGATAAAAGGTTTAGTGTTGGAGACGATTTATCAATTTGGTAGCAAAATGTTGTACATTTTGCGACGCTATCTTATTTTCGTAAAAAAAAAGTGTAACATTTTGAGGTGAAATATAGATTTGTCGCCAAATGTCAGGGATCAGAATAATTAAACTACGTCATTTTCCACCTTTTCCAAATGTATTAGCCACGGTTACAAATATAGTCGATAAATGTTGGGCATTTGACGATGAATCTAGTTTTCATCGCCAAATGTTGCAATGTTAAAAAAAGTTTTAGGTGAGACGATGTCGCTTGTTTAACAACTATGTCGTCCTACCTTACGAAAAATTAAACCTGAAGCCCTCCCCCTAGCTCTCCTCTACGTTCTTTCTTCCTCCTCTCTCCCGGTGATTTTCTGCTATCATTGTCTGTTGTTTATACAAGTTTCTGTTGTTATCTTCAATTGTGTTCTATCATCTCCCTACAGTTGAACTCAACCTGGTAAGTCATTCTTCCATTTGTTTTGGGTTTGTTTTTCGTCTTGTATTTGATAAATGCTATGTTCATCATCAAATATAGGATTAGTTTATTAAATACAATTGAGTGCATTGAGTAAAATCTTAGTGAGGGTATGAAGAGATATGCTTTTGATTTCAATGCAATTGTTAATGAGATTATTATCATTATTACTTAGGAAATTAATTTTAGGACAACTTGGCTCTAATTATATGTCAATTTGATTCAATAGGATATGATGATGTACAATATAAATGCATAGGTTGCAATTGATGTGAATTGATGTTATAAAATTTATAATTTTGATCATAGTTTGCTTGAAGACAAGTAATAGCTTAAGCGTGAGGATGCTTGATAAATGGATATTTGATAATATTTTTACACCAATGTTTGATGCATTTTGTTTGATATTTTATGCTTTTGTCTTATAATTGGTACTTAATTCGCTTCAAGTACTTTAGAGGTGATAATTGCTTTCATGGATTTAAAAGAGAGGAATTTGGACGAAAACACGATGTAAAATGAAGAATCAAAAAATCTGAAGGAATGCACAACTGTGCACTTTCCTGTGGCAGTGCACTTTTGTGATATCTAGGAAATTCTGATTTTGCATGATCTGATGCACAGTCGCGCAAGAGATCGTGCATCTCCCATAACCCTAAGTTTCATGACAAAAAGACATTTTTGGTGGCTATTGAAAAAAACAGACTCTTGGAGGCAATTCGAAACATGGAGTCATTCTTTAGGTGCAATTTTGTTCCAAAGAAGTGAAAAACATGAAGAAATCATCGACAGATCCGTCGAAATTCAAGATCAAACTTCTACATCGTAAGAACATCCAATAGAAGTTAATCAAGGAGATTTAGATTTATGAACCCATTGTTTTCGATTCATTTTTTTGTTTACGTATGTAATACCCACGTACCCCCTGCAAGAATATATAGATGCTACACACAACAGAACCAAAATAAAGCAAAACATACCAAACAGTCACTTACATGGATTTTTAGAAACTCATGCATTCATATATTACAAATTATTAGATATTAATTTATAAACAGAACATATCAAACACATTGTATACAAACTATAAATTCAAAAGTCAACCTGTGTTAAGGTTATTACAAACCATTCACATCAAAATACATTATGTTTCATTACAAATAATACAACTAAAAAATACATCTTGTCAAAACAAAACACATTATTCTTTGGCCGTTGTGGTTTTCTTTGTCCCAGTCTTCGTATCCTTCTATCTGAACCTACATGGAGGTAAAATCGTCATGCTAAGCATAAAGCTTAGTGGGGAATAACTATGCAAGAAATAATTTTGGCGACTATTTCTAACAACCATCTAACATTCATATATACCGAATCAAATCACATTTCAAGCAATCTTTAATTGTGCATATAAAAACACAACCCAAACAATATGTATCTCAGAATAGAATATGTCAAATCAAAACAGGATATAATCACTTCAGAGCAAAACTTACAAGTATCAGAACAGAATATCAAAATTTCATAATTGAACTTTTAAAGTATCAGAACAGAACTTGTCTATATCAAAACAAAATTTGCTGATTTCAGAACAGAATTTGCTAATGTCAAAACAGAGCTTAGATGTTTCAAATCAAAGCTTCTTTATATCAGAATTGAGCATATAACAAAATACAAAATAAGTTAGTCTATTAATCCTTTATACAAAAGCTTGTAAAGGGACTAATACAGGAGATATTGTGATCGGTATCACAAAACAAGAGAGACTTATGTCTCAGTAATAGGAGACACGAAAGTGTCAGTACTAGGAGGCACCAAAATGTCAATAACAGGAGATACCAAAATGTCACAGGAGCAGCTATTTACCTACGACTAGGACTTAACAGTTTTAAAACAGAACATTTCATATTTTAAAATTTTATACAAAAAGATATAATACATATCATATGGCTTAATCCATTTCACTCATATAGTCAATTAACCAAACTTAACATGCCTTGTGAACATAAAAGAATTCATTAAGCAATTACACATTATATGTAATCACACAAGTTCCCAATTGACAAACATTCACAACAAACACATTACTCTTGTTCTTTAAATCACATTAACATTCATAAGTAGACTTCATTCCTTTAATACCCTATAAGTTCCAAAAGATAGATACTTTGTTATCTAATAACACCTTCCTCAGGTTATTAGTTTAATTAGAAATCAAACTCTTATACAACCTTTATGGTAAAAACCCTGCCCACTATCTTTTTCCTACATTTTTTTTCAGAATTTCTTAGGGCAGATTTCAGGTCGGACTTGTATGGCAATTTTGATATAGAAAATGAGGTTTTTAGACAATAAGTTCTCTAATCAAATGTTCCTCTATATCTTAAGTTTCAAACTAAACAAATTTCATTCAATTTGGTTCCATATTCCATGAGATATACCTAAAATACAACAGATTGTGCAAGTTCAAAAATTTTGGCTGGTGCATGATCATGCTTGTGCACGATAATGCACACTCATAATTACAGGGTTAGTACACGATAGTGCTTATGCAGGATAGTGTGTGCTCGTGCATAATTAAAGGGCTTGTGCACTATCATGCTTGAGCACAATCTTTCACACCATGATTGAAGGGTTAGTGCATGATCATGCTTGTGCACAATCATGCACCCCTGTTGTGCACTCAAACTTGCAAGAATCATAACTTTCAATTCTGATGTCCACAAATTACAAAATTTATACCAATAGAAATCTAAGAGAATAATCTACAACTTTTAAGAAGAAAAATTTGTTTAATTCTACCTACATTAATACAGTTTATTCAATTAAAATAGGACATAAGTTCTATCAAGGATAGTACTGCAACCTATGCCAGAACTTAAATTTAAGCTAAATTTAAAAAATCTTAAAGACATAATTCAAATTCAGCTTCTTAAAGTTGTAGATAAATGTATCTAGTTTAATTAGAATTTAAAATAATCCCATTTTGATGTCTAAAAATCAAGATATGGCTGAAAATCTGTTGGCTGTTCAGCATTTAGGTTAGATGAACCTTATGTTAATACTTTGATATGATGATTCTGTTATTAATGCAATTGGTTGTTTGATATATTGTGATCTAATTACACGTTTTATTTATGTTCTAATAACCCAAGAATATTATATCATAATTTGATTTCATACGTAGAGATTGAGAAATCCTAATGTTAATAGATCTACCGTAATTAAAAATAGTTGATTGTAACTTTAGAGATAAGATGAAATAAATCTTCCGGATTAGGGTTAAACCCAATAGGGGGACTCATAAATTGGTAATGTAATCCTATAATATTTAACCTGAGCAATTCAGCTAGAGACCATAAGATTAGTTGTTAGTAGACTCAAGATCAGCTATTAGCATATCATAAGAGTCTCCATGATCTAATACATCAACAAAACAATTGCATGATAAAATATCAATATGTTAAAGGTTTAAGGGGATTTGAACCTAGATACTAATTTCTGATAACAATAGTTTTCTGAGTGAATTCCACTATCTTTTCATTCGCTATTGTTTCCTATTTCTTTAATTGATTTAGTTTTTATTTTCTTTTTATTAAAAATCTAATATCAATCCTTAGGCTAGATAATAGGGGAAGGGTAATTACAATATTCATCGCCTTCATAGAATCGACCTGTACTTATCAGTACTAGATATTGTTACGTCATGCAGTTGCAGTTATTACAATATTGACCAACTCACAAAATAGGTCAATTAAGTTTTTAGCGTCGTTTCCAGGGACTTTGATATTAGGAAAGCTTGAATATTATTACTCTAGTCATTTTTATTTTATTTTATTTTATCATTGTTTTTATTTTATTTTATTGTATTTTGACTTTTGTATTTATTTTATTTTATTTTATCATACAATATTTTGACTTATTAATTTAATTATCTTTTGAATGTCTCTACTTGATCTTAAGTTTGTCGTTTATTGTAGGAATTACGAGTCATTGTCCTATCCACAGCTCACAATAGAAGGATGGAGCATACAAGACTTTTATGGGAGCCAGAGTATGTTTTCACAAATTGTGGCATCACCATAAGGGAGAGTGAGTTGTTCTCACATGTTTTCGGAAGCTCAACCGATATTTAGGTTGTGTCGAGACATTCGTAGGAGTTATCACTACAATCGTAAATGTGGACCACTAACACATAGATGGGAGCAATGTAGCATGTATAATAATCAACATCATGGTGCAATGTACGAGTACAACTACAAATCAGAATTGAAAACTATTTTCCTAATTGATTTTGTTATATTAAACTTCTAAGTTTAATATAACAAAATCTGCTAGAAAAATAGTTGCATCAACCTTAACCAATACATCTTTAGTTATGCTTTTAAGATACTTAATCGATCTATCAGCTAGTTGCAAGATAATTCTAGTTAGTTTAGGTTCATTTAGTCTTAATTTCTTATAAACATTACAAGTCATCAAATTAATATTAGCACCTAAATTAGACAATTTTCATATTACTAAATAAAATACCAACAACATAAGGGATTGTGAAATTTGTTGGATCTTTCAAATCTTTTGATAGCTTAATTTTAGAGGATAGTGGGGAATTCTTCATTTAATATAATGGTTGATGGCTTCTCTAGCTTCTTTTTATTGTTTAGAATCTCCTTGAGAAACTTATCATATTGAGCCATTTACAATAAAGTTTTAACAAAAGGAATGTAAGTGCAATGTTTCTTAAAAAGTTAAAGGAATTTACCAAACTATTTGCCCTCATTTCTTGTCTTAAATTTATTCAGTATGGGACTTCTAGTCAATATTCACTTATTGACTTCTTTGTTTTGCTCTTATGTTCTTCTTTAGTTTTTATCTTAAGCTCCTCTTTATTTAACTAGATAATTACTTTCCACTCTTTAGGTTGACCACTTAATCATATTTCTTAGGTTGGGCATAGTTTCATTGGATGGTGTTCTTGTATGTCCTTCATTGATAGCTTCTACAAGTTGATCCATTTGAATTTCCAAATTTTCCATTGAGGCATTATAAAATTCTACATCCAAGAAAATGGTCCTAGCATAAACTTTCCCAATATTTAGTAATTATCTTTCTTCTTCTCCTTGTAATGTACTTATAGAAACATTTGTTAAGGTGAACCTTAAGCTTGTTTCTTATTCTAAGAGAGACTCTGAAGGTTTCTCTACCCCATATTGTATATCATATTTTAGGGATTTGTTTTTCTCCAGAAATGTCTTATGAATTCAACTTGATCTAAAGATTTAGCAATATGATTTCAATGTTAACATTTTATTCCTCGGTATCTTCCCCTAAAAAATTCATACCATAAGTTGTCCACCATGGTGAGCTCATATTATCAATTTTCCTTACAATTTCTTCCATTGGAGTTATCAATGCCATAATGAAATCTATATTTTAAAATTTAATTATTTAGGTAGTGCTTCCTCTACTTGATTGTCACTAATAATTGTTCATTATTATCTCTTCTGTTAATTTCAAAACTACCTCCGAAGTCTTATTATTTAGTTTTCCACCAATTATAACATCTTACATCTACCTTTTTGGATCATACAATCTATTTTAGAAGCTATATATTTGCATTCATGTGAGAATGCTAAGGTGTAGACACTTCCTCAGCAGATCTTTGTATCTCTTATATCTCTCGTATATACCTTTAGTGTCAAAATGTTAAAAAGAAGAGATAAGATTCTTCAATGTTGCTACAATAGGTGGTGGAAAGCATTCCACAAGGAACTTTTTGGTAAGACTCTCCCATGTTTTGATTGATCCAGTCAGTAATGCTTTTAACTACTACTTTACCCAATCCTTCTGTGTGAATTGGAATACCTTAGCCTAATGTTGTCTTTGTCACTCCATTGATCTTGAATATGTCACATATCTTTAACAAATACCCGATGTATACATCGAGATCCTCTTCAAGTAAGCCATTAAACTGTACATTATGTTTACGAATTTGAATTATGCTAGGTTTAATCTCAAAATAATAAGCGTTTAACTCCTTGTTACAAAGCTTAATTGTGTTCCCAAGAGAGATGTTCTAGCATACTACAATATAGTTCTCCTTTTATCTTCCATTATCTCAGGTTGTAATTTCATTATATTTTTAAGTTCTTGTTGTTCCACTCTTATCAATTTTGACATAAGGTTCTCTCTAAGTGATGGATCTTTATCAAGAAATATAAATTGTTGGCTTCTTGTCATATCCCACATTCACTCCTAAAATTAGAATAAACAAAAACACAAAGTAGAGCAAGATATAAAGAAAATTCACCTAAAGAAAAAGAAATGAAAAGAAATCTCTTAAAAATAAAATAAGAAATCAATACAAGATTAAAAATAGTACATAGGTTTCCTAAATCCAATTGCTTCCCTCGTAATGGTGACACAAACTTAGCGAGTGTATAATAATTTTGATATGTTATTTTAACGCTAACATATTTTTCTTATCAAATCTATCACCCACTAACTAGACAAGCATACCTATTATTGGTAAGTAACATAATGGTAAATACTTTTTAAAAAAGATATATGACAGTAAGTAGGGGGTATCAATCTTATGAAGAATCAATATGGGTATAAAAGCTTATCAATATATATGGGTACCAGATTCTTTCCTTTGAGGGTTATCTCCTATTAACTTCTCATAGTCACCTCTTGCCAAAACAGTGGCTTTCCATATCATTTTCTCTTTTAGCTTTTGCAGCTTCCATTAGTAAGTGATGCACACTTCCTCGTACTTCAACCTATCAGATTCATTCATCCTCATGAACTTAATGGAGTCAGGGAGCTCTTTGGAGATCTCCACTTCTAGACAAACTCTTACATAGCTAATCACATTCAATTTACCTATGTTTCCGTCTACTAACCATGTAAAGTATAATTGGTCTTCCATTAACATGCTAAGGTTTAAGTTCTAGAGTTTTAATTTGAGTGCATTTATCTCACTTGTGAACCTAAAAAGGAAGAACTCTTCCTTAATCACCTAGATCCTTTCCAAGCCAAATACACTCTAGTTTAGGTCTTTCTAAACTTTCAACAGTTGGAATAAGGCCCTCTTGTTAAAAAAGAAAAAAAACCTCCACCAAGGTATTAGCTTATCTAGTAGCTCTTATTGCCAATACCTTTAAGGGTGGGGCGACCATCTTCTTATCATTAAAATGGCCAGGAATGAATCTAAGAGGACCTTGAGAATAATAGTCCGCACTACCTAGGAACATGTCCTTTTGCGAGTTTCAAGTGAAGTCTGGTTAGTATAGGAAGCTAATGAATTGTCAAGAGAAAAGCTGGGGGAAAGAGGATTTAGTGTGAGTTTTAAAACTAGAGGTAGAAGAAAGAGGCCAACCAGAAAACTTGTTGCAAGCCAAAATCATCTGGAAGTTGATCTGTTCCTTTGGTAGGAAAAAGCTTGCTAGGTCATTCTCTATAGCAACAAAGAAAAGAGATTTTTCGCTTAACGTTATTATCAAAAGGAATATCAAAAAATTAAAGGAAAGGAAAAAGAGAGAACTTAGTTAAAAAAAGAAAGGTAATAATCATAAATGTTAGTTAAATAAAGGTTTTTATATAAATACATTAATTATAAATTATCATGTATATATAATAATTTACTTCATATATATTCAGAAAATAAAAATTTTAAGTTTTACGGTCATAAAAAATTTAGAAAAGCGTCGACTTATAAGTAATTATGTAAACATTTTTAGGAAGTCTGAAGGAAAATTAGCCTATATCTAAATAAGTTCGTATATAACTAAAACATCATTTTCCGACAAAATTTTAAAACAATTCGTTCTATTTTTATGTGTTACTGACTTCAGTATTATACACAGTAACTGTAAATTTTTAACAGCATGTCAATTACAAATTTGTCTTTTCTTAATAGAATATGTTCGCTCATGTGACAGGATTCCATCACATGCCAATCTGGCAGACAACTATTGTCAGCAGATATAGTTTTAATTGAAGCGGTGATAATAAGTTTCTGGCAGTTAAAAGGACGATAAGATATTTTACTTCTTTTTATTATATTTTATTAAATATCATCTACACGTAGACCTAGGTTTATGGATAAACCAGGTCCAGAATTGAAACGCTGTAATTTAATTTCAACGGAAAATTTGAAGCGTGTATATTGATAAAACCAAATAAAAGTGGACATCAAATCAATCAGATTGTCGGCTATGGTTGAAACGGAGTAGTCCACGATCTGTTTCGATTATTTTATAGTGCATTCAGTCGTAGCTTAATTGATTGACATCTCCGCCGGCGAGAATTTTGTCTGAATTGTCCTACTCACGATCAAAATAGAAGAGCAGCGTTTTAAAAAAAAAATTCATTAACTTCGAAAGAATTACAAAAATGTAAAATAGAATGTCATTTACAGAAAAGCAGTATTTTCGTTTAAGAGGACTAAGAATATATATGTAGGCAAAATTTCTACCACTCACCTAATTCTATTTGGAGGCAAATTTTGTGACGTTCCGTAAGAAAACGATGGAAGATAAGTCAAATTGATTAGTATAAAAAATGCCAATGATTCCTTTAGAAAAATAGATTAGGAATAGGTATGTGCTTTGAGTTATTTCTTGGAAATACATATATATAATTTGGCATTCAAATATTTTTTGTTAAGAATATAAAATTCAGATATAAAATAAGATGATGTTAATACATCGTGTGGTGACGCGATTCTGATGTAGAAACAGTGTAGAGGACTAGATATTAACTCCCTTATTTGGAACTCTTCAAAAAAAAAAAAACTCTCTTATTTGGAAACATTGAGAAGCGGATCTTCACAAAACGCCTCGCTAGATCCATGCTCAAAAGATCCCTCTTGGTTCGGCACAAGCAAATTTGTCCTGCCTTGCCTAGGTGGTGTGTGGGTACCACTTCGCCTCTCCGCCGAACCTAAGAGTAAGGAAGCGGATCTTTACAAAACGCCTCACTGCATCCATACTCAAAAAAAATCCCTTTTGACTCGGCAAATTTGTGCCTAGCTGGTGTGTGGTCCGCCGAACCTAAGAATTCCCGCCTTGTCGTGACTCTTCCAACCAAAAGTCATTAAATACACGTCGCCATCGTTTGTCCTCAAATTCATACGCCACTGTCATCTCTATCAACGGGGTTTCTGTTAATTTGCCATGGCGTCCATCTCCAGTTTTCTGACAACTGTCGACCCAATACTTATCGTCCTCGCTGTTTCCGCAGTACTTTTCTCCGCATGGGTAGTTTCAAAATCAAACAAAGCTAGCTCACAACTCCCACCAGGCCCTCGTGGCCTTCCGCTGATCGGAAACCTGGCTTCTCTTGACCCAGAGCTTCACACATACTTCGCTGCCTTAGCACAAAAGCACGGACCTATCCTCAAGCTTCAGCTCGGTCAAAAGCTAGGCATAATAGTAACATCTCCATCTCTGGCTCGCGAAGTACTCAAAGACAATGACATAACCTGCGCCAATCGTGACGTGCCTAACGTGGCACGTGCCGTCGCGTACGGCGGCTCCGATATCGTTTGGACCCCATACGGACCCGAGTGGAGGATGCTTAGAAAAGTATGCGTTGTCAAAATGCTGAGCAACACCACCTTGGACTCTGTGTATGCCCTCCGCCGCCATGAGCTCCGGAAAACAGTCGGCCACCTATATTCTCATATGGGTTCGCCGGTCAACTTCGGCCAGCAAATATTTTTGACAATACTTAACGTTATAACGAACATGTTGTGGGGTGGCACGGTTCAGGGACCGGAAAGAGACAAGATTGGGAAAGATTTCAGGAAAGTGATTTCAGACATAACGGAGTTGTTAGGTACTCCGAATTTATCGGATTTCTTTCCCAGGTTGGCAAGGTTTGACTTGCAAGGGCAACGGAAGAAAATGGCAAAATTGGCCCTAAAATTTGATGGGATTTTTGAGGAGATGATTAAGAAGAGAATGGAACTTGATGAAGAGGGTGATGAAAGCAGGGACTTTTTGCAGTTCTTGTTGAAGCTTGAAGACGAGGGAGATTCCAAGACACCGCTTACCATGACCCACGTCAAAGCCCTGCTTATGGTAATTGATGTTCTACCTCTCGTTTCTTTCTTTCTTAACTCTCTTGTTTTATAAGATGGGCTAAATCTGTTAACAGGACATGATTGTGGGTGGCTCAGACACGTCATCGAATGCAATCGAGTTTGCCATGGCTGAAGTTTTGAACAAACCAGAAGTGATGAGAAAAGCTCAGAAAGAATTAGATGAAGTAGTCGGCAGGGACAGCATAATTGAAGAGTCTCACATACACAGTCTACCATACTTATATGCCATCATGAAAGAGACCTTAAGGTTGCACCCAACACTCCCACTTTTGGTCCCTCACTGTCCTAGTGAAAACTGCACTGTAGGTGGCTATACTGTTCCCAAAGGAGCTCGAGTTTTTCTTAACGTTTGGGCCATACACAGAGACCCTACAATCTGGGAAAATCCTCTTGAATTCAGGCCCGAGAGGTTTCTGGATGAGAAATGGGATTACAGTGGAAGTGACTTCAATTATTTCCCATTTGGTTCTGGAAGAAGAATATGTGCTGGGATAGCCATGGCTGAGAGGATGTTTATGTATTCCCTTGCTACATTCTTGCATTCTTTTGACTGGAAAATCCCTCAAGGACACAAGTTGGATCTGTCCGAGAAGTTTGGGATTGTCCTGAAGTTGAAGACTTCTCTTGTAGCTATTCCTACGCCAAGGTTATCAGATCCCAAACTCTATCAGTAAGGTCTAGAAATGATAAAGGGGTCAATAATTATTACACTTTGCCATCTTTGGATAGTGGTCATTTTTAGACCACAGGTTTTATTCAGTATAAAATAATAAGAAATGTTATTATATAGTAGTAACCGATTGATAATATAGTAATTGATAAGGTATAGATAAATAAATTAATTAATTAAAAAATAATTTGATCTTTTTTGTTCCTTTTATTCTAAGTTTCTAACACAGGACATTGTTTAATGAGTGTTCTTATGCTTTTGGAAGCACATATTACACGCATTGAAGGAATATATTTTTTTCTTTTGTGAAAATCCCCATCTAAAACCACATCCTTAGTGCATTATCAAATCTCCATATTCATCTTAATTTTGGTAGTTCATTTATCATAATATTTTATTTTATTTACTTGTTTAGAGGATATTTCTCGTCAAATTATTAGTTTATTTTATTGCTTCTCATTTATTAGTTTCTAAATTTTTTATTAATATTTTATTTATTAATTTGAATAAATACATGTAAATTGATTTGAAAGCAATCAAGTTTTCTTGGAGTTGTGAGCGTTATGCTTTTATGATATGCGTGGCTTATAGGTTGCATTTGAATTAATTAAAAAGTATTAAATATCATTTTTCTCCTTTAATCAGTTTTAAGAAAATGGTTTTATAGATGAGGACCTAATTGCAATTTGAACGCCAACATAATAAAAAATGTGATGTTATTGAAGGAACAATTAGATCATTATCAAATAGTGCGTGTGACAAATCTAACGTTATATGTTATTTTGGTAGATAACATGATTTAAGTTTTATTTTGCTGGTTATCAGGGTTTGACTTATTCCCCGAGCAAATATTAAACACTTCCTTTTCCAAGCAGCGAGCTCTTCATTTTCCAAGTTGGTGTGGTTCTGAAATTTCCAAATTGTTTTGAAAGAACGTAGGGGTGTAGTTTTGCAAATTCTTTGATTTATTATAGTCATTTTTAGCACAATCAAAAAATAAAAAAATTAAACACACAAATATAAATTAACATTAAAATTTAGTAACACAGTCCGACATATCTTGCCTATGTTTGTGGAGCCTTTATTTAGCTTAATTTTTCACCATCAACAATAGTTTGATATAAGGCTTTACTGAGCTGACACCACTTAACCCTTGACATTATCTCTCGTCCTCACTACCTGTGAAAGAATTTTATACCCAATAGTATGACCACCTCGTACTAACCTCTACAAAAGATTGTTTAATGATAATGAAATAAACTAAACAACTCAAGTGATTAAACAAAATCAACATAAACTAAAATATTTGAGAAAGAAAAGAAGAACAATTTTTCGATAGGTTTAGCTCCCCTGAAATAGATCTGTTAGTTGTTGCCATACACTGTGGGTTGATTCACGCAAATTCCAGTACCAACTCACGGAGCAGTAACGACATCAATAGTGCAACCAACAACCAACCTTCAGCAGAAGATATATGCAATCAACAAAATAACCTAGCTGTGAAGCACATCAATGAAACACCCAAAAAGGAAAGCACGGCAAGACCCACTCAGGTAAAACTCCCTTATCATACCAGTAGTCTTCTCATCATAGAATTCTTTATATTCACAATCGTAGGCACATCAGTCCTTCCAATCACCAAACCGAAAACTCATAGCCTGAAATCACAAGGATCGTGCAACTAACCAAGATAGAAAAAGGAGTCATGCATTCATCCAATCTCCAAGTCACTCAGAAAATATCATAAATTTTGCAGCTCACTTACTCTATGCTTCAGTCCACACCCACTTGATACACACATACTCCTATTTCTATTTTTCACACAACCAACACAAAACTAAGCAATGACCAAATCACTCATGTAAGGAGTCAAGATGTAAGCTAGGAGTCCTAACTTAGAGTCACACATGTAAGGTAATCTTCAACAATCTTACGATGTCTTCCAAATGCACCTCAACGTCATCCACACATTATCCTTTTTAAAGTGGACATCTTTCACACTTAAACAATTATCCAAAAATCCAATTCATATAATAAATATCACTTTGTTACACCTCATCTTAATTTAGATTTTAAGACTTGCATTATCTTAAAGATTCGATAATAAAAAATGCCAAAATAAGATATATAATAAATATCTTAACAATTTCCTTTAGGGTTATCTCCTGTTAACTCCTCACAGACACCTCTCGCAAAAACTTTTCCAATGGCCTTCCATATAATTTTCTCTTTTGACTTTAGCGACTTCCATTGGTAAATTATATACACTTCAGATTCATTAAACCTTATGAATTTAATGGAATCAGGGAACTCCTTGAAGATCTTCTTCTATGAAAACTCTTACATAACTAATCCTATCTAGTTTTGCTATGTTTTTAATCCATACAAGCAAGCCTTCCCAAGGAACTCCTAACTCTATTACCAAAACAGATAACAAAAAATTTAAGGAAAGGAAAAGAAAAAAGTTAATTAAAGGAAAAATAGGGTGATAATTTATAAATAATAGTTAAATTAAGTTTTTTATTTAAATTTGAATCATTGATTTATCATATAATTTATTTAAAATATGTTATTTATAAATTATTGTTGATAAGTAAAAATATACTTCTATACATTCAAAATATAAAAATTATAAGTTTCACAGTCATGGAAAACCTAAATAGGCTTTATCTATTATAAGAAACAATGTGAATCCTTTAAGCCTCGACTTGTAAGTTATAAGCAATTATGATAGTTGTATATTGTCATTTTTTTTACATCTCAATAGGGATATGTGACGTCATGTTACAACATGTCATCACTTACCTATCTAGCAGACAGTTATCATAAGCAATATTTTGAATGTCGTACTAATATCATTACTGAATTTTATTCTAATATTGTATTGTACTGATACTGGTCAATATTGGTATAATTTTGGATAATTTTTAAATTTATTAAATAGCCTTTAGAGTTTTTAAAATTACAAAATAAACCCTTAATATATTGTATTTTACAATTTATAATTTTACATCAACTCTATCTCCAAAAATCTTAATAATAGAAATTTAAAATAACAGCAATTTATTTATTTTTATTAATATTACTTTTCAGATATTTCACATATAAATAATAACCACAATTAATATAAAAAGATTATTTAGTCATCACATAAATATAAAATTAAAGACAATACAAAGTATTTAAAATGTTACAATTCCACCATATAATAAATAATAATTACATCAAAACATCAAATAAAAAGAATAATAAATATCCATGACTCTCTGATAATTACAATTCACAATAAAAATTCGTGCCGAGAAGATAACCAACTAGAAGTGAAACTTGAAATAAAAATATTTACAATTATATTTATATTGCATAATGCATATATAAAATTTAATGTAGACATCAAATATAAGTGTAATTAGATGAAGATGAGAAATAAAAACTTGGAACTTCATTCAATCAAATACTTACTAAAATCATATGGATCTTAATTATCATTTGGTACAAAATTCATATTATTGAGAAGAGCCTTATTATCACCATCATTCAAAGTCATCGCACCAAGTGACATATCAATATTTTTCCATCTAACATTATATTCTAAGTCACTCTCATCTATCAAATCTGATTCCTCATAAATCCAATATGTCAAAAGATCAATATGATCAAGAAAAATTGGTTTTTACATAACTACTTGTTCTACTAAAAGTCCTAGTAAACAAAAAATATAAATTATTAAGAACTTATAAGAAATTATATCTAACTTAGCAATCATAAAAACATATTAAGAACTTACAAGAAATTATATCTAACTTAGCAATGATAATAACATACCTTTTTCGAAGATTTTAATTGTATCTAGCAAAACCAGGTTGTTCAATCTTTTATGCTCTAATCTACTCTCTTTCTCAAAATGGATGAATTCAAATGTGCTCCAAGTCCTTTCACGTCCTGTTGCACACATTGACTTAGAATTCAAATTGTAAATTTTCCAATTCTTGAACGCCACTTTTAAATTAGTCCCACCAAGCAACTATAAGTCGTAAGACAACAAAATTAACATTATAAACAAAATAATTGGTGATTAATTTTCAAAAAGTAACAAAAGTGAAGAAAATGCTTGGAATAAGTTTGTCTCTTCGACGAATAGTTATGGGCATCCCAAAGCACCAGAAGCATGCTTATGAATTTTCGTTTGTGAGCTTAGGAGATCTTGCATCATCTCATAGGCAACAATTGTTGTAATAGCTAATAGCATTCTCCTATTAAATTCAACTTTCTTTGTAAAACTTGGGTTGAAATAGACACTAGGATTCAAAAATATCCCGACTACAAAAAATGGAGAGTAAAGTTATCTTTACCATCTCTCATTTGATGACTGCAAGATATGGTGTATATAAAAAAGGCCTATTTTTCATATTGGCTTAATTGCTTCCTTCGTCATCTCCATGACATCATAAAAATAATTCATTATTGTCTTCTCATAACTATCATCCATAACCCTCACCAAAGGCTTAAAAAATGGGATAATGAATTGACATTAGGACCAAAATTCATTGTCTTCAAGTATAATTCTAGCAACTTCCAATCTGACATTAGATGCAACTTACTATCCTAGCATGTTAAGATGCAACTCACTTATCACTTGTAAACATTTGTCTCAACTCTTTCTTTATCATAATCAAACACTAAAGTGATAAGAAATTAGTTGCAAATCTTGTAATAGTAGGATGACACAAATTCCTACCATTGGTAAAAACATTTCTCTTTAAACTCAAAACACATGCCTGATTGTAGATGAACTTAGTCAACTTTTTTGCTTTTTACATAGTCTCATCAATAATTGGAAAATACCTAGCATCTCCTATATTTTTCAATATCAAGTTAATGCAATGTGCAACACAAAGAGTTTAATAAAAAAATAATTATATTTGCCTTACAATCTTTTTCTAGATGCTTTATAAGTGGAATTTGTAACACCTCAATATACACCCTGGAAGTATTATAGCATATCTAGGGTGTATTAAGAATTGAACATAATGAATTAAGTACATCTAAGTATAGCAAGAGATATAATGGCAAGTAATATAAAAGACAAGGGTAAATGGATAATTTGTTCACTTCGGCATAGACATACATACTTGGACGTGAAATATTTATGGAAATTTTTTATATGTTTGCTTGGATTTATAAATGTCATGTGAGGCGAATTGATACAATAAGTATTCTGTAAGTAAATGGGAAGTTTTTGGTTTAATTGGATGTATTTTTGTGTTCCTTTTTCATGATAAGAACGAAGTTAGTTAATTTGGGATGTGTACCTCGCTGAATGGATAAGTTCCACTAAATAGACTTTTGTAATTTGACCATATCTTGGCCTATAGACCTCTAAATTGGATAATTTCAATTGGAGGTTAAAATAGAGACATAGTTATAAAACTTTGATGAAGGAGCTAAAATCTGATATGACCTCTAAGAGTTTTGGCTACTATCCTTGTTTTCGAATAGCTTATAATTTTTAGGATATAAAGCCTGATATAATTAACCAAATTGCATGAAATTTATGCCATTAGAAACTTAAGACATAAGGGAATGAAATGAATTGATAATATTATTATCCAATGTGGGAATTAAAGGAAGAAGAAGGAACAATGTGCAATTTTCCTAAACTCATGGACCAATAAGATTAAAGCATGTGTGTCCAACAGAATTGTAACACATGGTCTAATAGCATTGCAACACATGGTTGAATAGAATTTTAACACATATTCTAATATAATTTAACATATGGTCCAATAGAATTGTAACACGTGATCTAATGGGATTATAACATATGCTCCAATAGGATTGTGATATATGGCCTAATAAGATTGAAACATGTTTCTAAGACTAGAAAATTCATGAAAAGGCGTATAAAGAGGGAATATGGACGAAATTTTGATGGTTTAACTTCAAAATTTTCTCCTCTCCATTTCGTCTTCTTCATCCCATCATTTTTTACTTGGTGATTCAAACAAAGCCAAAGAGAAAGGGAAGGAAAAGCATTAGAAGAACTACTTTCCCAATTTTAAGGTTTGAGACTTCACTTAGTTATTTTTTGTATTTGTGTATATTTGAATGTGTAAAAGATTCATTTGGATCTGTAGTGGTTTTTGGGATGATGCTTTGGTGTTTTTTTGGTGATATCTTGCATAAAATTGGTTGAATATGACAAGAGAGTATCATGTAGTGGAATTCTGTCTCGGGTTTATTGAACCAATCATATTATTTGGGTCATAACTCAGCCTAAAGATCTCTAAATTGGGTGATTTTAGTCTCATATGAAAAATAACACATAGTACTAGAAATATATAGAAGAAACTCTAACTTAATTCTAGAATTATGATATTGGAAATTGAGATCGAAAATTGTGACCTGATGTTGCACCTGTTTTGGAGTAGCTTGTGATATTTGGTCTATATCTCATGAGTTACAAGTCTAAATGGCCTAATTGTTAGTCTTATAGAAACTAGAGACACAGATGAAAAAATGGATAGAAGAACTAGAAATCTAGTTTAACTTTTTCTAAAAATGGATAAAAGAACTAGAAATCTAGTTTAACTTTTTCTATATAAATATTAAGGAACAAGTAGTGGTATGAATATAGAAAATGTCTATTACGACCATAACATTAATTTTGTTTTAGATTTTTATCAAATCTTATCCAAACCTTTTTAATTTGTATGAAGCTTTTTGAACACCTAGAAATAAATGAAATAGGACTTACTATATGTGAATTGGGTGATTGAATATTGGAACATACTGAGCATAATGCATTCTAAAGAAAATCTACAAGTACAAAAATGATTTCTATACATATTCATTACTCATATGTGTATAGCATGATTATACAAGTTTGATTTTGATACCATTCTACTGGTGGTAAGCCATGAATTGAATTTATGGATGCAAATATAGATTTTATGACTTGAAATGTATATCATACGTTTGTTAATATATGAATTGTTAAAGTTGCAAATGGTTAAAGGAAATGTTATAGTGTCTACTCTATTGTCTTATTTGTGAATAGATAGGCATGCCTATAGGGTTATAGTATAGCTGCTACAATTTGACACCACACATCTTCAGGTATCCACAGTTTGATATCTTCATATTTCCACAACACTTATGATCCACACCCACAGAAAATGTGCAAACTTAACACAGAAAGGAGACTTAACAATCATAAACAAGAAATACAACATGACAACATGAATAATTGGTATGGATGAGCATTTGTATTAATTGTAATGATGAATTTTAATGATGTGAAATTATATTGATAATTTGTATCAATAACTGTTGAATATCAATATTTGGCTTATAAATTTGCATTTTTAGTATATGGATAATATGTTGAAGCATGTTTACATTATGTACTTTGCTTCAATATGCCATAATTGTTTAAATGAGCATTTGCATTCATATTGATAATTTGTATCATTGAGTTTTAAATATCAATGTTTGAGTTTTGAAGGTGAATTTATGGTATATGAGTCAGGATATTTCTGAATGTGTATGCTTGGCGGGTGACTGCTGTGAGTGGTCATTTAAACTAAGTACGTTTCCTACTAAGTTTCTAAGCTTAGGACAGGTGTTAATTCGTATAGATCTAAGTCATAAGAGTGAGGTACAAGGAACATCTGTAAGGACCAAGGCCAAAAGTTAAAAGAAAAGGAACTTTTGGAATGTGTTTTTAGTTACAGATGATTGCACATGTAATAAAGTAGAAAGGAAATTGTATGCTTTGATTATCGTGTAATTATAAAGATGTATGACTACTGTTAAATGATAATATTAAGCATTGGGTAGTTTTGTAATGTGTATATGTATAGCGTTAAATAGAATTATATACCTTGAATGTGTGTACAAGAATTTGGTTGCTATGTGTGTAGATGGTTGTAGGTTTCGAATAGGGGTTATTACAAAATTCTGTCAGTAATGAATTAAACAATATTTTCTGGCCAAATTTAATCACAACTTCATCAAATAGTTCAAATAGAGTATCAACATTCTTGTTAAGGATAAATTCATCAATGGACTTCAAAAACATTTTCCCTTTGTAGAATAAACCAAAAAAACAATAATAGACTTTTGTCTTTTATTTGCTCAACTATCGCATATAATTAAATATTCATAGGTAACCCAAGTCATTCTTATTTCATCCAAATAAAGTTTTATTTCATAAACAGAGCTGCTTACAAGTTTACCTCTATAGTCATTAATTGAAGGAGCCTTGTATCTTAGACCAAAAGAGGTAATAGCATCCATTATAGGTTGATAATAATAAGAATGGGTAGCACTGAATGTTATACTTGAATCATACCACTATTTAGTCATTGTCATGTCCACATTATGAACTACTTCTCTAGATTGTGAGGCACTATGGATTTAAGGCTGAGCTTCAAGAGTTGTTCTTAGTGAAAAAAAATTAAACACCATGTTTCTTCTTTTCCTTACATTAGCTGCAATATTTCCTTCTTGTTAGGTAAGAATAGTACCATTTTTAACATCCCACTTTCATTCCCAACACCAACAAAAGAACTTCTACTACCAATTTCATAATTCAATATTTGCCTTCTATATTTTTCATATTGATACTCTTTAAGCAAAGTCTTCATTATTCATTTGACATCGTGACTCACTTTCTTACAAGACTCCACATCACCTTTAATCCCAGCTAAATACTTCTTTAATATGATTATTCCTCCATCTTTCAAATGCTGGTTACAATATAGATAATATGGTTCTTCATTCCATGAACGATATATATATATATATATGATTGTTAAGAAACAGTTGTTGCTCTATTTCTTGCTATTACTATACACAACTTGATTTTGATAAAAAGGTATTAAGTTAATTTTAATATAAGTCTTCATATATATATAAATATGCAAGTGACTTTTATAAACTTATATAAATGACCTTAAGAAAATTTAATGATTAAACATATCATATCTAAGATATTATCATGTTTCCTAACCTAAACTTCAAATATATATATTGATTGTTGCTCTTTCACATTTATAATCCATTTTTTATGATTACATAATTTAAACATAAGGTCCCAATTCACAATTATAATTCATTTATAATTACATAATTCTACCATAAAGTCACCATTATAATCATTTTGTATGATTACATAATTCAACCATAACTCACAACTATAACTTATTTTCTATAATTAAATAATTTAAACATAAACTCATAAGTCATATCCATAACTCAATTTGTGTAATCACATAATTCAACTAGAAATCATAACTATAATTCAACTATAAATCATAATTATAGCTTATTTTGTGTGATTATATGATTTAAGTATAAACTCACATCTTTAACTTAATTTGCATAATCAGATAATTCAACCTAAATTAACAACCCCATTTTTGTATATTAAGATATCAATTTATAATATATAACCTAATTTATATTAGATGCCAACATGATTTCATATTTCTTAAATTACAAACAATAACATAAACTTCAAATTTGTATTGAATGATTGAATCCCCAATTTCTAAAATCCAAACAACATAAATGACAAAACACATCCGAAATTTCAAATTTCAAATATTGTAATTCTATATAAAATCCTCAATCTCATTCCTCAATTTCTGAAATTCAGATAAAACAAACTCATTTATATGTTATCCTCAATTTCCAAAATGTAGTTTCTAAACACACGTCACAATTTAGTAATTCACAACTATAAGTCGCTCACACACACATCAACTACTTAATTATGAATTAACTCATCACTCAACATTAAGCAACACAAGATAACACAAATCAGTAGTCAACACTTAGCATACTGCACTATGCACATTTCACTTTTTCAATTTTTCAAGGTTGCCAAAATGGCTTGAGATGACCGGCAATTGCAACCTTGAGGCTTGAATAGTTGATAGCGAGGTAGGACTATGAGGTGACTACACAAACGAGGCAAAGTGACTGTGGAGGTGAGGCGAGGTTGGAGAGGCAACTGGCCAAGTAGTGAGAGTGAGAGCAGAAGTAGTTCAGAGGCGTTTGGATTGGTGGGGGGTCAGATTACGATGGGATGCTAAATATTTAATTTTTTTAATCTAAATTTTAGTTCAACATTTTAAAAAAATTAAATTTTAGCCCTGATATTTCGATATCAAATGTTATTGACTAACGATAATAAATTAATGGGTACCGTACCTTTTTCTAACTAGTATGGTAGGTACCATCTGGTACCCACATCTCTTATCATAATTAGTAGACAGTAGAATTCTGCCACTTAAAAATGATGAGTTATGAAAATACAATTGTATATAAGGATAACATGTTCAAAAATATCTAATCTTTTAAGCTTTTTTTATTTTAGTGTTCAAGCTTTTAAAATTTGCAATGGAGTGATCAATCTTTTAAAATATGAACAATTAAATTAAACAATGTATTTTTGATAATGTAACCTATTTATTAAATATCACGTAAATATCCATTTATTAGTCACATCACATTATTATAAGGAAGATATTTAGCCACATTTGTTTTGGCTAAGAGTTGAAAATCGTAGCTAAAAGTAAGAATTTGACGATGCTTTTGAAAATCATCAGAAAAGAATAGGTTTATTTGGCAATGATTGTAAAAAAAATCGTTGCTAAAGAGTCCACATTTTGTGACGTTAGCGACGTTTTTAAAAAATATCGCAAAATGTAGACTCTTTAGTTACGATTTTAGAAAATCGTAGTAAAAAGGTCCTAATTTGGTGTCAAAAGATGATTCTGATTGATCATTTGGCGATGGTTTTTTAAAAATTATCACCTAATATGAACTTTGGCGATGATTTTAAGAATGGTAACAAAAGATACCAAATAATTTTAAGAGGGAACGAAACCAAGAATGGCGCTTAAAATAACAGGCCACAAAGCTTAAAACACTCATCTATCATCCTTTGCTCTTTCTTTCCTCTTCCTCCGTGAAACCGAATGGGCTTAAAAAAGAAACCTAAAGCAAAAACACCTATGTCTCATCCTCAACTCTATTACTTCCTCTTCCTCCATGAAAATGAAAGGTATGCTCTTGATCTATAATCGACAATATCTCCTTTCATCGATTCACCGTGTTCAGTGAATTAGCCTTTATGTTTCTTTCTTCTCTCTTTTTCTGTTAATGTTTTTCTGGTTTCATTAATTTTTAATGGAAAATTTTGAGGAATTCCATAGTCGGAGTTTCTAAAACCTGAACTCAGACAATCAGTTGCTATGACTTGCAGTATAGATTGATTGTCGTTAATTTGTTTTGATTCCTTTCTATAGCCTATAAATATTAAAATTATGAGGCAACAATTTCATCTTAATATTAGTTCACAAATTGGAAGTTGTATGTCGCCTAATTCCATGTGTATTAGCACTATTATACACAATATAAAGAAGAAACCGGGGTAAGGCGGCAAGCTAGTGCGAGTTGCTGCCACTTTTTCTAAGATATTGAAAGAGCATACTTTAGCTTACTGTTTGATTAAACTCCCTTCAGGTTCTAAGAAACTAATTGATTCTAGATGTCGCGAAACCATTGGTCAAGTCTCTAACCCTAATCGTAAAAACCAAAAGCTTAAAAAGGCTAGAAAGAGACGTTGGTTGGCTCGAAAACTGGTTGTTGGAGGTGTTTCCATGAATCCAATAGATCATCCTCATGGCATAGGTGACGGTAAAAGCTATGAAAGAGGTTCGGAAAAACTAAGTACTGACTGATCTGCTAATTGTTGACTTCGTCCTCTCTTGTAACTTGCATCTGCCGATTATATGTTTCTATGCTCTCAAGGTGTTTGATGTTTTAATGAAATGCATCAGATAACAGAATATGTCATAATTGGCATTTGCTTATGATGCACAGACAGAATCTTATATTTATCAGATCTCAGTCCGGCATTCAACTTTCATTGAGTATTTAGAATTCAATGAGAGCTTAGTAGCAAACATATATTATTCAAATTTTAGATGCAAATAGAATACTACCAATATATTCTTGAACATCAAACTCCTCGAACCTTTAAAGTTCGGAATTCATAAACAGATCACAAACAGTTTAATAATTGGAAGTTAAACAAAACCAATCAATCCTAGGAAGATCATCTAGGTTGACTCACAAATGCTCCCTTAAGCTAATTGCCGCGAAGTCTCGGTGATATCTGGAAGCGGTCACTCGTGCTCCTCTGTCTACAATCACATACATTTATATATCACTCATGTGCATTTTCATATGAATAATCAATCATAAATATATTTATGAATGTGCCATGTATTAAGCATATTCAATGACAATTTCTCAGGTATGTTTCTTTAATACTCTTTAAAAACAATTTACAACACCTTTAAAACATTCTTTTAATCCTTAGTACCCTTTTCTCACTTTAATCCTTTCATTCAACATTAATTAAATTCATTTAAGAACTCATTTAAACCTTAATACCTTATATGGAAACATCCTAGCCTTGATTAGTCCGAAAATCACTCACAAAAAATTAAAAAATAGAAAAAATCCTTTACATTTCCTCTCGAGTCACGATCATGCATGTGCATGATCGCGACTTTCCTCCTTTTCGGCAGAGTCGCGATCGTCCACATGCATGATTGTGAATCGAGAGGATTTCGGTAGAGTCACGATTGTGCAGGTACATGATCACAACTTTCATCTTTTTCAGCAAGGGTCGCGATCGTACAAGTGCACGATTGTGCCCTGCTGTGTTTTTCTTCCTTCTTTCTTCTGTTTATTCGAAACTCACATATATTTTAACACCAAGTTCACTCCAATTTTCTAAATTACTTTACCACAAATACAACATCATTCCATACTCATTCACATACCAATTTGATTTCATGAAATTATCAAACTCTAATCAATTGATTAAACCTCTTCAATCACATAATATCATTCATGTAACCTATCCTTTTCTATAACATGATATTCATTTTATCAAACACTTTATTATCAAATTTCTATCATTTACAGTTGATGACCTCTTCATTTTTACTTCAATTTCAGTTCAGTAACATCAATACATAATTAAAAAATTCTTGATTGTTCATAAACCCCAAAATAATACCTATTCCATACTTTTCCATATCATATGTTATGCACTTTTTCCATATTTTCATAGGCAGATTTCGGGTCAGATTTGTATAACGATTATGACCTAGACAATGAGGTATTTAGACAACACCGGCTCCTAATCAAATTTTTCACAATGTCTTAAGTGTCTAATGACATCAATTTCATGCATTCTGGTTCAGTATCATACAAGTTATAATAAAAAATCTACATACTGTTCTCATACCTTAACAAAACACGATTCTCAACTTCCAAACAAATTTTGAGACTCTTAAGGACATATTTCAAATTCTATTACTTCATAAAAAATGTAGCCATGTGTTTCTAGTTTACTCTAAATGAAAATCCATCCAATTTGGATAATCACATATCAAGTTATGTCCTAAATATAGATGTATGTTCAGTAAATATTGTATATAACACACTCCACCACACTTCATATAACTCCAATTTCCACAATCCTTCGTCACACTTTCTACATATTTTCATTTTACTTGAATCATTGAAACTCTTCTTCCTACAATGCCACTCACATATGCATCCATTTACAAACATTAAAACATCATCAAAATGTCATTTACACTACCCATACAACTTAAAGCATCACTTAATTGATTCAAACTTCAAACTCTTCAACAAAATTCCAGAAGTTGAAAAAATGAGATTTTGGTGGAGAAAAGCAAGGATAGAGAGAATTTAAAATAACAAATGGACTAAAGTAAGGTGTAACGTTCATGTGAAATCAAGCATAGAAGCCAAATACCCAAAATGGACAAGCATAATGTTTCAGTGATGGATGAGCAAGGAGAAGAATGGTGTTTTTGGTGGAAACAAAACAAAGGAGTTTAAGAAACTTCCTTACCGAAAAATGTGACTTAGGTGGCTTCGGTGATCCATTGCCATATGTTACACATGCAAGTGTGATACTTGTCCTTCACTAAGGCAACCTACATGTCTAGTGTGGCAATCAAATATCACTTACTAATTGCTCCACTTGTCACATAATAATTTGTCAGATTGTCACTCATTTACTAGTCCAAAATACTCCAAAATTTCAGTAAATTTTCCAAAATATCACCAAAAATGTGAAATTAATTCTAATACACTCTAATTTAATTTTCAAGACAAATAGTCCATAATTCACATTTTAATCACATTAAAATCACTTATACCTGAAAAATGTCAATGAATGCATGAACAATTATTTCATGAGTGACAACATTATTCACGTGTATATGTATTTCATATAATGCATAAATGCACTTCTAAATTCTTAGTAAAATTTCATGTATAGTATCAAACCCTGATCATAGGATAATGGGATGTTACATAATTGGCTCCTTGATCAATGAAATCAAAGCTCAGAAAAAAGCCTTCAATCTAGGTCAAAATAAGCACATAGCTTGGTCTAAAGCAAGAAGCTTTTTAATAACCAAAATTGTGTTCAGTCTTATAGAAAGATCTCCTCTACTCTTCAAAAGCCATACTATTATAGTTAAGCACTTCTTTGATCAAAGCATACTCTATCCTTCTACAACTCTTGAAAACATCCATGTAAAGATTGAAAATATCCCCTTCAATAATTCTACATATTTCTTGCTTACAATTGACTCAAGACAAGCTGATAAAATGCATAGACCTTCGTTTTCCCTAAAACATTGCCTATTGCGTTCATTTTCATTTCTTGAATCCTTGATCTTTTCCACAAGTTGAAGAAACTTGTTGTCACAGTTTGTTGAGTTGCCTGCATAATTTTCTTGCAAGTACTAGAAACCTCATATGGTGTCATTAGAACGTATAGGGTCGGTATCCTTTCTGTTGGACCCCGATTTTTAAATGAAATTTAGAAATAATAAGTAAAAAGAAATGAGTGTTATTATGTATATGTTTAGGTATAAATGTATTTATACTTAAA
>JAOSBN010000178.1:38022942-38033780 GCA_027563595.1 Erythroxylum suave | reverse complement strand
GAAAATTTTGATTTTCAAATGATTAAATTCATTGCTTTTGGAGTGATTTAAGAAAATTGGAATGGTTGATTAAATTCTTTGTGTTTGAGAAAAACTATTACAAGGTTGAAAATGTTTTGATAAATTGAGACCTTTTTACAGAAATTTATGCAAGATTTATTGTTTAAAATGATTTTTGATTGAATTGTTAAATTTCAAAATTTCTTATTTCTTGAAGGATTTTAATTAACTATGAAATTGATACAATTGTTACATATTTTAATTATGAACGATTTGATGAATTATCAAAAATGTTGCATTCTTTGTCTATGAATAGTTATAAATTGATCATGATTTTGATTGCTATGAATTGATATATGACTTGTGATTTCAATTGTGTGGAATTATGATATGTGCATGAAAGTTAAAATTTCGATATGTGCCTTTGGGCAATCCGACTTTTTCAAGCATGATTATATGTTATATGGGTTTGGTTAGGTCCCTTAAGTAGAGTCAGTGCACTGATCTCATTTTTAAAGGCTTCTCCCGCCTGCCCGCTAGTGGCACTAGAGCTCCGATTTCAGACTCCTATAAGTCATGACTACACCGGACCGTTATGTGGGAAGGTGTAGTACGTTCCGTTCACGGCTGCACAGGACCGCTAAGCGGGAATGTGCAGTACATTCTGTTTTAGACCGACCTAAATCGTTTTGCCATGTTATGTGTTTTATCTTGTGTTCATATGTGACGCATTTGTGATTTTTGAATTTTGTTTTGTGATTTGTGAATTGGTGTATGAATTGTGTCAATTTTGAGAAATTGTAAGGTGGGGACTAGAAAGTTTCACAATTTTGGAAATTTACTAAGAACGATTTTAAAAAGGTTGAAAGTTTCAGAAATAAGTTTTTGATGAACTTATTTTTGTAAAATGTTTTAAACAATGGAAAAAGAGTTTTAGCACATGTTTTTGCTTATGTTCATTTTATAAACATATTATCCACGAGCTGTCTAGCTCACCCCCTTACATCCCCATCTCCAGGTTTCGAGCAAGAGATCGGATGAAGGAAAGTCAAGCCATCTGTTCGTTTTGCTTACTTTGTAGATTATGTATTTTGGGTTTTTGGAATGGTTTGTAAATGGCTTGAAATGCCATTCAAGTTTGTAGTGTATCTATTTTAGAATGTAAATGATATGAGTTCTTGGAGGTTATGTATGAAATTATGTATAGAATTAAATTATGGTTGGGATGTGTGTATGTTTATGAATATGAATTGTTTATTGAATTGAGAAATGAATATGAATTGGATATGGATATGTAGATATAGGATTGCGTTTGTTGTGTTGGATTCCAGACAGGGAGTCCGATGATGCTGGTTATTATGTGAGAATATAGAAGTGTTTTTTTGAACACTTTGCAGGCTGGGGTTAGTTAGAATGCAGCCGTTATGCTGCCGAAATTTTGATAAAATTGGTTATAAGATGAATTTTAGAAATTGTTTGTATATGTAAGATGTGTGGATGAATTGAGAATTAATTGAGGAAATTTCCAATTGAGGAAGGTATGTGGATTTGAGTAATATAAGATTTAGATAAATGTGAAAGAAATGAAAAACAATTTTATACCGATTCGGATAGGTTTAGTCTAGGTTTCCAACGCGATCGTTTTTCTCTGTTCTTTGTTTTCGGATATCGGATCCACTTTGTTAAGTTTTCGGTTTGCTTCCGCTTCGCTTTGCTTTTGATTCTGATTCGTATTTTATTCATTTCCGATATGATTGCGCTTTATGTTTCTATTTCGGATTCCTTCTTGTAGGATCCATTCCTTCGACTTGTTTCGATTATTGTTTCGCCTTTCGTTCGCTTTGTCTTTCGAACCTTTCGTTTCGCTTTCGATTCGCCTTCATTTCGAAATTTTTTGTTTTCATTTTTTGCTTTCGATTCTGGTTAGGGTCTGGTTCCCGAATCGGGCTCCAACACTTTCGATGCCATGAGAACGATTCTCACAGCATCAATCTTAAACCATCATGTGAATGGAGTGATTTGTATTTGATCAAAGTTCCACAACAATATATTAGTAACCGAACATGTCTGGTTTCCTAAATCAATCCACTTGTCAATGCTCTCTTGATCGTAGGTGATGCATGTTGATAAAATAACGATACCTTTCATAAGCTTAAGAGAGATGGGACATCAAAAATGAGTAAGGATCACAATTTCCAAGACAAAGGAGGAGATGCTACAGGCAAAGAGCTCCATGTATTCAATGTAAATGGGGTTAGAACCTCTGTAAATAGAGAACAAGGTTGAAATGTTGCTGGTAGGGACTGTAAGAGCCAGGGCTTTGATGAGAGTGATTGTAAAGACGAAAAGAATAATTCTTTGTTTGTGAGTTGGGGGTCTTAAGGATTATGAGATTAATGGAGTTTCTTCTCTATTAAAAATGTATGAGAGTAAGTAGCTTGAGACTAGAAAGGACTTTTAATTAAAAAAATGCCACACCATCATTATAGGTCCTACTTTAATAAAATTTTTAAAAATCTACGACAACAAAAAAATGTCACGTTAGCATTTAACTAATGGAGGCCAAATTCTGTCAGTTGTTCAATCCAGCCAGGGTTGTTTCGAACATTTTCCAAAACGTAAGGGTTGATTTCGAACTTGTTGCAAACGTTAGGGTTCATTTGGAAAGCTTCAAAATGTTAGGGTCTAACTCAGATTTTAGTGTAAATGTTTGGGACTAAATTGCTCTTTTAGCTAGCACAAAAAGGTTATATCATCTCCAAAAACATACATAACATATTTGTCCTTCTTATATAAGTAGCTATAAGACTTTTAAAGCTAAAGCTTTAGGCATATCTACATACAATGATGATTCTAAATTCGAAAGATAAGAAGATAACATGGAAATCTCTCCAACCACATAGAAGAAAGAGAATTCAATATCGATAAAGATAGAATCTACTTTTTTGAAAAGTTCATATGATGTAATTTTTGTTAAGTTAGAATTTGGACTTTAAGTCTATTTATATAAATCCCTAGGGTAGCAAAAGGGGCATTAAGTATATTCTATGTGTCTCATCTTCGCAATCTCCTCTACGAAATAAAATTTTCCTTTCTATAAATATAGTTCATAATTTTCATTTATAACCTTACTCTTCTTCTAAGTCTTAAGTACATGTCTTAAAGTAGGAAACGAATTAAGGTTATGCTGGACTTTGTAGAAGGGGTGTCAAAAGTAATTACCTTGGTAAAAGTTTGGAACTGGAATGCTCATTAAAAAACTTGACGAAAACCCAGTATTGTATAGTCAAAAACTAAAATACATGCACAGAAATGTAATGGACCCTTTAATTTAAAAATTTTGAAATTATTCTCTATATAATTATATCATTACTTCTTATTTTTTAGAAAAATTCATATATGGCTACCTGGAATAGATTTAGATTATTTAGAATCTATAAATGAGATAGCCACATCCCTTTTTTAAGAGGCCATTAATATTATAACAAATAATGCTAAATGTAGAGGATGAAGATTTGCTTCAAATCTCTACAATTTTTTATATTATAAATGGCTTAGATATGATAAAAGCTTATATTTTTGTGTAATCAATTTTTTTATGGGTTTTGATTTGGCCTCTAAATTGGTATCAAGAATACGATATCTTAATACAAACTATACTAGAAATTATACATCTAATGTCATGCCTATGTACAAAAATGTATAGCATCATTCATTACAAATAATTAATACCTACACTTTAAATAGGTATGTCACGACTGACTGCAATGCATATTATGTCTCATCATAAAATATGATAAGATACTATACATACAATGCCATATCCTTTTGTCAAAAATATCATTGTACATTATGGATAAGTGACACATATACAATGCCATATCCTTTTGTAGAAAATATCATTGTATATTATAGATAAGTGACACATACTCTTTAAAATTAGTATACATACTATGATTGAGTACAAAGGAAATCATACTTCAATATAATCTATATTAGTACAATATACATCCAATAACACACCTAGACCATCATTCAATACCAAAAAGTAACATCTGCACTTGAAAAATGGGAATAATATGATTGAGTGTAAAGAATATCATGCCTCAATAAAAATTATACCTAATGTAAACTATATTAAGATAATATACATCTAATAATATGATTATGAACAAAAAATATCAACCATTTATTACGGATAAGTAATACTTGAACTTTAATGTATGGGAATATCATGATTGCATGTAAACAGTACTAAGTATTAATGCACACCACTATTTGACTATATACATCTTGTAATATGCGTAATGATAAAAATATCTATTATTTATTTACATATTGGTAACACATTCACTTATCTAAATACAAATTGTGAAGCACACAGATTGATGCATGCTTGTGTTTTAAATATTTTTCATTAAAAGTTATGTTTGACACAATTAACTATATGCTCATATGGTCAACCATGTACATGTTAGAAATTTTGAAGAGACAATATGACGGATATAAATTGGCACATAATCATGTGGCAAATCATTTTCTCAAATATTTTTTCCGACATAAATAAATACATGTCTATATCGCTAAACTTGTTCATGTTAGAATTTTTTAAAGCACAATATAAAGGACACCCATGTACCACACTGTGTTTGTTAAGGGTTTTGTTGGACACAATTAACTAGACACCCATATGGTGAAATATATTCTTGTTATAATTTTTGAATAGACTATATGATATAATTTTTGAATAGACTATATGAAGGAAACATATTAGAACATACTTGTACCTGTCATTATAGATAGAGTTTCTCTGTCATATTAACTATTTCTACGGAATGAAAAATTAGTTAGAATTTGGAAATATTTCACCATAAGCAATATATATCTTGAATATTGAACTAAAGGTAGCTGCACGATTTTAAATAACTTTTTATATATAAATGTTATTGTTTTTCAATGATTTTTCATTGAATATATTAATGGAAATGCTTTTTAATCCATACATTTTATATGCATTGAATTTTAACATTCGCATCAGAGCTAGTAATAAAGTGCATTCTAATACTGTTGTTCTTGATTATTCATAATTGATGAAATTTTTAAAAAGATAAGTGTTAATTGTCTTTAATGATTTATGAAAAGATAATCTTTCATGGAATATGATTTTAAATTTTGATCTAAAACAAAATTAGAAGGGTTAAATATCATAAAATTTGACAAATGATGACTTTGTCTTGTCTCAAAAATTATTTGAACCATTTTTGGTTTACATCTAACGTTTGTTGAACAATTGAACATGTGCAATGAGTGTTCTTATGCTTTTGAAAAGACACATTACATATAATATAGAAGAAACAAGTTATATTTTTTTCTTTTATGAAAATCCCTATCTAAAACCATCTCCTTAGGGCATCATCAAATCTCCATATTGAGCCTAATTTTGATGGTTCATTTATCATAAATTTTTATTTTTTACTTGTTTGACGAATTGTGTAGAAGAAATTTGTCATCAAATTATTAGTTTATTTTATTGATTCTCATTTATTAATTTCTAAATTTTTTATTACTGTTCTATTTATTAATTTGAATAAATACATGTACATTGATTTAAAAGCAATTAATTTTTCATGGTCTTGTGAGTGTTATATTTTTGTCTTTTCTCCTGTTAATATATATGACTGCAACAAGGTAAGGAAAATGCTACCGTTTTTTTTTTTTTTTGGCTACTAATTGAAAATCATAGGTATAGGTCAGATATTTGACAACAATTTTTAAAAATCGTTGCCAAAAGGTTAAACTTTTAGCGACTTTCTAAAATAGTTAGTAAAATAGTCACTCAATCTTTTCATTTCTTTTCTCTGTTAATTTGGTGGGTTTCTTTTTCAATTCTTTCCCCCAGGTAGTGACAGCCAGTCAATTGTTTGGATAAAAAGAAAGATGGTGACTTTTATGTAGATGGGATCTCACTGGCCTACTATTGCTTCAAAATCCATTTTTTATTGATACTCACTTTCAGTTTTTCACAAATTGTTTAGGTATTACCATTTTAATGCCTAGATGACCTTGCTTTTTTCTAATTTGTCTGGGTCCTATGGAACAAGAAATTAAGGTTCTCATTTTTGGGAAATGAGTTGAATAAGAAAGAAGATCTATTTACAACTATAATTTGGGTTGTCTTTTCATTGTGCAAGAAAATCTACTCAGTTAAGGAATTGTGCAAGAAATAACATCTACTTATTTAGTGGATGGATGAGTAGGAGATGTAATTTTGAAAAGAGAGCCAAAAGATTTTGATATTATCACCACTACTAAACTTCAACATGTTTTTAGTGGATTCTGTGTGTTCTTCACATGCTTTTTGTTCACAGTTATACTTCTTATATACCAATACTTATGATTATTGGGTAAATTAGACTTTATTTTTTCACATAATGAACACAGATCAAAGGGCAATTCTTTTGTTATATGATCGTTGGACAGAAGTTTTTTGTATGTAAGGTGTAAGACTCAATAGTTGAGGTTTGGTAGTTTATTGTGGTTTGAGTGATTCCTTTTTTTTTTTCATTTCACCTTTTCTAGGTGGTGGAAACAACCTAGTGATTTCTGGCTTCTACTTAAGTGTAACTGATTTCATGCTTGCATTGGTGTCTAGCTTTGAAACGGCAACACTAGTTGATGGAAGTGGAAAAGTTTGTTTCAAGATCCTTTTCATAGTTCACATAGCAGTTTGTAAATGATTATTGTTAAAGTGTTGGCTAAAGTTCTTAGGCTCTCTCACTTATATGGCAAAATTTTAAAAGTTGTTAAACGTGAATTTTTAGTTTAGATCTTGTAATCTAATATGTAATTAAGGGTAAACCTTATACTCCAATAACAAAAACACATATGAAAATTTTTTGTGAGTGTTCATATGCAAGCCTATTGAATATAAAGATTGTTAGTTTGGAACAACATTCGGTTTCATAAAGCATTAGTCCAGAACATATTGGATATAATGATATCGTATAATTGGCCTTCTTTTTATATCATATAAATTAGATAATTATGGTTTGACACTTTCTTATGTTTCATGTCCAAAGGTGTTAAAAGTAGAAGAAAGGATTGGATAAACCACAAATATGGTTATTAGAGGTACAGTCACAGATGATTCTACTAACGATGGCTCACTTTAGATCAGAAGGTAACTGTTGTTCACTTCATTAATTCTTGCTTCTTGTAAATTTTTCTTCTCATTTAAATTTATATGGCTTGAATTTGAGTGCAGATATATTGCTTATGTTAACTATGAACTTCAGTAGCTTACAAAGATATTCCACATAAACATCTTTGGGCAAATTTCTTTCTGATTCCATTATGATTAGTGAAGCATTAATTATATTGTATTATCAAGGATTCGCACATCCAATGAGTATGGTTTTGAATGATATGACTTTCCATCTGAACTTATACCCAATAGTTAGAGGGTTTATAGCAACTGGAACTGGAGGTGATGATTTTATGCAATCAATGGTTGTTGTTGTTGAATTTGTAATCCAACAACCAATTCCTTAGGTCAGTATTCCTCCTTATCAAACTCAATTCACTTATATGCTTCATTTTGGGGTTTTTCTTATCTTTATATATGTACAAGTATAATAGATTTAAGAGAACCTTTTTTATCTCAATACTTTGGCAGTTTTAGGTTTTATGTGATGTAAGTTTATACTTTGTTGCAAAGAAGTCTATGATCTTAAATACTTAAATAATACCTAATTGTCACAAAGATGGGGTTGTGGTAAGAAAGAGAGGTTCAAAAAATAAGTTCTTGTGTATTATGCATAAAGTTGTTTTATGTATGTTAAAAGTATTGTGAGGTCTTTTATGCCTTTTTTTATCATTTTATATCTGGCGAGAGTTAATAAATTGCTATTCAACACGACGATTTTTGTTGGGTAAGGAATCATATTCTCTACCATGAAAAATTATGTTATTTCAGTAGTACAAGATAAAATAAGTTCACGTCATGCCCCATCTATGTTCTCCTAATTTAGGATCTGGCTTTGCTAGATTGTTGTAGTAGTTTCCCATTACATCAAAGAATTTATTACCTTAAGTTCATTTTTTGGTGCTGATTTTTTTTGGGCCTATCTGTGGATAGAGCTGATATTATATTCAAATAAACCTTCAGGTTATTATGCTTTGTTATTGGTTCTGCTATGTGCTCTACTTTGGATGATGGGAAGATTATGAAAGGCCTTGGTGAGGCTCCTAATGAAGGTTCGGTTTTAATAGTTGGTTACCACATATTGATGGGACTTCAAGTTTATTCCGTGGTTAAAGAGTTTTTTAAGGGAAAAGAAGATAATGATATGCGGTATGAAGTATCCTGATACGCTTCTTGGCACCTTTAAGAATTTATATGGTGAATTTTCGGTGCTGGATTGGATCAAACCTAGTTAGTTATCTCAGTTATGTTATAATTTTTTACAATCTCAACATTTATAATTTGCAAACTAGTCTCTGCATTTATTATTTTGTTTATAAGAATTGTTAAGGTTGTAATTAAAATCTTGTATACGAATAATATTCTTTTTGTTAGTATAATTTAATGATATTTTACTTTTTATATACAATGCTTCAAATTATCAATTATTTTTATATAATAAATTAACAACAAAAAATCTAAATATTGTATACAATTATATGGATTAAAAATGTTTCAAATAATTATAGTTAACATGCTATAATATTTAGTCAAAATATGTATTAAAATTTTGATTACATTTTACAAAACGTAGCTATAAACATTCAGTTACATTTTAAAAAACGTAGGTAAAACCTTTTGCTACGTTTTTAAAAATGTAGCTAAAAAATTTTAGCTACATTTTAAGCTAAATATTTAGTTAAATTTTTTGAAATGTAACTAAAAACTTTTGGCTACGTTTGTTGAAATTTTAACTAATAATTTTTAGCTACGAAAACAAAATGAAGCCAAAAGGTATTGGTGATTATTTCTTAAAACGTTGTTAATAGTTTTTCGCTACAAAAATAAAACATAGGAAAAACTATTAGCAACAATTTAAAAAAAACGTCAACTATAGTTTTCAACTACAATGATTTGGCTATTAGCGACGATTTTGGGACTTTTAGTAACGAATTTTTTGTAGACAAATGTGGTTTATGTTGTAATGATAGTCACATCTTGCAAAAAAATTTCCAATGGATTTTCATATAATTTTCTCATTTGGCTTTAGTGGCTTCCATTGGTAAATGATGTACACTTCCTCCTCCTTCAACCCGACAGATTCATTAAACCTTATGAATTTAATGGAATCAGGGAAGAGGTCTTCTTATATCTTATATGCAACTCTTACATAAATAATCATATTTAATGTAGTTATGTTTCTATCCATACAAACAAGCCTTCCTAAGGAACTGATCATGTAATTCAAGCCTAATATATTTTAGAACTCCAATAATATATTGTGGAAGTATAACTATAAAGAAATCACCTTTGTCTTGTTTCTATCCAAAGACATCCCCGATTTCCACTACTAAATTATTGTTCATCTTCTGTCAAGGTCCATGATCTAGAGTTTTGAGTGCACTTATCTCACTTGTGAACCTAAAGTGGAAGAATTTCTCTTCAATCACCGTAATCTTTTCTAAGCTAAATGCACTCCGGTTTAGCTCTGTCCAAACTTTCAATAGTTGGAATGAAGGCCTCTTATCCGAGAATACTCCACCAAGTTATTGGCTCGTCTAAAGACTCTCACTGTCAATACTTCTAAAGGCAGAGTGACCATATTATTGTCATCAAAATGGTCAAAATTGAATCTAAGAGGACCATAAGAAGAATAGTCCCCACCACCTAAAACAAGGTCCTTTTGCAATTTAGGTGAACTTTGGTTGGTATAGGGAGCTGAAGGATTGGCAAGAGAATAGTTGGGGAAGAGGAAGTACTTGTCCAACCAACTGTTCAATACTTGAAATTCTAATTCCTAAATTTTGCTTTGTAATTCTTCAAAATTCACTTAAACACAATAAAAGAGGATCCATGCTTTGATACTATGAACAATTTGGTAAACAAAAGGTAGCTTACCTAGTAAGAGAAAACCAAAGGAATTATGGAAAAAAATGATTATGATTATACAAAGAAAACAAATTACAGCACTTTGGTCATGTTTGGTTGTTGGCTGATCAACCAAAAAATAGCTGATTGACCTAAATCAGCAAGTTGACTTCATAAAAATGTTGTATAAATTGTTTGGTTATTAGCTGGTTGGGTGGGTTGGCTTATTCAACCTAACCAGTTGATTTCGAATAAGCTCCTCTCTATGAGCACTTTGTGTTGTCAACTGTTGAATTTTTTTGGCTGACGATTGTACCAACGTTTAATTCTTCAAATATTTGCTTTTCAAATATCATCTCCATCATCGACCTCCTGAAGTCCTTGTAAGGGTCGTCGGATTTCTTCACTACTGCAAAGCTTTCCCTCACTCTTCCCTCCACTCTACACATTATCATGTTAGTTTCTTTGTTATTCATGTCAATGTCTTCGTAGACTTTAGCTATCACATGCCATTTATCTTCTCTTTCACAATGGAACTTAGTTGTAGTTGGACTTTGATCTTAAACCGCAGCCAATGGACGTTAACACCGATGAGACGTGGCATTTGATGATGGAGTAGTGAGGTGTTTTGGACAGTGGGCGGAGGTCGACAACCAGGGCAAGTATGAGAAATGAAGGAATAGGATTTGATGGCAGAGAAGATGTGTAGTGCCCCCTTACCGTAGAGTACCCACCGGAACACCCATAGGTCATTCTGGTACGTATTCTACAATAAGAGAGAACTACT
>JAOSBN010000178.1:37989520-38015871 GCA_027563595.1 Erythroxylum suave | reverse complement strand
TTTCATTAATAAAAATTTTATTATATTTTATTATTTTATTATTAATTATATACAATTTATTATTAATTATATAAAATATTATTACTAATTATTTAATATATTTTATTTTATTTTATTCTATCCTATGTGATTTATATAAAAAATAATTTATTTATATAGAAATATATACAAACAATTAAAGAAAATTTTTTTATATATTTTCTATTTTTCATTAATAAAAATTGTATTAATTTTTATTTTATTATTAATTACATATAATTTATTAAATTATATAAAAATAGTATTATTAATTATTTAATAAAATTTATTTTATTCTATTCTATGTAATTTATATATAAAAATAAATTATTTATTTTTTATTTATATAAAAATATATACAAACAATTAAAGAATAAACTTTTAATAATTCTATTTTTAATTAATAAAAATTTTATTTATTTTATTTTATTATTAGTTATATTCAATTTATTATTAATTATACAAAAATATTATTATTAATTATTTAATAAATTTTATTTTATTATATTATATGTTATTTATATTTTAAAATAATTTATTTTTATTTTTATTTTTATAAAAATATATGCAACAATTAAAGAATAATTTTTATATTTTCTATTTATTAATTAAAATTTTTATTTTATTATTAATTATATACAATTTATTATTAATAATATAAAATAATATTATTAATTATTTAATAAAATTTATTATGTTAATTATTATTCTATTCTATTTAATATATTAATTGTATTTAATATAATATTATGATTTGATCACAATTGTTATTACGAAAAATTATTTAGGAGATATTAGGTGGTTTGTATTTATTAGTTTACATTCCATCATAAACCTCCCAAATAGGAGGTTTCTTATTTTCACTGTTTAGGATGGAATGAAACGTAACATGAAACCCTTCGCTTTCATCTCATTCCATTATAAAACTTCCTTCCAAACGATGGAAGTGTGTTACGTTCTATTTCATTTCATCATCAACCCCTCAACCAAACATAGCCTAAGGATTCTTAATGGAAAGTGAATATTTTATATGAAGAGATGAGAAAACATACTACAAACCTGTGCCGTCCATGTGAAATATCTGTTGTTTATCTGGTCTTTCATCATCACTGATTTAGCCTAAGGATTCTTAATGGAAAGTGAATATTGTATATAAAGAGATGACAAAACATACTACAAACCTGTGCCGTCCATGGGAAATATCTGTTGTTTATCTGGTCTTTCATCATCACTGATTTGTTTCCTTTACCATCGCAAAAATGGGTCTATTCCTTTCCTCTTTCTCTTTTACTTTTCCTTTTTTTGTTTTTAAAGTTTCTATCCTTACAGGAGTTACACATATTGGCTCTCTATAGCGACCTGCCATCTTGATTTTCTTCTTTCTGTCCTGAAAACAAATCTGCTATCAATCTCAATTTCTTATAATGTTGCATCACTGCTCAACATTTGTGCAATTTACTGTCATAGTGTGTTTGTATGCATTTTAAAGTATATTATGTACAAGACTCGATTTTAACAAAGTGTGGATATTTATTGGTGCATACAAAAAAAGTTCATTTTTGAAACTCCTGAAAAGCCCAAAAGAATAATAGTGGCGGCCTAGATGGAATCCACGGCCGTTGTCGCTGTGTACGTAGTGGCTCATCGCTGAGGGCGACGACAGCCACAGACGCGCTTTTCTTTTAGTTTAGATTTACTTGGATGGTGCAGCGTGGTGGATTCCGATACGGCCGGCTATGCCTGACTCTGCGCTGAGTTTGGACTGAAGAAACTTGTAATATCAATACTCTCCCTCTTTAAATGATAACATGGAGACAAAACCAACAAGTCAGGCTGCATAATATTTTACTCTAGGCCTCATTGATCTTTTACATATCCAAATATTAAAAAGGGTAAAAACAAATAGAAAGCAGTCTCCCCTAAACTACCCTATAAATGTGTCTATTTCGGGCCCGGTAGGAACGGAGACTTAATTGTAACTTGAAGATAAAAATTGAACACGACAAAAATGCCACACTGAACATATGTAATCATTAAGGAAAAGAAGTTAATGAAGGGAATACTTGGTGTTTTGAAATGCCACAACTGAAACTTTTTTCCTGAATGCTTTTTGGTCTAGTCAGGGGCTTGGAGGATAATATAATGGCCTCACACGGACAAGTGTAGCAGCACCTTAGCTTTATGAATTGCAACTTGGGGGAGACTTTCATTCATGTGTTTTGAAAGGTTAAGAGAAAGCCTCATCCCAGATGAGCATAGTCCAACTTCATTTCTTTAAATCCCGAGGTGCAACATGACCAAGTCTTATTGTAATTTACTAATTCACACTTCACAAAAGGATCCAAGATACTATGACAAGACGTAAATACGCGACTAAAAGGAGGTTGATGGCTGGCAAACCGGTAGGTCTTTTTCTAACATGGGTGGAGCTCTAAGAATTGGATTTCTTTCAAAGAAATTGACGGGCTTTAGGTCAAAGCTTGATGACACCATTGGCATTACAGGGAAATCTTCCTGACATGGAATATGATGGAACCCTAGCGTGTACCAAACCACAATATCCTTATTCTCAATGTCACGGTTCCTGTAAATAATAGGCAAAGTCACTGACCATTTTTTTGCTTAATGGCATTTGAATACGTATGTTGTATAAATCTATGGGTACTTCTACTACCTTCGTGACCAAACAGCTAGTGTGTCGTCTCCCTTACTTTGACATGTAAGAAGTCCACCAGCCCATTGTTCAGTCCTGTTATATCGGGTCACCCATATCTAAAAGATAAATTCATTACTACATATAGCAATCAAATTTGTTAGAAACTGGAATGTTTTTTGCTTGAAGTACCTGATTGTTTGTGAAAGCAGCTCTTGTCTGTGGAGGATCAAGATGATCAAGCAAGCTAGCCGCAGTCCCTGAAGGGACAACCTTGTACCCTGTTGGATTTCCCAGCCTAGACCGTTTTGAAGGGTTAATTACATGAAATTCTGAAGGGTCATAGAGCTTAAGCTTAATTCGTGCGTCATCCTCTGTTTTGGCTACATGACTCTTGGCTCTTAACAAGCTTTTTCGGGGTGATTCCCCTGGAAAAGTCTCTTCCTTGACAAGATTCACCTTAACAAACGTATTGTTGGGTTCATCAATGTCCATGTCAAGATGGAAGGTTATGAAATGATCATGAACAACACCAATAACATTTTCCGAAACTAGAGGACCTGTTCTTTTTTCTGTGTTAGGTATTTGGTACACATTTTCGTGGGGTGTCCCTTTTACCATCAACATCCCTGAAAGTGATACCTGCATCACAATGGCTTAGAACATAGACATCTTCGGTATAAGTATCTAATAATGAAGTTTGTGTCAGTACTTGGGTAGATAAATTGCAGATACTCTATATGAAATTTACCTTAATGCGAATTAAACCGTCAGTTTGGAATTCCCAATCAAAGATGTAGTCGTAATTCCCCACTGATGCAGCCATTCGAGCCACAAGCGTAACCTTTGATCTTGCTTCTCTAATCTGTTCCAAACTGAGCTTTATTAGCATATGGTTTTAGGTTAATACAACAAAATCAGAGGTGTACGAGGCCCCGATTTAGAAATGGAAACAAACAAAAGCTAATAATAGGTAGCAGAACTAAAGCATCATATGCTAAGTAGATGTGGGAGATCAATTAGCTACATATGCAGAAAGCACATGAAGCAAACACCAAATTTCCCGAAAGAGCACACAAAAAGAAGTCACTTTCTATACAGTAGATCGTAGATGGTCCATAAGGAGTCATCAAGAAAGTCGCCTACCTTAAAACCAATGACAGGGATCTCAGAGTGACGCCAACTAGCATCACCAGCGTACCGTTCGAACAAACAAATCATGTTTGGCCGCAGAAAAGACTTTCCGTCCGACGACACAAATGTCCCATCCATATAATACGAGTTTCTTGGACAATCATTTAGGGGCACCAGTGGCATTGCTGTTATACCCAAACCATATTCACCGGCATCCATAAATGTCTTAAAGTACCAGTTTTCGTCAGGGTCCATGTATGGTACGAACAATTCTGAAGCGAACCCTTTATACAACACACTCCTAAGCTCACCAGTCTCCGAGTCCCTTACAGTGGCACGTGATATCACCATTCCTGCTCGTTGGTCGGGCTTTAAATGGAACACCCAGTTTGCCCATTTCACTATATGTCCATCTTCAACGGTAAAGCTTGGACCTTTCGGTTGCTCCAACGATATTGGATTGATGGGCTCCATTTCTGGTTGCTTGTCTTGAGCCTCGTAACGATACTCAGTGTAAGTAGCTCTCGGAACTGGAATTCCGAAGCCTGTGTCAGTAAACTTCACAACCTCCTTTTTGTCAATATCCACTGTTAAGGTTAGCCCTTCCACTGGTCTCATGTAGTAATTCGTTGTACCTTGGCTCAAGAAGCATTGGACCTTAATGATTCTCCTAACCTCTTCACCGGGCCCATACCATCCCGGAGACGGCGTGACACACGTCAGCTCCGATAACAAGAGTCCCCTTCGGGCGGCGGATATGTTCAATTGTCGATGAGAGAGTGCCACCCTTACCGCCGTGGAAATATCGGTCATGGACACCATTGGGTAGCCTGAAGTTGGGTTAATGATGTGACTAGCGACTCGGCCCAAATCCAAGTCAACGGAGAGGACGTGGGATTGGCCATTCAATAATGCAATCACCAAAGCTTTCCTCGGAAGAAGTGGATGACCTTTTTTCCAGCCAAGAACATTCCCCTTGTCTGGTTCATCAAGAGATACTGAGTGCAGAGCTGGGAAATTAGACAAAAACGGCTCGTACGATGAGAGAACTATCCGAACCTTGTTGATTTCTTGTACGGTAAGAGGGTCTAGTGGGTGACTTGGGTTGTCTTTCAAGTGGTTTTTAGGTTTGTGGAATCCATGCTCTAAAACTGAACTGAACTTGGTACGAGTACGGTTCTTGGAAGAGATATAGAAGATGTCTGAGTCGTTTAGAGGGTGCCATGAAAGGAATAAAAGAAACAGAGCTGTGAAGAATATGAAGGCACAACGAAGGGTTGAAGAAGTAACTTCCATTGAAAGCTGAAAATCGCTTCCAAACTGTAGGCTATTACAGGAGAGAGTAACGAGTGATAAAATTTTGTCCGATTTGTGATGACACATAGGTAAAACTAGCAGGTTGTCACTGCGCAATTGCGCAGTGAGACCTTAAAAGCGATAAAGTCCTCTTGAATTAAAATTTGCTAAACAGAATTTGGTTGGATAATATCAATAAGATGTTTGTTATTTATTTGTAGTATATCGGACATACGCAGAGGCATCATCTTAAATCTGGCGAAATTTATAGATAAAATTATAGTAAATTATGCATTTATAATAAGTTGTAGCAAAATTACTAATAGAAACTAAATTATTGTGCATTTGAAATAGCATAGCATTTATCAATTTAAAAAAAAAATTCCATGCTTATGGTGTGTTAGATATTATTAAAAAATTCATGATAATTTAGCTTTTTTCTTGCATTCATCAACAGGAGCATCTGACGTCAGTGTCGGTTCTGATTCAGTTTCTTTGAATCTTTTGTTTAGACATTCTTTAACTCTTGAAGAAACAGCAGGAATATCTTCTGAAAATTTTAAAAAAGATAAAATTATTTTAGTAATATAGTATTAAGGTGAAAATCACCTTGTTTATAAGAATGTTGAAAGAATAAATAATAACAGTGAATTAGTGAGCTTAAAATTGTTTCAAAATGGTTAAAATAAATAATAGTATCCATGAATAAGAAAGAAAAAGAATTTCATAAATAATGATAGGTACCTGAAATAGTTAAAAGTGAAATTTCAAAATTGCTATTGTTTCGTTTGAAGTTGATCTTCACTCTAATTCAGCATCATTAGTTTGGTGGTAATAAATAACAGTGAAATATTGCCTTCTGTCCAATGGTTGGATCTGAACAGGTTTGATATGAAGCAGAAGGGTTTTTATTTTCAATTCAGCATGGACCTTATCAAGAGGAAGTTCAGTACTCTTTTTACCAAAGAGAAAAGTGTAGATTATTAGTCATATAATAAAAATAATAAAATGTATTTTTATTTCTAATAAGTATAAAAATCTAACTTGGTTGTAATATTGCACAGCTTCAACTGCGGTGAAGTTTAACATATTTTCGGCAAGTTCACCAAAAATGGATGATGTTACAGTTCCTGCGCTATCAGTCAAATCAATATCATACCGGCATTTACATTTTAAAAGGACAGTAAATGAGAAAATGTAAAATTGAATGAATAAAGATTATTAGAAAGTTATATTTAGAGTTGATATAAATGATCTTAAACTTAAGTTAATATGTTCTGAAGGGGACATAAAAAGAACTTGAATATAAAAAGAACTTGAATGTTCATGACATGTGAGCCTTGTTTATTCCTTTTTTCTTTTAAAAAAAGGTAAACAATTGCAAAAGAAAAAAGGGAAGAAATGCTTGGGTTCAGCTGGATGTTTCTCCTTGTAGGAATTACATGTAAATGTAACTCTATATGTAGCGGCGGTTGAACAAAAATATTTTTTGCAGCTCATATACCAATATTTTTGCAGAATGTGTTGAAAGAAAATACGAGCTTTAATCCATGCTGTCCAGAAAGATATACATAGATGTTTGTTATCAATATTTAAATTAGATAGATAATATGTCAGAAAAATCTTTATAGTAGACTATGAAATGTATGTACCTTATCGGTGGGCTTCAGGAAAATGATCTTCGAAATTTTTTGATTTGATCCAAAAGATACATCAAGATCATATTTGAGCAGGTAAGTCTGTTGGGTAACAAGGTCTTTTAGCTACTTGTATTATGTTGCGCCTTGAGAAAATGGTAATTATCAGCATATGTATAACAATATGTAAAAATGCTTACCGAACTTTGTTTGTTGTAAAAGCAAAGATGGGAAATGTGGGAGCACCAATTTTTTAAATCTGCAGCTTCTTGTATTGCTGTATCAATAAGAATTGCATAATCAAATCATGTGGATAATGCAATACCTGAAAATTTAAAATTGTAAGCCTAAAATGAATATAAAAGAATAAATATAAGGGAAATAATAGTATAACGAGAACAAAAATGGAATTACCATTATAAAAGTGAACTTTTAACCTACGACATACAACTATGCATGCTAAAAAGATTAATTAATATAATAACATATGATTAATAAATAATAAATTTAATTAAATATTTTCCAAATAAATTGAAATAGTTAATGATAATTTAGGTCTAAATAATTTTATACTATATTTCTAAAATTTAATATATAAGGTAAATATGCATAAATTAGTTATTGGAATGAATATAAATTTTCTATTCAAAAGAAATTAATAATTTTAAAACAAAAACATCATATACACAATATTTTTGATAAGTTTATAATACTTTATATGACATTTTAATTGTCATAGTAGTAATTTTTAATTTTAACTATTTTCAATAACAAATAAAGTTTTTCAATTTTTATAAGCGAATATTAATTTCTTGACTTTAATATGATATTTTAATTATTATAAAAAGCTTCATTTGGAACTAGATAAACCTAAAATGAAGGCAGATGCCTTAAAGATCTTGTAGAAAATAAAGAAAAATAAAACGATAAGTTAATATAATAAGATAAGATTATTAAAATAAAGAAAGTACTAACAACTATGCATATTTTTAACTTAATTTCTTGTATATTTAAAAGATATTAAATGTTAACTTAATTATTAAAAATGGTTTAAATTTTAATGGAATAATAGATGGTTTGATAATGTATCATGCATTAGTCTATATTTTAAAAAAACTTTCTATGAAAACTTTTTAAGATTCTTGAAAATAAATATATGTAATATAATACTGTCTATATATATTTGAAGCGTGAAAAAGTGTATTGTGATCATAGAATAAAAACAAATATATTTATTTTAAATTGAGTACAGATTAGTATTAAAAAATTATTTTATATATTTGGTATTTAGTCATTGTGTTTTGTGATTCCTACTGCATCACAAGTAGTTGCTATATGGATTGAGATGGATGATGAAAGGGTTGATCATTCCCCACACATCCAAGTCTATAGTCATTCAGGCACAAGTTATAGAATTAAATCTTACTATGCCTGTTATGATCCCCTTCAATATCTTCTTTTATTTCTTTGTGGTGAATCTGGGTGGCATCGTAGAATTAAGAGGTTATTTTCAAAGAGAATGAGAAATAGTGCTTCAAATCAATTTTAAAAACATTTGATATGAAAACATGAAGGCCTACATTATCCATCAAACTAATGAAGCCCGTGCAAATAAAGTAACACTTGATATAAAATTTTATCAGAGAAAAGTAAAACATATCCCAATAGCACAAAACAAATGCAAGATCGGACAAAAAATGATATGTTTAAGAAAAAAATGCAAAGCAAATGATAATTTATTTTTAAATAATTTTATACTATACTGCTAAATTTTAATATATAATGTAAATATAAAGATTTAATTTTTAAAAATAGTTTAATTTTTAGTGAAATAATAGATGGTTTGATAGTGTATCATGCATTAGTCTTAATTAAAAAAATCTATATAATAACTTTTTTAGATTCTTCAAAATAAATATGTGTATATAAGTTATTGTCTATATATATTTTAGGCGTGGAAAAATGTATTATGATCATAGAAAAAAACAAATATATTTATTTTAAATTGAATAGAGATTAGAATTTAAAAATTAATTTTATATATTTAGTATTTACTCATTGTATACTGTGATATTGTGATTGAAGTAATTAATGAGACTTTAGTTTTAAATAATTTTATACTATGTTGGTGATAATGAAATAATAGATGGTTTGATAGTGTATCATGAATTAGTCTAAATTTTAAAAAATTTGACATGTAAACTTTTTAAGATTCTTAAAAATAAATATATCTATATATAATAATGTCTATATATATTTTAGGCGCGAAAAAATGTATTATGATCATAGAATAAAAAGAAATGTATTTAATTTAAATTGAGTATAAATTAGTATTTAAAAATTAATTTATATATTTGGTATTTAGTAATTGTATATTGTGATATTGTGATTAAAGTTGTATGTTAAAGGCAATTAATATGATAAGATTAATAACATATAATTGTTGTTCTTCAGTGTATAAATATATAATAAATTTTATATATATCTTAACATTGTAATTATATACTAAATAGTAAATAATAATATTATGCAAATTAATTTTAAGTAGTTGATGATAATTTAGGTTTGAATGATTTTATACTATGTTGATAAATTTTAATATATAACATAAATCTACAGAGATTAGTTATTCGAAGGGCTATAAATTTTCTATTCAAAAGAAATTAATAATTTTGAAATAAAAATATAGTACATACAACACTTTTGATAAATTTATAATACTTTATATGACATTTTAATCGTCACAACAATAATTTTAATACAATTGTTTAAAAGTTCAATCATGCACTTTTAAAATTGGAAAATATTTAGTTTAAGAATATAAATACATCAATAATTTAAAAGAAATAAATCACTCGACGAGGGAAGATACATGGATGAAGCATACAGGTGTGATGGATTGGAAAGCCTACATTGTCCATCAAACTAATGAAGCCCGAGCAAATAAAGTAAAACTTGATATAAAATTTTACTTTATAAAAGTAAAACATACCCCAATAGTACAAAGCAAATGTAAGATTGGACAACAATACCTACAAAGAAAAACAAAAAACCAATTTCAAAAAAGGCATAAACCAAGTCAAAGCCAGAAAAACATGGGAAAATAACATTCATCCTTGCAAAGTGATATGCTTAAGAAAAAAATGCAAAGCAACTTGTTCGTATCTTTTATACATGATAATGAGAATGAATGAATGATTAATAAATGCTAGATATAATCACATGTTATTTCTTTTTTGAACTTCACTAAAGACATGTAATAACTAAATTGATAAAATATGAAATCACTTTGTAGATAAATTTTATAAGGAAAAAAATGTAGAGTAGATTGTTCATATCTTTTAGCCAACATAATGAGGATGAATGAAGAAAAGAGGAATTACTTACGAATGCTGATGAATGAAGCACAAAATTCTTGTTTTTGATTATAATGAAATTTCTAAGATAGAGAGAGAGAAATAAGGGAAATAGGCAGAATGACTAAGTCTGAAGAAAAAGTTTGTAGCGTTATTCTTCTTATTTAAACAATTTTTAATATAGATTTCTTCTTAATCATTTAATTCCTTGGGATGAGAGAAGGGGAGGATAGGTGAATGCCTTTTTTATCATTTCAAATGATGTTAATGATGGTTACATCTTCTTTTGATGAGATTAATTATAAGATATGACCATATAAACGGACACCCACTTTCTCTTTTTGCCTTGTTAAAGAAGAACACAAAACACACTGATAAAGTTTTCCGCAATCAATAAAAGCACATGCAACTTTGCTTTAATTATGTTCCAAATTTCATTCCATAAATAAAAACAATTTCTAATAAATAAAGAGAGCATCACATTAAGCATATAATGATCATACCCAAGAAAGAAAAAGGCAAGAAACAATAAAGAAAGCTCCAAAACATTGCCAACCACTTATGGGTGGATGGCGATGGAGGGCCACTAAATATCATTATAATTTACTTGTATTTGTACTATAATACAAAAAAAACATATTTATAAGAAAGTTCTTTACTTAATTGCAAAATTGGAAAAAGTTTGCTTTCAACTTCAATCTATTTTTGTTTATAGTTAGATGCGTTTTGATGATGAACGTACCAAATTATTTATCTTGGCATCCATCTCCTCTCTTGCAAGAAGTGCCAATGACAAGTTTTGGGAATGATAGTCCTCAGAAGTATCAAAAGAGTCCAGACGTTCAAATTAGGTCCATTGTTTCAGTAAAGAATGCTTTGATATCTTAGATGAATCATGGCCTCTAGAATTGGTACGTAATCCATATTAGCCATCCACATTATGATGCCTCTTAGTATCAAGAATAATCTTTTCTTGGAAATTAGTTTCCAATCCATTAGCGATATGACTTCTTGAAATGAACCTGCTGCAATGATCAAGAAACAAAGACATCAGTATCGTTAATTGATCAAATCTCAAGGAAGTCAGTAATATGAAGGGAACAGTATTGCGGAAATAAATTGGAAAACTTGTTTTGCATCTGGGGTATGCATTCCAAGCTTTTCTTGCATGATGAGAGCATATGTTGGTGCAAAACTGGCAAGCCAAACAGGTGATTTGCTAAAAGTTTTTCAAAAACAATGCGTTACTAACTCAAGTACCAAAATCAAAGTCAATTGGAGAACATAAGAATTTAAAAGAACTAAAAGTCAAAATGTCATGAATCATCCTTATCAAGTTAATAGGCAGTTCTTACACTAGATTGAAGTTTTTGGGACATGCACTCAGAATAGAAGTCGATTTTTCCCTTTTATTTTTGCAAACATAATTGCTATATAATCTGGAAGGCAAGCCCAGAGATCTCTCACTTGTGCATTTTGAAAGCTCATGCTCATATATATAGTTAAGTTAAACTGTATGTTCTAGATTTTCCACAGGCATAACGATACATTGGAATTAAGTAACATCACAATAATGAAGGGTTCATCAAATTAGTAGTTTCTAGTAATCTTACCACTATACCAAAGAGCTTTCTAATGTTTTAAAGGTATATGACAATGTGATGGCCGAGCCATATTCACTAAATATGCACAAGAGAGGACATTTGCCGCCCTATAAATATTAAATGAACAAAAACACATGAATACTCTGGGGATAAAAATACAATATGATCACAAATGTTACAATTTGGGATGAAAGGAATGCACCATCTAAAGTTACAAACAGTTTTGTTGACTTTCAATTCACTGGCAAAAGGTCTATATATATAGCGAATACAATACTTGTTTATATGTATAGAAACTATAATGTTTGTCCATTTATAGCATATTCATTGTGCATACCTTGCAACTATAATGAATATCTACCACAGTCAGAAGCAAGTCAAGGAATGACAATGAGGGATGTTTCATAATTGTTGCTATTTTGCTTCTTTGAGAAATTACAAAAGGATACAATTGAGAAAAAGATAAATCCAACATAAGACCAACTGTGCTTTTCCATTGCAATATCAAATCCTATGTATATAAATCTGCAATTCAACAAATAAGTTAATGCAGGATAAAGTAGTAGTTCAATAATGAATAAGAACAGGAAAATGGTTTGGTTACACAAATGTCTCGGCAAGAGATGATATGAGATTAAAAAATGCACAAACAATTTGCTGAGAATTTTTTGACAAATTTGAGTACGTATAATGCTCCATGACCTAGAGAGGGATTAAAAAAGTCAGTACCATTGCTCCAATAATAATATTGTAGTTGTACAGAAAACTCTTCTTTGTTAACTTACTATGCTTGTCACATCCAAATTAGATGTCATATGTATAAACCAACAAAAAAAACACAAAAGTAGAGAGACTCAAGTAGAGGGATAACGTACGACAAATTTGGAAACAGAACGAAAAGGCAGCACTCTAAATTTTGAAGACTGAGAAGGGAAAAAGAAAGACGAGCGTTAATCGTCAATTTCATAGTGAACAAATGACCATAAAGGTTGCTTTACATAATATGCTCACTTGTCAATATCCAGACCAGCATACTTGAAAAGGTTCAAGGAATTAAGGATTAACAATTAAAAAGTAAAAAGATCAGACCATTTAATTCTAACCTCTAGAGGAAAGCCTTCAATATGATCCTTCTCCTTTTCTAAAACACTTGATGACACAAAGAGGGGAAAGTAGCAGCTTTTAATCCTTATGTTCTTTATTTCTACCTCAAAGTATGTCTACAAATCCACATCATGGGAAACATCATTTGCCTTCACCCACTTGCCTTCACCCACTACTTATCAAGCCTCAAGAACATTAACATATTAGCATAAAATGCAACAGCATATAAACAAAGACAACAGCATATAAACAAAGAAAAAGTACAATTAAATCCTTAAACGCAGTGAGTAAGCTCTTGTACAAAAAATGAAACCCAACTTTCTTGTTCAATATGAGTCATTGTTGAGGGGCCGCACAGATGAAGAAATGTTAGCTGGAGTTGTGAGAGTTATTCTAGTCGGCAAGGTGGTGCTGAGAGAGATCAGAGAGCTAGTGTTGCATGATCAAAAAGTCTGTTTGATCACCTCGGCCACATAATGAGTTCCATTGGCGTAGATGAAAACTGTGAATCAAAAAGAAATTATCAGTTCCACTTCTTCACCAACCAACAAAAACGCTAACAAAAAAAGGGAAAAATCCACCTAGCACAAGAAAAAACTAAGCACCGAACAAATTCCGATACTTGTTCTCTCCCACCCCAAGCTCGAAACCCCACATAACAGATCTTTGATCTTAAAACCTTGATTTTATAGAAATCTAAAGATCATCTAAAAGAGAAACATGCACCTACAACAGTTATGGTAAATCGTCACCGACGAAGCCTAGAAAGGACGCTACCCGACCCGCTATGTTGCAGCACCTGATTTAGCATCACCACCATGGGCGCTGTTGTCTTCGATCTTCGACCAGGCTTCAGATTCGGATCGTTTTCTCTTGGCAATCCTAGTCTTCCTTTGAGCGATGAGAGAGGAGGGAGAGAAAAGGCAGAAATTTGGAGAGTTTCGGAGAATCATCTAGACACGAGAGAGGAGGGACAGAAAAGGAAGAGATAAGAGAGGTGTGTAGTAATTAATAAAAAGAGGGGATGAAAGCTGTTGATTAAGTGAACGGTTAGATTTTAATTTTTCGTCATCACCCATTCACACTTAGTATATAGTAGTTAATGAGATGTTATATACTAATCTAACGAAAAGGAAATAGCAACCCTAACCACTAACTTATTGCTAATTATAATTAGGCTTAATAAATAACAAAATTAGAATACTTCCTCTCAAGTTAACGCATGAAGATCAAGAACACCCAACTTGTTAAGAAGAATATGAAATTGAGCATGTACAAGAGCCTTAATGAACAAGTCTGCAGGCTATAAATCAGTCTAGATATGACGAGTCTTAACAACACTTGTTTGAATGTGTTTCGTGAACAAAATGACAATCGATCTCTATGTGTTTAGTTTGTTCATGGAAGAATGGATTAGATGCAATGTAAATGGTAGATTGGCTACCACAAAACAACAACATATCACTCGCTCTTCGTTTCTTTCTAATATAGTCATGTTGCGGATATTTTTGATCTTATACATTGTGACTTGTGGGGTCTATATAGAAAATTTGATAGTTATGGTGCTTATTATTTTTTAACCATTTTTGATGATTATAATCAATGTATTTAGGCACATTTGCTTATTGAGAAAAGTGAAGCTAGGAAGTATTTGGTAGATTTTTGTGAGATGGATGAAACACTATTTAATAAATATATAAAGCAGATTAGGAGTGATATTGGAGGGAAATTTTGTTCGGCTCCTATGAAAATCTTTTACACTAATAAGGGCATAATTCATGAAATCACTTGTGTCGATACTCCACAACAGAATAGACAGGTTGAGCGCTAACATCAAAATATTTTGGAAGTTGCTAGGGCATTGCACTTTCAAGCGAATTTGCCTTTTAAGTTTTGGGGAGAATGTGCTTTGACCACGATCTACTTGATAAACTGAACTCCAACTATTAGGTTAGAAGGAAAATCACCCTTTGAATTTCTTTGTCCTTCATATGATAATTTGCGTGTGTTTGGATGCTTGTGTTATGCTCATCATAAAGAAAGAGATAAGTTTGCCCCCTAAGAGTTGAAGATATATTTTTGTTGGTTATCCTCACCCCAAGAAGGCTTGGAAATTATTTGATCTTAAGCATCATGTCTTTTTCTACTATTGTGATTTTGTTTTTCATGAAAGTGTATTTCCTCTCGTTGAAAGACTGAAACCGACTTCCCAACCTGCCACTAATCTTTTGTTAGTTGATGAGGGTGATGCGGTGAGCTTGGGTTTGGGAAAGGTGACAGGGTTGAGGGAGACTTGGAGGAATACGAATTAAGGGGTAGTGAGGAGCCAAAGGGAGAACTTGGAAGAAAGGAGGGATGTCACACCACCTAGGGATTTAGTTGTCAATGATCATAGTTGTGCGAAGACCACTACATCTTGTCTACATAGAGCCTTATTACTTTGATACTTACGTTGTGTTTTTGACTTTATTGGATGACTAATGTAGGTCATTGAAAACAAGCACTACTGATCCTTCTAATGTTGCTCGAATCAAGACCAAATCCACAGGTGATCGTGGACATTTGAATGCAATAGTGGAAGCTCGAGAATCTTTGTTTCATGCAAATGCCTCCGCGATCAAAGCAATCTTTTGATTCCTCACATCATTAAAAACAGTGTTTTTCGTGAGCGAATAAAAATTGGTGAACTTCCTCGGCCTCCTTCTCCCTTTCTTGCTCACGTTCTGAACCACATGTGCAAATTCGGGTTTTCGAATAACTCCTAAGTTCATTCCACATGGACTTAAGGCCTGTTTAGATGAATGTTAATTAATGGAACGGAAGGGAACATTTTATAATCGAATGGAATGTAATATAATGAAAAGTTGTTTGGGAGGGATGGAAGGGTTCATAATGTAACATAGTGAAACATTGTTTGGAAGATGGATGGAATGGAATGTATGTATAATAAATGACTATTATACCCCTGATATTAAAATGGTTATTGCAAAATGTTTAATGCTATTATTTTAAAACAAAAATTATATCAAATTAAAAAGTCACGAACAACCATATCAAAAATTTTTTTATATATTTTCTATTTTAGAATAATAAAAGTTTTATTATTTTATTATTAATTATATACAATTTATTATTAAATATAAAAATATTATTAATTATTTAATAAATTTTATTCTATTATATTTGATTTATATTTAAAAATTGTTTATTTATATGTTTATTTATGGATGAGTAGTTGGAATGTATATTTCAATCTTTTTTAAAATAAATAAAAGTCTTTATTTGGGCCACCCATTGTTCTTTGATTCCTTATTTCGTATTCATCTTTATTTTGACATTAAATACCAATATAAAGAATATAAACATGTAAAAGCAGCCACAACAACAACATTAGAAATTTCACTAACACATAGGATTCAAAGAAGTCTAGTATTACGCAAACTTATTCGTAATTAGTAGAGAGATTGTTTCCAAATTATCCATATTAAAAGAAAAAGCATCACCTTTACTTAATAAATTTAGCTCTTAATAATAAATAAATAATTCAATTCAATTCAATTTTATAATGATCCATTCTCATATTCAATTAATACAAAAATTATTGAGTGAATTATTATTATTTTTAATCTACATATTATTCAACCATAAATGTCACTATTTGTTTTCCTTTTTCCTTTGTCATGTTTAATTTTTAATAAATAATGAACAATTTTAATTTTATATTAATTTTAAACTTAAATTTTATTATTTAATTACTTGATAGAACGTTATCAAACTCATTAATTTTTATATCCACAAATAAATAACTCCACATAAGATTTCTATACGTAAAAGTTTTATTTTACTTATTGAATTGAATGTGATAATAACTAATTTAAATATTGCTCTCCATTAAAACAAATGTTTGAGGTTGTATATTATATTTTGTGCAGGCCATTGAAGATATACAAAGTACAAAGAGGTTCCTCTTGCTATTTCTGAAGAGGGCACATTGCAAATCTACCTGTTTGACAATAAAACAGCAACAGATTAGTTAAAATCTTATATTCAAATGGAGCAATTACCATATTGGTTTGACTCCAATCTTACCCTGATGAACACAGGATCGTGAATTACCTTTCGCATGAACCCATCTCGAATAATTTAGTTGCTTACCTTCTTATACAGCTCATATAAGGCCTGTACCTCATTCAGAGAAACTGCCACACTCTAAGCATGCGTCAAATACATAAGGGTCCAAAAGATCAATGTTCATTCCTTTGTACACATGTAAGCCAAATCTTTTATCCTCAATTTAACGTTCTGCAAAAAATAATGCATAATCAACCCTATAGAAAAGATTTCTAAAAGGGAAAGGGAAACAAAAGAAGCTAGCTACATTATCAAGACTCACCATTAGTTCTTATTGAAGAATAATGAATATCGTCTTCAGCCGTTTGTGCCTTTGAAAGCAGTCAAAATTCGAAAAGAAAAATCAAATTAATTGAACAGATACATGGGAAACTATGTGCACGTACTGAAACAAAACTTGGCCAATCCCATTAAGTTCTCAAGTTACATAGATAGGAACATATTCCACGCTCTCTGGCCATCTTTGGTACCAGCTAAAAGCAACAATACCAGTCCTTTGCAAAGAACAAGATTTAAGGCTATAAACCTCTGGGTTCTAAGACGTTGAAATTGTCAAGCAAGAGAACTTGAGTTTCACATTATAGGAGTTGTTTTTATTCACAGTCAAATCATCACTGCATTCAAACAACTTTTATTTTTATAAAACAAATTCAGCAGTTAATTATCTTATCCACGAATAAGAAAAGGCACACTTCACCCAGTCATCTCCACCTTCTATATTTCTCAGTAATCTTACACTCTTCAAAATATCAAGCACTACTTTAGTATTTAGCAAATTACCTACTTCATTTTAATTTGCCATAGGTATCTGGATCATGTACAAATAATAAAATTGAAACTTAAGAACCATACAGACAAAGTGAATCTCAATTTGTGATCCTTAATAAAAATGAAAAGTGCACTTGCACCCATCAAAAAGACATACTACTAGAAATAACTTTTAAGATCCAAAAGTTTACAAAGTAATATTGGAAACATTTTAGTAGTCCATAATTATGGTATAAATTGAAGGCAACATATAGCTTTCAAGTTCAAAATTCCGAATAGTTAAAACTAAAAATTTTCTATCCACGTTTATGCTTATGAGGTAGGGGAATGTCAGTGTATTACATTATAAGAGACAAAAGGAAATAGCAAAGGAAAGAGTGTCCTGGAATACTATGTTCAAGTATTATGGTAATAAAAGCATACCGCTGAACACATTGACCATAAGACTCCCTCATTTGTAGATCTTATGATATCTACCCATAGCCCTGTCTTTATCCAAATTAAGGTCCTTTTCCAGTTTCTCAAATTCGTTCCTTCACATATAAAGGAATCGGATTAGTAAATTAGACAACAGGATCAAATTCCATAAAATCAAGTATTAACCAACTTGTGTTCTGGTGGTACCTGTGGGTCTCAAGGATATTGTTCAAAGAGCAATAATCATCATACTTATCATGATATTCCTTTACATATTCCTTGTATCTAACATGAAAGGAAAGGAACACATGATTTCTTTCATGATTGAGGACTATATGAATCATGGTATAACAAAATAGTAAATATCTGGGAAAGAATGTGTTGATGAAGATAAACGATAATATTTTTCAGGAAGCAAAAGTAGTTTTCCAAAACAAATACTTTAAGAGCATGTCTGCAGAGTCTTCCTGAAGATTCAATGAAACAAATTTTAATCGATGATTTGTAGAATCTTGTTCTAATTGATACTTGATCAAAGAAGCTGCGCAAACATATCTCTGTACTACAGATACTTTTGAGTAAAACATCTACAGACTTCATATATGCTGAAGTTTCCATGCGAGCACAGAAATGGCCTCTTGTTCAAGATAATGCCCATGACAACCAACAAAAATATAATAATTGAATGTGTTTATCCAAACTAAGTCCAAACATGGAAATCATGTGATTCCGCTGCACTTTAAAATCTTAAGAGCTCTCAACACGATAGAACTCATCAAACTGAGATCTAAACTCTCAAAACTGAAGGCCAAGTGGTAGAAACCAACTGGATAGCTTGGGCAGAATGCTCCATATGGAAATGACATGTTTGGCAGTAGGTAGTTCACTTCTTATAGCATCCTCAAGTCCAAGGTCAAGATCAATTATAATGGTCTGCAAGCAATTTCCCTTAATAAGATGGATGAAAGCCTGCATAAAAACAAGAGGAAATAAAAATCTTCATATTTTCTTAAAGAAATTAAATCTAACAAAACAGATAAAAGTAGAAAAACCTGCAAAGCCCATGCAAAGGAGCTTAGAGTTTCATCCTGTAACAAAATGCAACCAAAGAATGTGGTCTTCCCTTTATTGTCCATTCCAAGCCAGGCTGCAAAAAGTAAACCATATGTGACCGAGAAAAAATATCTACCAGAGATTATTAGGATTGCAAAACAATATATCACCCAAATCAAAGAGAAAAAATCTACCAAAGCAACTATAAGGGTGCAACACCTGTCATTATGAGCAAAAAGTCACCGATGGCAGTCACCAAAATCCAGCCTGCACGTTTTCAAATTTTTGTCTGCAGAGCCTGTAACCACCAAAGTCCCATCTGATGATGTGTCCATACATAGCTACGCGAGAGACATTATGTTGTATGCCTTCATCTTGATATAATGGAATTATGTCATATGCATAATTCACAAATTTACAAAATAAAGGGTAACATCAAAAAAGAACAACAGTAAAACATACACAACATCATTTATCCACATTACTAACATTATAAACAAAAAGTCTGTTTCATTTAGTTCCCTTAATTACATGGCTTCGTGATACACCCATCCACAAAATAAACAAAAAGACTATACACATTGAGCAGAGGGCAAAAGAACCTGATACCAAGTCATCAACACATACTACACTGTCTTCTATTCCTAAGAAGACATCATAAACTCCGACATGTTCTTCCGAATATTTACTGGTGCACTAAGTAATGCCCTGACTTCATCAAGCCTATGAACAAGGAAAAGATAACTTTCATACAATTTGGTTCCTTCTAATCCCAACTCCACCAAATGATTATGTAGTTCTTCTAATGAAATGGAAAACGGTTTAACTAACAGTGCAGTAGATTTCATAATAGCTTCTGCAACTGTCTAAAGGCCATCTTTGATTATATCTTCACCATCATCTGCCCTATTTTTCCTTTTCCGTGATGTTCCTGGATTTGCATTTTGTGAATGAGCTAGCATTCTCATTGGAGATTCAGTGTGATCACCATCTATCGTTACATTGTCTTCCACACTTATGAATTCATTGTAATGCAATATGTCTTCATTTTCATCCATAGTGTTGGAAAAACCCACTATCGACAGAAATGGTGCGCCTTCTTATCTCCTGTGCCATTTCAGCGTGCTCGCCAGTTGCTATCACGTCCGTAAATCTCTAACATTTTCTCGTAGTTATGAAAAGGCTTCTACCTCTATTCAGCAGCTTCTGGTTTAGCCTGTTACAAAAATAAGTTAATAAATCAACCACATCACATCATATATCATATTTTCTTTAGAAAAATAATAAACAAGTTAACTTGGATCAAGGTCTCGCACACGTCTGGCTTAGTAATCCACATATTTGTTAACAAACTCTATTCAAATCCACTACCTCCATTTGAAAATAAATCAAAACACTTACTCCACTTGTTCTTAATAATCTTGTTTTGATTTTTTATTTTTTCCTTATCGATTCCTTTATCTGGAAATTTTTCCTTTAGGTGCATATGATGTGAATGTCCCACCAACACGATTGCCTTGTTGATGCTGGTGTAAGTATGCGTCAACTAAAGCATCATCCATAGCTTAATTCCAAAAGCATGGCTCTCTTCAGGGTGGCATTTTGTTTATTACAAATTTAACTACAAAATCTAAAATTTATATCAAAAGCATACATAATATTGAAGCTCCAAATATTTCCAAATAATATAAAAGACAAGAATAATGAATAAGCATTACAAAGACACAATTGCATGTGAAAACATTAACGACACTAATAAATGGCGTCATATTTAGATACAAGTAGCCAATACATATTTTTAAAGCAATATAAAATCATGGAAAACATAATTTTATTATGATTCGGCAATATCTATCCTAAAGTGTAATCAGCCCACATATGAGTAGCCATGTTATCTCTTATAATTTCTCCACTATGTGAATCATCTACGTCGTCATTTTCATACCCATCTTGGTGATCATTTTCCCTCTATTGTACTCTTCATAAAGAAATGGATCATTTGGATTTGCACCAATTAAGAAATTGTGCAGGATGACACAAGCCAAAATAATTTTTTTTGGAGTCTAAATGCCATAGGATGGTTCTGTGGTGGATGCTATAATCGGGAACCATTTTTTCAACACACCATATGCCCTTTCGATAATGTTACGCAATGATGAATGTCAATGATTGAATAATTCACGAGCATTTCATGGAGGATTCCTTGAATATTCTTTCAAGTGATATCGTTCCCCTCTATACTGTGTAATAAGTTCACTTCTCAACATGAATCCAGCATCAACAAGATAGTATTTTCCTATCATGAATAAAACTATGTCAAAATGAAATATACGACATTTATAAGCTAATAAGATTTGAGCCCTATTTTTAGCTTGGGGAATTTTAAGTGAGAACTGCCTGGTTAGTGCACTTTTTATAATCCGTGAATCAGATGCTATTCCTTCCCACCCAGCCAATACATACGTGAACTTCATATCAAAAGAACAAGCACACAACACATTTTGAGTTGAATAATCCTTTCTCCCACGAAATCTAGGAACATCTCGAGCAGTTGCTTTCACACGGATATGAGTACAATCAATTGCACCAACACAATCCTGACATTGAAGTATATTATTCTCAAATATTATGTTTGCATAATATAATTATCTTTAAAAATGGGTAGAATCTACTACTGTTCAATATTTCCGATTGGGTTTCTAATCCTTCAGGTTGTCTTAGAAATATATCTTCTAGTTGTATAACTGCTTTCAAAACGCTATGAAAACGATGGCTTACAGTTTCCCCAGGTCGACTTCAAAAGAACGCAATCTCCCGATTGGTAACATTATGCCCTATTATGTATAGAAACTTCGCTACTAGTTCTTCAACAGTTGCATTTATAGTGGGTCAAAGTACACCTTTTCCAACTAATAAATCACATAATTTGAGAAATGGTTTAGGCTACATTATAATTATATTTCTCCTAGTGGAATGAAATAAAATTCTTCGTATGACACTCTCCCTTGATTGCGATCTCTTCGATGGTGTAAACATTTGAAGTTTATCTTTCCCACGTCTCTTACGTAACACCCTCCAATAGATCACAAGACAAGAAAAATGAACAAGTGCTAATTGATGTATATGAATCAATTTTCATTTTTTATTATTCATTCGATTACCTTCACCATTTATGTCTAAAGAATAAAATTAAGAGAAGTTTGAGATTGTGAAAATCAAAATATAACAAATATGACATACATATGTCCATCTATACATGATGTTATAAAAACAACAAGAAGCAACGTAAGGGAAGCTTCATCTGAATCATTCCCCCACGTCAAGCAAAGTCAAAGGAAAACAAAAACAAAGAAGACAACAACGATTGAAAAACACCCCAAATTCAGGCAACACAATATATAAAACAAGTGAGATACGGTAAAACAAGTGGATCATTGTATTACGTTATGTTGAATGAACCTGCAAGAGTATACAGCTGCATTGAGCTATATGTACGTGCCTTTCAAATCCAAGTTTGGGGAAAAAATCCAAGTTTAAGAATTTAAACACACAAAAGCAGTTGATTATTAAAACAAAATTAAACATTCAGGAATAGGCGAAAAAAAAAGGAGATGGTGAACAAATTGATGGAGGACCATCCAAGCAAGCAATGAAAGACATGGAAGTAATGGGCCTAGGAGAGCCTCCATAATCCACGGCTACAACATTTGGAGAAGAGGAATTTGGGCTCAACAACTTTCTACAATCCCAAGCCTTACTAAAGCCTTTTGGTGAAGTCAAAGCTTGTGTTTATGAAGAGTGACTTTTAGCTTGCTATGACCTTTGATTTTCTATTTAAGTTATGTTTGCATAAATAAAGTTAATGTTAAGTTATGATTGAATTTAATTTTCTGTTTTGATGGCTTGTAACTCACGACTAGGACATGAGGAGGCTACCCTTATGCCTTCCTTGTCTATAAATAACTAGCTTTATTCCATTGTGAATCTACCTTGAAAAAAATGAATTCAAACGTGAGTTTATCTCCTTTGGCAGAATTTTCCTTTGGGTTTGTTTGTTTTTCCAAATACGATCACTTGGATTTGATAATTTTCCAAAAATTATCAATTGATGCTTTGTTTTTGCTCCATCTCACCACCAAGCATCACCTTTATGTCCCTTCCAATTATCTCACAAACCCCTCACCAAATCAATTTCTTGTCAAAAACAAAGTTGTTCATCATCATCTCCTCTACAACTTTCATTTTGATCACTTTTCTAGAATCCAAATGGAACCCGTCTAAATTTCCCCATTTCTGCAACAACTTCCATTTCAGCGCCCTACCTAATCATCTACCACTAAAAATGGCATAACTCTCAAACGCACCATAGCTTTCCAGAAACTAGACACACAGATCTACAACTTTCATTAATACCATAACCTCAAATTCCATACCCATCTTCCTAGAAACCCGTCCCAAAGTCAGAACATGTTTCGTTTTACCAAACTGCTCCAAAATTTACCAAATCCTTCCAAGGCCCATTTCGCGTTGTTTCACACTGCATACGCCATCCAAATGCTCAGCTTAAATCCTTTAAACTAACTTGAGGCCTTTTTAATTTAATCTGATGGGTATAGATTATTTCCTTATGAGTTACAAAATTTTTTACATTCATAGGTAACCTTGTTGAGCTTTTCTTTTGACAGTCTGCACTATGCTATGAACTTCGTGAGGGATGTGCTCCACATAACTGTCAAGATGATGCAATTGCTGCTATGAATCTTGTTCTTGCTAAGATTAAGAGTAGGGTTGATCATGACCCTTTAGTTGAACAAGATGTAAAACATGTAAGTTGGGGAATGTAGTTTCTGGGAGTTTGCCAGCTAATATATTTGTTTTAATATTGAAGGTGCCTGAAGAAACTGCAAAGCCTCTTCTTTCTTCACAGGATACCAATTACTGCCCCAGTGAAGAGTTGCAATGGGCACTTCCTAGGAAATTTAGTGTAAAGCTCAAGGTACTTAAAGTCAGTCTGTAACTTTACTTTTTTCTTTCTACCATGGCATATGCCTAGTGAAGGCATCCAAGCTTATAACGTAAAGGCTCCTCACAAAGTTTTGTTGGTGAAGTATTGTTTATTGGAATCTACAACAAAACTTGTGTATTTAGGCCATACAAAATCTATTAATTAAAAGAGGTATTAATTTAGCCTATAACTCAAATCGGGACTATAAAAAATTATTATAGGGTTTGTGAATTTATATAGTTTTTTCTTTACTTGGAAAGAATTCCACTTCTCCATGATTTCTTTGGAATCTTTCTACAAGAAACAATTATGGCTTGTTTGTCTGCTGATGTTATCATAGCTAGTGTTTTATGTACGGATGATATACTCCTTCCTATGATTCCTTAACTTGAAAGAACCACTCAAGTTTTATATACCTATGCTATATTTGACCTACAGTAATCTTGTAATCTCCTGCGTCTAGACTTTACCATACACATAACAACACCTGTTAAAAATAGTTTCTAGCATCTTTTAATGCAGTAACGTGAAACTTATGGTTTGATTAATATTTTTAGTGCAGTGCATTTCTGATCCTAGTATATTTCTCATTGGTATCTGCAACATCATTATTGATGTTGTGTAAACCAAGCAATAGGTCTCCCCCAAGAAAGCATTGGAAGAGTTTACCGACCATTTACCTTCTCACTAGCTAATTACCTAAGATTGTGTACGCGTAGATTTAACTGTAATGCTAAAGTTATAGAAGCACAAAAATAAAAACTTAATGGAGAGCATAAATTCACTTTGCAAATATGGGCGTTTCTATATTTTGAGGGCTATTGCTAATTTCACCTTAAGTTATTATAAATCATATAAATATAATCCTGTATGTTTATTAAAAACACAATTACCATAGAGAACAATGAAGGGTATGGATTGAGAATAACACGAAGAATTAAGAGGCAAAATAAATGAAGGTAAAACCAATAAAAGGAAGGTGAAAAGCCATGACTTGGATGAAAATATTGACCTTTTTGATGATTTTGCAGCACAAAATGGAAACTTTAGTAGCTGCTGGTTGGCCCCAGGAATTTTTGAGATAACAAGTGGGGGAATCAGGTGATCAAAGTGTAGAAGAAAAAGTCACATGAAACCCATGTAATTAATGAAGATTAGACACAAGCACTACCAAATGATAATATGAAACCCATGTAAAGAAACAAGCACTACCAAAGATGACATGAAAAACCAAACAAAAACATGAGTAGTCTAATCTGTAGTTGTTAGTGATTGGGTAAAGCTACAAAATAGAAGCAAGGAGAGTATGATCCAATTAAAATCAACAGATATTTATCAATCCTCCATGATCTCTGACCACAATGAATCTGCCATAAAGATACAAACATTCACCAAAAATGATTTGCAAATAATTTGAAAGCATACCTGCTGTGAGATTGGAAGCCATCTTAATCTCTTTCTAACAATAATACAAAGAAGAAACTGTGAAAATACAAGTGCTCGATTTGATCTTAAATTTGTACTCTCCGAAAAGGAGTGTTTTCTCTATGTGCATGTCTGGTTTGAACTTTAAACTGCGAAGATAAATCAGAAAACAAAAGCCAAGGGTGAAAGGATAAATGATGGATGGAGAAAGATCGAAGCTTACCAGTAACAGCAACGTCTTTTTTGGTTTGGGTTGGATGATATTTGATGATCTGTGGTAAAAATACCAACAAGTTTTGCGGTAGAAAAAGAAAACTAGTAGAAGATCAACAAGTTTTGGCGGTAGAAAAAGAAAAAATGGTAGAAGAGCAACAAGTTTTGGCGGTAGAAAAAGAAAAAGTGGCAGAAGGATTAGTTAGTTAGTGTTAAGAAAAAATTATTGAGGATATATTAGGTAGTATGTATGTATTAGTTTACGTTCTATTCTAAATCTTTTGAATCAAAGGTTTCTTATTTTCACTGTTTAGGGTGAAATAGAACGTAACATAAAACCCTACCCTCCGCTTTTATTTCATTATATTTTGTTCCATTATAAAACTTTCAACCAAACGATGGAAATGGGTCATGTTCTGTTCCGTTCCATTATTAACCCTCAAAACAAATAGAGCCTTAAATGTTAGTTTATGCCCTTGCAGCCAATTTATTTTGGTTGTAAATAATTGTATGACATTATTATTCATTAATTAAAGG
>JAOSBN010000178.1:37957985-37969131 GCA_027563595.1 Erythroxylum suave | reverse complement strand
AAAAGTTAATAAGCTAATCATATATTCATGTTTGATAAATTTATTAAAATTTTCATCTTTTTTCTTTTTAATATATATATTATGTGACAACTTTAAATTATAACAATATATGATGAATTAATTATGATATAATAAAGTTATTGAGATGTATGTAATGGTATGATTAATTAGGACATTCAATCAAATTAATTAGGACATTATATGAAAAGTTATAAGCATAATATCACATTTATATGTTTCATAAAATTAATAAAATATTTACCTTTTTTCTTTTTAATATATATATTATGTGACAACTTTAAATTACAGCAACATATAATGAATTAATTATGATATAATAAAGTTATTGATGAGATACAGGTAACGATATGATTAATTAGGACATTTATATGAAAAGTTATAAACATACTATCATGTATTCATATTTCATAAAATTAATAAAGTTTTTACTTTTTACTTTTTAATATACGTATTATAGAACAACTTTAAATTATAACATATAATGAATTAATTATGATATAATAAAGTTATTAAGATGTATGTGTTATATAATGGTATGATTAATTAGAATATTTAATTCAATTAATTAGAAACTTATATAAAAAGTTAATAAGTTAACAAATTAAAAGTTATTGTTAAAATTATGAACTACATTAATTACAAATTTTTAACTTACTTAAATTATTTATTAATTATTTTAATAAATAATTAAAAAATTTTGTAGTAGGCGGGCCACGAGCCATGAACCGGGCCGATTGGATCGACCCATGGGCCATACATTCTTGGTCCGGGCCGGGCCAGTTTTGACATCCCTAAATCTGAATTAGGGAACTGTTGACGGAATTATGTAGTACGCGAGATGGCTTGACTGAAGCAATATCATTGAGCGTTAAGCCAACATCATTTGCATTTAAATCTCTCGGAAGTACTCAGGCTGCAGACTTCTGCGAAGATGCGAGAAACTGAAGAACGAAGTCTTGCAACTTAATTCAATCCTGAACTGAATTAGCTGAATGAAACCAATATGGCCACGTCACAATCTATTTTTTGTCGCACTTCGTACTGCAGCAGAGCATTAGGCTGGATTATTCAATCCTCAAGTTCATGACAACGGGACTGTCAACAGAACTGGGTACAATCTTCAAACACATGACCATGCAAAGACACCAATGTTGGCCAATCTCCGTACCTGATGCTAAAAGATGATGTTACACCTTAACAACATTAAACTCTACAAAAATTGCAAACTTGGACACCAAAATTCATAAACCCAATCTTCAGATTATAGTGCACAGTGGATCGAGTTATCTTCCCAGTTTCTGAACTTAAACATGTCATGTTCAAACTTCCAAGACATTAATGCATCTCGTGGTTAGAGTACCTATAAATCCTTGGAACTGCAGAGATTGAGACTCAAAAAACTAAGCCACCAAATACTAGGCATTTGATTCGTCCACAATTGTCAGTAAATATTAGCATTCTAAGATAGGAAAGTAAAGCTTCACTGTTCTTCTCAAAAATTAAAACACCTGGAAAATCGCCAACTAATCACGAGAAAGCAAAATCCCAAATGATGATTACACAAGTTACTATAAACAAAACACCAAATCCTTAACAAGGAACAAGATTACCATTACATAACAGCTTTCAAGCAGAAATCGCATCATGACCCATTACACCACAAACAAACCCTAATTTCTCGAACTAAGAAACCAGAAGCTTACCCAAATTCACACGCCCAAGTTAAGTCAACCCAATCGTAGAAACAATCACTTAGCGACCATCCTAGCTATAAAATCCTCGTATCGGATCTTGCCATCCGACCCGACATCAACTTCCCGGATCCATTCATCGAACTCCGCCGGTTCCAGCTTCTCACCAATGCTGGTCAAAATGTGACGCAGATCCGCTACGGACACGTAACCTGTGGACTCCTTATCAAGCACCTTGAATGCATCACGAAGCTGGCGATCGAAGGGTTCGGGTTTCATGTGCTTGGCCATGATATCGAGGAATCTAGGGAAATCGAACGGAGCGGTTAGGTTTTCCTCGGCGATTATGGACTTGAGTTGGGCTTGGGTAGGGTTTCCCCCGAGAGAGCGCATAAGGATTCCTAATTCCGAGGGCGCGATCTTGCCGTCTCCGTCACTGTCGAACAGCGTGAACGCTTCCTTCATCGACGAGACCTGGTCATCGCTGAGATCTTTGCCCATTTCTTTTTTCCTTTCAGGTTCGGGTCGGGCTTTGCTGTCTCCCTCTCTCTCTCTGTTGCTGATAAGAGAAAACGATAGTTCTGTTTAAAATTCTGAGAGGCGGTTCACTTTAAAGGGCAGTAAACAGATGTCGTATTAGACATGAGGCTTTGAGGGCGTTGCGGTTGCGTCAAATTATTATTCAATTTTTGTGTTGGAAATTGAATTGGAAGTAGTGGAGATGCAGGTGCGCGGGATGATTGGAGGATCCACCTGACTGTTTTTCGTCAATTTCCTGCGTTGAATAAAAAGGGCGTGAATATTTTTTAAATTTATTTTGTTTTTAAATTATTTATTATTAAAAGTTTCTAAAATATTCCAAACAATCTTCGATTAAAAAATTGTAGGATTCATATTCTAATATTGATTTTATACAAAATGATTTAATAAAAATTCAATATAAAGTAACTTTTACAAAAATTTTAGTACTACAAAATATTTTTAGAAAATTTTAAATAAGAAATATTTTGTAAAAGGATAAAGGACATTAATTTCTTTTATAGCTATGCTAATTCCATCAAAACTCTAAATATTTTAAACATTTTGTAAGATATCCTCTTACTTTGTGAAAGTTGTTCTTTTATTAATAGGTGTTATTCGCTTTTACATAAGTAGCATTGTCACATAAGTTAAGATGACTAATTTTTCACCATTCTAGTTTGCCCACCAGATAATTCGACCCATCTAGAGATGGCAAAAAATGTTTAAGTTTCTTTTGACTTAAAATTAATAGGCTTAGTTTGAGTTTACCGTGTTCTAAATCAATATTAGGTTTCTTTTTATTCGAGTTTTAGACTAGGCTCAGCTATAGGATTCACGAATCAAACATCAAACTTCTTTTTGTATTAATGATACTCTTTTCTCGCCTTCAAATGAGAAGAAAACACCAATGATAACAAAAGAGAGACTTGAACAAAATTAACAACACTACAAAGCTCGAACAAAAAACATTAGCTGTGAACAAGTGAGTTAGCAGCATCAATAACAGGCATAGAAAAGGAATTATTGCGATTTCTATATTCGCAATTATGACGTTTGTCTTTCCTCTAATAGAATATATAACAAATTATTGCGGTTGATTTGGTATTCTAGCTTTTATATTGGTTTTTGTAACTTAATCATTATGAAACTAAGAAAGTGTGACTGTTAAAAGGGATGATGGTATAGTGCCACATTTTTGAACTACTAAAGCTTGATCAAGTATTGGAAACAGTTTCTCAACCAGTTAGGGATAACGCTCTCCAATCCCTGCGTATTAGTGAGACTTTCATCAAGTTGTTGTTGTTGTTGGAGCTTGATCAAGCTTAAGCTCATGTGAATAATTCTAACTTGAATCATATTTCAATATAAACTTAAGCTTAAAAAATTTAGATTGGACTCGAGTCATTGGCGGTCAGACCGGATCTAACCTGACTTGTGCCACCCTTAGACCCACTACGAAACCAAACAACCCATTTCCATTTTTTATTAAAAAATTAGTCACCCATTACTTGACTCTTACTTTTTATTTATTTCATATATAAAATTGAATAAACCATGCACATCATGACATGTGTTCATCAAGACCCATGCCTATTCAAAATCTTCAAAAAGATAAAATTTTTATCTATTTTCAAATGATTTTAGGAAAAAGAATTCAAAGAGTTTTTAAAGGTTGTGTTTAGGGTTCAACTAGGGGTGTGAGATTGGGATGTTGATTCAATTTGGTAAAGTAACACCATAAATCAATGGGTTTAGGAGGAAGGAATCTTACTTAAATTCTCTAATTGTTTGGAAGAGAACCTAAAGATTAAAGCCTACATGATATGTTTTGGAGACTTTGAAGGCTAACTTTAAGTTAAGTAATTTGAATTTTTTGTATTGTAAATTTAAATAATATATAATGTAACTATTTGTATATGTAGAATAGGTTATTTGAATTCGAATAGATGACATTTTAGGGTTTCGTATTATTTGTTAGAACTAAGGCATATTATCTATTATAGTTTTTTATTCTTCTAGTCTAATTCATTTGTTCTTGTCAAGGGTATAACAACAATTTATAGTTCTTTGTTGATGCCTAGTAAAAATGACATCCTTTCATACAATCCTATTATATAAGTAATAATATTAAGTATGCTTCAACTTTTATCTAAATGACTCTGATCCTTTTGTGTCTTATTTGATGTATCAATTGCAAAAGATAAATATTAATGATTCTAATCAAATGGAGGAACTTTTATACTTTTAGATGTAGTACCAAACATATATATATATACACTTGACCTTTCATTTTTAATTTATCTTTGAATTTAACACTAAAGAAGTGCAAGATAATACATAAAAACCCTCAAAGACAAAGCTATTAAAAACCCTCAAAGACAAAGCTATTCACATTCACATTCCTTTTTATCTTAGGAGGACATCCATGGCACCCTAAATTATCACATTCCATTCATAAATTAATTACCCAAACTAGAATCATTATACTTTGCAAATTTCTCAATATGCAAGATCTTATCAATTATTAAATAGTAATTAAGATTGATTGTTAGTATATAATACTTGTTACTACTTCAATATGTGGGATGAAGTCCAGGTTTTGTTTGCCACACAAGAGTCTATAAACCAAGTTGTCTCCAGGTTTCAAAATGTGACCCAAATTAGTGTTTACAATATTACTCGTATGTATGTGACTTTTAAAGTTTATAAAATGTGAGTCTTTTGAGCTTTTGTGACCTTATAAGTTACTTATGCTACTTAACATAAAAATCCTCGAACTTTTTAGAAGTTTATATATATTACTTGTGTAAAGTATGAATTGCTTGGTAGTATGCCTACTACTAAATAAATACATGTAATGATAAATATTACAAATAAAATACATTTAAAGCATAAATATAGAGCACAACTTTTCACAATTATAGTTATAAATGCCAATAAAAACACATGTTCTATTAGTTGGGCGATTGTTCTCGTAAAGAAAAAACTTACCTGGAGATGTTGGGGGTTATATTAAAATGGGTTGAGTCTTCATATATGTTAGGTAAAAGTTGATAATTTTACAATTACATTTTAAGTTTGAAAATATATTTCAGTTTATTAATCTATTACTTCTATTTATGTTAATAAGGTTTAGAGTAACTACAATAACGGTGTGTCAGTAGTTAAGCATCGACATTGTGTTAGATATATCTATGCCAACTTATAAAGGCAACCTAAAAATAACCAGGGTTGTAAAGGATATGGCATAGAATGTAACAAGGCAAAAACAAGTATAATGAATGAGATAGGAACATAAAGCAACTAGAGAGTGATAACAAGCAATCATATAAATGGGTTACTATGATTATATTATCCAAATGGTATAGGCACACATATATTAGAACAATGAAGTATGATATACTGATTAATAATCATTTAAAGAGCATGCATACATCAAAGAGGCTTAACACATATCTATTTTAATAATGTTTGAAATGATATAGAGGGTTATGATGAAGAGATTTAACTAGAAAAGTGAGGGAATAAAAAACAAATATGATACATTTGTCTAAAAATTCAAGCAAAACTAGAAAATTCAAAGAAGCATGCTAATAAATGGATTTCTTATTTTTAGCAGTGGAAGGTCATTCAAAATATAGATATGTACTTTAGACAACATATAGTTGACTTCGAAAAAATGACTTGTAACATTTATAAAGAGAGAAATCACTAAAAGTCTTTATCATTGTGCACGTGCCATTATTGGATATGGCGGAGGCGTAATAGAGAAATATGTGGAAAGATGTAAGGGCTTTCTTGTAACCATATCTTCACTAATTGTTTCTTATTTTTGGTAAGCTTCATTGCCCTTTTTTTTTTACCTATTCTGGATTCTTGTTTATTTCATTTTCTCCTTATTTATAATTTTATACCAATGCTTCTCAATTCTAGGTGAATATTATTGATCAACACTAAATGAGGGCCATAGGATGGAAATGGAGTCTCCATAATTTACCCAGAAAAAATGGTAGACACAAACAGTAAGAAGGGAAGGAAAAGTAACCAAGTTAATACAAAGCAACGAAGGGGACTTTAGGTGGAATACTAGGTCTACAAATAATTTAGTTAAAATAATAGGATTTGTTTAATAAAAGTAACCCAATAAAGTCAATAACAACAAAAGGTTTCAACTAAACCAAGTTAACTAAGTTAGATAAGCAAACAAAGTCATGTTAGCCAACCAATATCTCAAGGTGAAATAGACAAGAATTACAAATAAATTCGAGCTCGACCTAGTGTAAAGTTAATAGGGTTGGCCTAAGTTGATTAAGTTTTGAGCTAGAATTAGTCTTTTATTTCAAGGCCTGAGCTTTATATAAAGCCTAAACATCTCCATAAACGAAAGGACCTCATTTGTTTATGTAATAAAACATCATTGTTTTATTACTCAATGACATTTTGTTACTTAGTGACAATGAATAATATAGATTTGTGACATCATTCTCTCTTACCCTTTATATCATTTTGTCCTCTATCGTGTGGTTGTTTTCATAGACCCACCCCTAACTCGCTTTATCAATATTGCTTGCTGCTTTTCTCCATCACTCACTTTTTTGCTAGCCCCAGTCACTGTTGCTTTAATGGTTAGTTTAATCTTCATTTTGTATGCAAAAGTTAATTTTTTTAGGGTTTTAGTGATGGTTTTTATATCATATGAGACTTATTAGGGCTACAATGTCTTATATATGTTGTTCATTTTGGACGTAGTTAGAGTATGCTATTTGTTGATGAGAATTGAAATAGTTTAAACAGGCTTGACATCTTTTCTTCATATATTAGTAATATAGCCAATATAAGTAGACATAAGTAGCTGCTAAGGCTGCAGAGAATAATGATATCCACTACCAGCGACATTAGGAAACATATTTCAATATCAAAAAGTTTGATGATTATGTAGATGTTATTGGTAATTTCATATGAAAACAAAGATTATTATGTACATGTTATTAGTAATTTCATATAAAAGCAATGCCCTTTTATGTAAATTTTCTGGTTAGGTGCACATATGACTAATTTATTGTCATAACACTTTACAAAGCTCAAGATGTTTTTAACATTGGTCCCAACCAAACTTCAAGGTCCTAACTCGTAATGCTATTAGGAAAGGTATCTTTAAAATTTACATATATAAAAAATTGATATTGAAGATATTGTCGAGTCATCAAGAGTGAATTATTTTTGTATTAAATACATGGATGGCTGACAATCAAAGGAAGGGCTATATGATAGTGGCAACACATTACATTAGCAATAACCGAACTTTATGCAATCAAATCATGAGATGATTTTTAAAAAAATTTGTTATCATTTTTCATTTAATTATTTATAGTTGATATGTGTTCATGTTTTAAAGTGGCAGGTTTATTTATATGCCACTATTGAATACAAGTGAAAAATTGACAAGTTTATCGACTTAGTGCTTAATAGTTTAGAACTTTGATACCAAGCTCTCAACCATAACTTTGGAAAACTATTGCACATGCCATGAAAAAGTGAGAACCAAGTTGCAGGTTAGGAGCTTGTTAATGGACGAAAAATTATTTCATATTCATTATTTCATGCATATTGACAATTTAATAGTAAAGGATGAGTTAGACGTAATAAAGGAAGGGGTAAAGGCAATCCAGAATATTGTAGTATATTGGAGTATAACATCCTAACAAGCTAAAAATTTTGGAAAAACTACACGATGACTATGCTTTTTATGTAAAAATAAGTTATTTTTGGATTGAACAATTATTTGAAATTCAACATTCAAAATGCTACTGTCAACAATCAAGTATATTAAGGTGTCATCATATTAAGACAAAAAGATTCCCAATATATTTTCTTATTGATAGAAGAGTAGTAGGAGTTGGCTAAAACAATTCACAATTTTTCATAATGTTAATAAGTTATTCTCTAGAATAAAATATACAACTTCGCACATTTAGCTAATGGATAAAGAACAAGATTGAGTAGTTCAGTAGCTACTTCATTCATTGTTGATACACATTATCACATATTTGCAAGTAAGGAATTCACCAAGGACAAAAATGATAGGATTTCTTACAATAAGATATAGTTGAATAAATATTTAGAAGCAGAAATGGTGATGTGATGAGCATTTTAATATATTATCATGGTAAAAATCATATAGAGGTTAATATCTTATTATACAAGCAATTGTAGAACACTTCTTAACAATTTTTTCAATATTTATTGTTGAATTTGAATATACTTTTAGTATCGATGATTGACTAACTAGTCCTCATTGTAACTGACTTCATCTTAAGATTGTAGCAACCCTAATGTGTGTTTAAGGTTAGTTAGGTGCTAAAAGTGTTTAAGGTAAACTCTATACTTTATGGTATATTAGTTTTTCTACCTTCATTAATTTTAGCAAGTTATCATATTATCTTATATTTTCTTTTTATATTGTGATAGGTACGTAAACTGATCATCTAACTAAAAGTTTTTACAAAGAAATATCTAATGACGAAGGTACATTTATTTATTAATTTTCATGCATTCATTTAATAAATTTGTTGCATAATTGAGTATAATTTACATAATAAATTTTCTATATATAAATGAAGTGGACAAATTATTAAAGATCCCGATTATAACAATTAACTAGCCCATTTTCTTCTAATGTTAGTTTATTTTCTTTAATCTTTATTTTTATATAAATATTTTTTTTGTAAATGAAGATGCAAATCTTTACTTGTATAGTTTTATATAGTTCAACAAAAATCTCCATGCTATTGCCTCTGCACTATACAAGTATACCTTCTTTTTGCTTAAATATTTTTCCACTCATGCATTGCATGCATTCTCTAGTTGTTATTATTGCAAATAACTAACTTTTATCTTACGATAAAAGTTTCCAGTTGCTTCACTTATCATAGAATAAGGGATTTTGAGAAGTTCCCAAAGACCAACAATATGTAGCTTGATAGAAATTTAGCTTTTAATGGCTTGTTAACTTTTCTTTCAAGAAATTTGAATTCCTATTTCTTTTCTTGAATAAATAAATTTGTTTTGGAATTGATCTTGGGATTACAATTTTATAAATTCCAATGCACTAAGTAGATTCTTGATGACATGGATCAAGTTATGAACCTCTTTAGTTTTGTCCAAAATAAATTGATTGAGATGATGAAACTGTGTGGTTTCGATAGTTATACACTTGGATCCTTAGTTCTCTTATGCATGACATGGAGGTATTACTATTTATAGAATGAGAGCAGTTTGATGCCTGTTGTGCATAAAGAAGGAAACTTATGAGAACACATTCATGGTGATGATGACAATTCAATTATTTAATTTCTCTTTAGCACATGGAATTACAATATTGAAATTTTTAATTTAAAAAATTACAATATTTTAATTCATAAGTTTAGTCTAATTCAATCAAACTTTGTGCTTAACAAGACTAATCGGATTTAAACTACGAACTTTGGATTAGATAAAGCTTTAAATTGGGTTCCAACTATTAATAAAATTTTAAGGCCAAGTTCAGACTATAAACGACTCAGCTCAACCTAGCTTATTGCTAATATGAAAATAAGAGAACAATAGTAATTATTGAGATACTTTTTGACATTATGGTGACAATTTCCATATGTTTAAATACATTATGCAACTTTAAAGATATCCGTTTATTTTTTATGAGGACAAATAACATATGCAATATATGGTAGACTAGTTGATGGCATATTAATGCCTCATCACTTGCTTTCTATTTTTTGCAGGAATAAGGGGCAGTAGTTTAAGTAGTGTTATTTTGAAATACAGTACACAGTTCCATGTTGCTGGCTTGTAATATTTACCTTTTTCATCTGTATTTTCTTAACAAAAGTATTAAAGACTTTAAATGTGAATTTAATGATAGATAAGATGATTTGGAAGATTATTCCATTCACTACAAGAAAATTACAAAATAGCAGCGGAATGTTTCCGACGAAAAATATTTCGTCGTTATTTACTGACGGACAGCATCCATTCCATCGGTAAATAAGTAGGTTTAGCGACGGCAGTATAGCATCCGTCGGTACAGATGGAGCGAAAAACTTCGAACAATATCTCCGACGGAATATAGCGACGACAAAGCCATCACGTCGGAAAAAATGCGCGAAAAGTTCACGCAATATTTTAGCGACGGATAAAAATCGACGAAACGTTTACGGTCGATATATATACCAACCGAATTCTCTATAATGTCGGTAAATACAACCAAGAGAGACTGACGTTACTGACCGAAAAGATTTTCTGTCATTGACATGTGGAGAAAAACTATTTACCGACAGTAATCGTCTTCCGTCGGAGAATGAAACTTTCACTTACCGACGAACGTAATCGTACCGTCGGTAAATGTGAACCAAATGACCTGAATTACCAACGGAGATGCTTATTCCGTCGGTGACTTGGTAAACGATACCTGAATCACCGACGAAAGACTAATTCTGTCGGTACACACCGACTCAACGGCCCTGTATTCTTCCAGAATAAGTAGGTTAACCAACGGAATGGACTATTCCGTCGGTATTTGAGTTTTTCCCGCCTCGTTATGCCGCTCCTTTATCGACGGAATGTAGTATTCCGTCGGTAGCACCGTCGTCGTGTTAATGCGGGAACCCTGCTTTACCGACGGAACACTCCATTCCGTCGGTAAATCGACACTTTTATATCGAGCGCCGACCCCCCTCCTCTCATTTCTCTTCTCTTCTTCGCGCTTTCCCACCTCTTTTCGGTTGTTATCTTACATATCGTGCGTTGTTTGAGGTAAACTATCTTATTGTTGTGTTATTTCTATAAGAAAAGCATGCTTTTACTATTAAACATGAATGTTTGGTGATGAAATCTTGTTTAATTTTTGTTAGTGTTTA
>JAOSBN010000178.1:37925774-37943412 GCA_027563595.1 Erythroxylum suave | reverse complement strand
ATGAAACTAATATTGTGCTACTTCTTAAGCTTGCTTGGGAACTAATTTCTAATTCGAAAAAGATGTGGAAAGAAGCGTTGTTTTCAAAATATAATCTCAGCCATGAAACATTGTTACGGAAGAAGCCGAGCAGGAAAGGTTCTCATTTATGGATGAGTATTAGGAAAATCATCGAGTTTATCCAAAAGAGTGTAAGCTGGGTCGTTGGAGATGGCCAGAAAGTATCATTCTGGCGCGACTCCTGGACCCATTCTAAATCTCCTCTTTATCTTTATGCTTTAAATGTTCTTAGTGAAGATGACTTTAATCTTAAAGTTCGTGATTTCGTTTTGCCCTCAGGTTCATGGAATTGGCAAACTCTTGAGAGGATGCTACCTGAAGAAAAGCTGTGCGAAATTAGAGCGCTACCAGCGCCACAAAGTCATGCGGGGGCTGATATGGTTAAATGGAAATGGAATGCCGAAGGATGTTTTACAACATCCTCGGCGTACGAAGCTTATTTTGGGACACACTGGAATCAGCAAAATAAAGGCTGGAAATCAATTTGGTCTTTGAGAGTTCAAGAAAGAGTAAAAAAATTTCTGTGGAAGGCAGCAAAAGGAATCCTATGGACAAATTTCGAGCGTTTTAGAAGGAAAATAGCAGATTCCCCCAACTGCCACTTATGTGGCCTAAGCGAAACTACCCTCCATGTTTTAAGGGACTGCTCTAGAAGCAATCAAGTTTGGAAATCCTTTGGATTTCATCTATCCCAAGATTTTTGGGGTGAATCAAATTGTTGTGAGTGGATTTTCACTAACTTACTCTATTGTCCTGTGCAGGGCATGGAGGATTTCCAGACATGGTTCTCTATCACTTGTGACAAACTTTGGTCATCCCGGAACAATGAGGTGTTCTCAGACCAAATCACGTAAGCACATGGCATTACAGAGACGATTAAAGCTGCGGTTAAAATAAACCAGAGAGCATTTATACAAGAGGAGGCTGCATGTTCAACAAGAAACCAAATAGAGGACCTATACAACAATATGCAGGACATACACACATCCAGAACAGTCTCTACTTTATTTCCAAGTTCATCTACTGGAAACGCGTATCATCAGCACAAGGCTACAGATGGAAATAAAGCTAAAGATATACCTGAGGTTCACCAACCATCCTTGAGAGGTAAGACTATATTCATATACAGCGATGGGGCGGTTGCTCGAAACTCGGGACTAGCAGCTGCAGGTGGGTTTCTTACAACACATAATGGCAGATGGCTATCCGGGTTCTCTAGAAGAATCGGCATTTGCTCTCCGCTTGAAGCAGAGATCTGGGCGATGCTGTTATGTCTTGAATTAGCTGAAAAAGAACACGCTTCTGTTATTTATCTATTCACGGACTCAATGGAAAGTATTAAACAGGTCCTTGATACTAATAATACTTCACCTGATCTGGCAGTCACAAGAGAGATGAAGAGGAAACTCGCTAGTTTCCCAAACTTTGAAATACATCATATCCATCAGAGTCACAACAATGTTGCGGATGCCCTGGCCAAATTTGGACTCTCACTGGCAGATTTTGAAACCACATTTTTTGATCAGAGGCCTCGAAATCTAATCTCAGAATATGCGGAAAGTTCATCAAACGCATCAAGGGGAAAGTATATATCAGAAATAGGAATTGGGTTTTGCTCCGTACCTTCTCGTACTTTCACAGCGAGGAGGATACTCCAAAATCCAAATGCTGAAACTAACTCTTCCTCCACCCCCAGTCAACATGTATCTCGATTTGGCCAAGGGAGTTGCACCTCGAGTCTAGAAGTCACTCCTCGGAATCATGAAGTTCAACAGCTGCATTTAAGAGAAAGAGGTGAAAGTTACTATGAACCCACACGTGGCAAGAGAAGTATCTCTTCTGAGATAAACAGAGGGACATTTTAGTCTTTGTGCTGAGAGCACTTTCCCATGTAATAAAAAAAAAAGAAAAAAACAGAAAAACTTATTCAATTCTTTAGTATTGTAAGGATGGGAAGTTTCATGAAGTGAGCATACTTCATCAGGTGATCAACCATAACCAGGATGATTGTGTTTCCTTTAGAGGTGGCAAGGCTTTAACAAAATCCATATTTATGTCATCCACTGGGGATAGGCAGTGGTTGCAAAAGTCCTGAATATGCCACATTTTTATTATTGTTTTATTGACAGACAACATACTTTAGTATATTCCCTCACATCTTTGTTCAATCATTTCCAATATACCATTGCAGACTACCTCTTTGTAGTGGCATAAACCTGATAATATCCTCCACAACCTTTCCACCCCCACCTCACCCCACGATAAGTGAGTAATACAATAACTTGATCAACTGCTCCCTTAATTGAGATCTAGCCCTTATTACTAGTTTATCTTTTTGATTGAGTTCATTGTTAAGTTAGGCATAATCCTCAAATTTTGATTCACCTTGCACCTTAGTATTGATGATGCCGAGTTACATTTGTGATCTTAATAATAGTAGTTTATATTATGTTTTGGTATGTGTTTTAGTGTGTTTATAGGTGTTAATTAGATGACTATTGCATGTTTAGCCTCAGAATTATATTGATGTGAATGTTTGTTTATGTTTTAAGTGTTATATGGTTTAAGGCATGATTTTAGACCTTGATCTTGTGTTTTTAAGGTGTTTTGATGTATTTTTTAGTGAATGAAACCAAATGAATGAAGATTAAAAGCTGGAATATGCTTGGGCTAAAAGACAGGGTCACGATCATGATAGAAGACTCTTTCCTAGTGTCACGATCATGCATTAAGTGTCACGATCGTGACAAAAGGTTTTTATGATGTGTCACAATTGTGACATCCCTATCATGATCGTGACAAACACTCGTCAAACACGAGATTCTCTATCTATATTAATGATTGGAGGTCATTTTTAGGACAATATGACCGAGGTAAGCCCCAAACTTAACCCTAAGACACTCATTTACTATAAATGAACATAAAGAGACCCTAAAAAACTAGCCACCATCTTACCAAATAGGGGGAAAAGCAAGGAAGATCAAAAAGGGAGCAATTGGGTTTCCAACTATTCCAGCAACTTCCAGACCAGTCTATCGCAAGTCCTTTCTTTTTCCTTTGTTTATTTTCTTTAAGCTTGATGTATGAACTAAGTTTGAGGATGCTCTACATTTTTATTATGTTTTAATTTCAAATTAGGATTTGTTCTTGACTTATTTTGTTACTTAAACACTTTTGATTTCAATATAATGTTTTAGGTGTTGTGATATTTATGTTTACTTATACTTTAACAATAAATTAAGAGAGTGAGTCGAAAGGAATATGATTTGGTTAGGTAATGAGAGTTAACAACCTAATAAGTCATGCAAATATCAAATTGACAATCATACAAAGAGAGATCTTGTATGAGAACTCGATTATCCAATAGATTGCTTAAGAATTAGTTGAAAACGTTAGGCTATTTTTGTTAATCGAGAGATTGCAAATATGGAATTTCATAATCAATTAGGGATAATTAATTTGGGTTAAATGATTAGGTCTTGAGAGAGAATAATCAAACCCTTTGGAAATCTAAGATTGACGCTCAGTTAAATCAAAAGTGGTTAAAGGAGCAAAATCATAATAAAACGAATCCTAAACTTTCATACTTGATCATTCTTGTTTTACTGTGGTGGCTCCTTTATTAAGTGGTTAAGTGCTCAATTTCATTTGTTTGTTTTAATTTCTTATGATTCATTTACATTCAAATTATTTTTCATAACCTTAGACAATGTTAGTTTCATTTATTTTTAGCTAATTTCTCCTAGGATCAATACCTTAATTACTGCAAGTCTACGATTCGTATACTTGCAGATATTGAGGATTTTATAATAAGTCAAACTTGCTTAACATATCCAAGCCTCTTTCACCTACTGAGATAGATCAAGTAAATGACATTTTATAACCAACTTATAAAGCTTAGAGTTGGTGATTTTAGATAAAGCAACTATAACTTATGTTTTCCTTCCCCTCCCTGTATTAAATCTCAAAGTCAAACTTCATCAACTTTGCTAGCCACGTGTTATGTAGGGGTTGTGAGCCTTTGTTTTAACAACTACTTAAGATGGTTTATATGAGTTATAAATGCTTATTCACTAGGTAAAACTCCCACTTTCTAAGGTCCAAAAGAATAACCAACATCTCTTTCTCATATATAGAGAACAATTAGTTCTTTATGGATAATAGCTTACTAACATAACAAAGGGGGTTTCATTCCTCAATTAGTACTACCCCTATGTCATCTCAATTTGGATCCATTTCAATTTAGAACTCCTTTCATAAGTCTAGTAAACTAAGAACTGGGGTTGTCAGTATTGCCCTCTTGAGCCTATCAAATGCTTTGTATGCCTTATCATCTTATTTAAAGGTGTCTTTTTTTAGTAAATTAGATATGGGGGCATCCATACTCCCTAATTGACCATAAAACACCAATAATTTCCTGTTGATTCAAAGAATCCTCTTAATTACTTAGGATTTTTTGGAGTAAGCTAATTCTGCACAACTTCTACTTTAGTGGGAGATATTTTAATGTATTCTCTTGAGATGATGTGACCCAAGTATTCCACATTAGAGTAACCAAAGAAATATTTCTTCTTTTTAGAAAACAATTGATGTTCTCTCAATTTTTCTAAAACAAATGCCTTAAATGATCTTCTCTAGTTTGATTATATAAAAAGATATTATAAAAAAAGGCCAACATAAAATTCCTCAAGTAAGCTAGAAAATAAAATTCATAAAAGTTTGAAAGGTTGATGGAGCATTGTGAAGCCAAAAGGTATCACAAGAAATTCCTGATTCCCTTCATGCATTCAAAGCATAGTATTCTCCACATTTGGCTTATGCATTTATACTTTCCAATATCCTAGCCTCAAATTGACTTGGGAAAACAAAGTAGATATTCCTTACGCAGTAAAAAGCTCTTCCACTGTAGGTGTAGGGAATTTATATTTGATAATGGGCCAATTAAGTTCCTTGTAACCTACTCAATTCCTCTATGTATTGTCCCTTTTCTTTACAAACACCACAGAACTTATATAAGGGATATGACTCCTCTTTATTACTCATAAATATGGCATCTTGTTCGCTAATCTTTTCAATTACATCTTTTTCTAGGCTTGAATACCTATAAGGTTGATAGTTTATAGGTTGAATTCCCTTCTTCAAGTATATTTGATGATTAGAGTCTTAAGGCGGAGGTAGAGATTTTGATACCTTAAAAAACTGATTAAATTCTTCCAACAATAGCTCAAGCTCTACCCAAAAACATTCGTTGGTTTTATTAGGGAGCCTTTGTATAACAAGTAACTTAGGTAATGCAATCATCCTAGCATGGGCTACATATTATAGTTTAGTCAACAACTTATAAAGTTGACTCACATTAACCATTTCTAGACCCCACCCCACTCCCCTTTTCATTTATACCCTTGTAGTAAGTATTCTTGACATCAAAGTCCAAAGGTCAAGCGCAAATTCTAAAAGTTCCAAAGTATATCTATTAGGGTGGATAACCACTATGTTCTTAAACTAAATCATAATAATTCAGGGGAAGGATATATAAATCTACCTCAAAATCTTGTCCTTGCATCTTCCACATAAATTCTCCACATATTGAATTATAATAAATCTTTTGGCCATTGGTCACTATAACTTTGAGAGCCTTTATCTCTGGTAGTGCACAACTAAGCTTTTGATCTGTTTGCTCACCCAAGAAGTTATGGGTGCTTCCCAAATCAATTAACACATAAAACTTCTTTCTGTTATAGTGAACCTCAATTCTTATATTTTACACCCCTACTCTCTAATTAAGCACGAGAAGATAACTCAACGCCTTGGGATTTCATAAAGTCCCTTTCACAATCTGAAACTTATTTGATGTCCTTATTATGCATGTTGAATTGTAACATAAATATCTAACATTTCTTTCACTTATACACTAGAACATTCTTCTCTTCGCACTAAAAACAAAGCATTTAGTTCTTCTTTCATTGACCTCTTTGGAAGTAATGGAATGAGGTTGGTTTAGGTTTGGTGTTTATTTAGGATTTACAGGCTCAATGTTTCGAGTAACCAAGATGCTAAATGTTTGAGGTTTTTTAATTTGAGTTTGGGTTTTAGGGAAGGAATTGTGAGAAGAAGAAGTAGTAGATATAGTGGATGGTTAGCTAAGTAAAGGTTTTGGTTTAATTAAAGAGCACATATAAGGTGTAGTGTAGTAGGCTTATGGTTTTATAAAGAGCATCCACCTGTAGCTCCTACAATCAAGATAAGGAATAGGCCCTAACCAAAATTTTATTTCTAAACATGCACACTTCCATTTATATCTCATTGAATAATCCAGAAAAGAACAAACTAAGTGCATTACTCTAAGTATTATTGGCTATAAGGAAAAGATCATCAAAAGCATCAATATAATCTCACAAGGCACCTTGCTGTTTCAGGTTTCTTAACTCTAAGAGTGGAACCTGATATGTCAGATAATTAAATCAAGCCTTCACGCTCCTTATGTAGTTATCTTAGTTATTATAAGCTCATTCTTCTCTAATCTTAACATACCCTGAGTAATATTATAATGTTTCCCTCATAACTGTATAACTCCCTTCTTAATTTGATGCTTATGAAGTGTACCTTCCATGTTGAAATAGCTCTATATCTGCAAAAACCAACTATTGAAATCTTTCCCTTCAGATTTGGAAAGTACATATGACAAGACTGTTGATAGCTAGTTAGTGGAAAGGTGCTAGTGGTGCACATACAGTTAGCTTCATTAGGAGGATTCTCTTACTATTTGGATAGCATAACCTCTCGATACTATAGGCTCAACCTTTCCAAGAGACTTTTTAGTTTGACTTCAGCTTGATTAAGTCTCCCTTTTTATTGCTATTTTTCCTCTTCAACCATAATTACAATTTCTCTCTTAAACTACTACAGTCAGGTTTCGTTTTTCATAGTTCTATTACTCTAATACTAGTTGATACATTATTGGAATTGCAATTTAAAAATAGAGAGAAGAGAAGATAAAAGAAAAGGAAAAGATGGAAATAATTGAATAGAGAAAGAAGATTGAGTCCATCAACGTCCATAGACAATAACAAATTTTAGTTTATTCTTGTAATTTCTACCTTGCCATGTTATACCCAACCACTGTTAAAAAAATTCAAAATAATAAATTTACATAACAATTCTCCAATTATTCTTTAGTAACCTATCTAACTCCTTTTGAGGTGTCAACATTTTCTAACTATTGTCTTGGTTATTATTCAATGCAATAATGCAACCGTTTCGTGTCAATAACCCAAGTGTTTAGATGGTGGCTAGGACTATGAATACATATTCTTTCTACTAGAACAAGTAAAAAATGAACAAAAATAAAAAAAATGAATAGGTTAGAGAGTTAAGATCTTTATAAACCATAAAGTTGTCTAAGCATTCCAACTTCATTGAAAATGTAGCAATATGTTTTTACAGTTGCATGCTCTTCCAATGTACCTAATTTCTCACTTAGACGTTGATTTGTAAGGTTAGATTAGGAAACACTGTTTGTTAAGAGTTTTGATAAAATATATTGTACCATTGGTTATTGTCTATTGTACTATATAACACTCCATCAAGAACCCATTATATAGAGGTTATATTTGTATAAATATAGATTGGAAGGTCATAGTGAAATAATTCTTAGTGGTTCTACGACTAGAATAATAATATAAAACTGAAAAAAATATTCATATACTTTCACTATTAGAAAGGAGGAGGCCAAGATCTACAAGGTTAATAAAGTTCAGCAATGAGAATATTTCTTCTCATTTAACATTTTACCAACATTTGATCCTTATGACTTTAACCTTTATGTATCCTCAAATACCCTTTAATTCATTCTAGTTCTAGTTTGCTATAATGTCTTTCAAATGATCCTCCAATAACACAAGAGCCTAAGCACAATTATAACCAATCCATCCCTCCGTTCAAAATCAAAGTGAAGGATTAAATTATGATCAAGTTTTTGCTCTACCCATGAAATACAAAAAGGAATTGCTTAGGATATACACATGTATAGATTTATAAAAGCCAACATAAAGCATATATTATTCTTTCCACTGTCATCAAGAAACTTAAAAAGTTAAGATTGGCTCTAGATTATCTAGATATGGTTTGTTTAACTCGAATGAAACTCTTGTCAAAGACTTGCATTTAAACTTGCTATATTACAAATAACTGGATTAGCTTGACTTAAATGCATAATTTAACCTCAGATTTCAAACAAGTTGAGATTATTCTAGACTCATTTAACGTTAATCTAACAAAAGAAGTCATATTATGAAAATTTTATGAAAATAAAAAAGGAAAGATAACATAAAATTTTAACTACACCTTTAAAAAATATATTTTCTATTATAATATAATTTATAGTCCATTTCATTTGTTGCTTTGTCATCTTTAAAGAAAGGTGCTGTAAAATATAAATTATCATGAAGGAAAAATTAAAAAGAACAAAAAAAATTGATAAAAATAGCTTAATTGTTAACAGTCATTCATAATTAATCTTATCATAAATATTAAAAAATAATTTAATAAAATAAAATATTATTTGTTTAATAAAATTGTTAAACCATGGAATATTTAGTATGGTGAATACCTTCTTCCTTTTGCACCAAGCTTAATGCTATGCCTTTGATTAGAATCATTATCCTTTTTTGCCAATTAATTCAATTCAATTTAATTCTAAAAAAACCATATAGTCCAATCTAAAAAAATCATGAGGAATGAACTCGCTCATGAGATTCATGAGCTAATTCCTTATGAACTATGCACATATACATGCATAATGTTGTCTCTATTAGTTTATGGCCTACAACCAATCGATTGGTTATAATTTAGTAAAAAAATAATTCTTCTTAACATTCCTTAGCATCCAAGCATCTAGAAATAGTTACAAATTTGTTAAGTCCCTAAAAGAAAAAAATATTTTAGTAAATGAAGGAAAACGCTAGGGACAGTGAATGTTGAAGGTGGGTATTTGATAATGAAAGGAAAAGAACATTGGAGCATAAAAGAACTTAAATTAAGCATTTAGATGAAAATTTTTACTCCTTAAACATCATAAATTACTAAAAGAAAAAAATGGATAATTAAAAATGAAATTGGAGAGAAATGAAAATATATAAGATATTTTCAATGAAAAATGGTGAGTGAATAGAAATGTTTAGGTTTGATTTAAAATATATATTTAAAAATTAACTAATTTAGATCACGGTGAATTGATTTGTTAAATTAAACTACAATATTATTAATTATGTACAAAACTAAATTTATATCTAACAAATCTAATTTCTAAGTTAGATTATACTTTTAAATTGAGCATAACTTTCTAATATAACCTCTAATTAAGATGATTTAATATGTTGTAAAAAGCTTAAAAGGAGCTCTAAAGATTTTGTCATCTGAGATTTTTTATAAGAAAAGTTGAACAAGATACCTGGGATACAATTGTTTCCCAGAGCATGTACTTAATGGACCTATTTAGTTAAAAAACATGAATTCAAAATACAAAAGTTACAGATCTCTTTATAATCTTTCCATAGCATCTTGATCATCTCAATTAAAGTCTAGATGAGAAAGTTATATTCAATTTAACAAGCATTATTGATATTTTCTAGAATTTTTTCTTTATAAAGAGATACATGTTTTAACATGCTCATGCCCATAATGTATTTCCTTAAAAAATCTTTCCATAAATGTACACACCTTAAAAACTTATGTCATATTTTAATATTAATTCAAGTTATAAGTTATATCTATTTTCATTATTCATAAAACTGAAAAAAAATCTTTACTAAGTTAATTACTTTGACATAAAATTAAATACTATTACAAAAATGATGACTTCCTCTTTATGTTCTTGATCCACCTTCAATGTTATTAACTTCCTTTTTAATCTTATTAATTTTCATTAATACAAAAATGTTAAATTGAGGAAACAAGACAAACCTCTCAACATATTAGGGTTATAATTACTCCATAATGTCCTTAACTAATCATTTAACCTACAATAACAAATGACACTTTGTATATTTTTGGAAAATGTGGTTTGATGTACATCTAATGTACATATGTTTCACTTAATATTTTACTATTTTAAAGAAAATTACCATTCTTGATTGATTTTATCTTATGCTTTAATTAATTATGGACAAGTTGTTTAAGGAATGATGTTAGCTAAGGAATAAACATGACACGTTACAAAGGTAAAGGAGACAATGTCAAGTGGCAGAGAATAATCTAAAGGAAACATGACCTCAGACACAAGGTGTCAAAGCTCATGTATCTCTTTAGAAAAGAAAAAGGTTTCAGAGAATTTCAACAATACTTTTTAAAGTATGCATAACTTTCTCATTTGAGTTTTAATTAAGATAACTTAAGATTTCACCAAAAGATTCGAAAGCTCTTTAAAACTTTTCTGTTACAGTATAGAGATAGTAAATCAAGGTAAATAATTTATACTTGTCTAAAGGAGAAAACCTAGTATGAAATCTAAAGGTAAGGGCTCTAAGCGCTTCCTTCTCAATGATCATTGCTTGGAATGTAAAGGGCTTAAATTACCCAAAATGAACAAGTTATCTTTGATTATCTACAAGGTAAGAAACAAACTATATTAGCATTTCAGGAAAAAAAATTGAAATTTTGAGTAAGGGGCTTTGTTTTTTTAAATAAAAAAAGTACATCCAATCATTCATTTCATTATAATGGGAGAATTATAGTAGCCTATGACCTAAATATTATTAAAGTTTTTCAACTTTAAAGCTCTAATCAGTATATTAACTTAAGGATTAACTTTGCTTCACTCTTGGGGGACATCTTGTCTATACTGTTAATCAAACTTTTTAAGACACCAACTTTGGAATGATTTGAAACTAATCTCCGCATCTTATCAGATTACTTGGTTGGTAATAGGAGATTTTAATTGTACCCTTTATACTCAAGAATTTGAGGGCTCCACTCAATTGCTCAAGTACATTGATGAAGGGTTCAAGAATTACTTCTCTAGTTAAAATGTTTAAAATACATTGGGAGTCATTCACAATAAGCAAGAAGGTCAATTGTTAATTAGAAAGAAATCTTGATAGAGACCTAACCAACTCCTTTTAGATGACCAATTTCTCTAATAACTCTGGTTTTGTAAAACTCCGACTTTATATCTAACTATATCCTAATAGAAATTCAATTCTTACTTCAAAAAAGGAGAGTCAAAACTCTTTTCAAATTTTTCAATAATTTGACCAACCTAGATGGATATGAGGAAGTAGTAAGGAAAGGATTAGAAATTCATACTGAAAGATATGAAGCTTATAAATTTATAAGAAAGTTGTTGCACCAATCCTAATAGAAAGGATATCACGTTGAAAGAAAATACGCTCTTAACAGATATCTATATAAGTTCTTAAAGCTCATATCTCTATCTTAAAGAAAAAATTAATAGTACAATGATTTCAAGAGGGGACAAAAATTCAACCTATTTCCATAATGTGATCCAAATAAAAAGAAACGATTAACAAAATAATGTGCTTGATAGACTGTAATAGAGTTTTATGCTAGGAATAAGAGAAGCTGAAATCTTTAGCTTTCCACTATTTCAACGAATTCTTTGAAACTAGAGCTAACTATGATTCTTTTGTATAGGTTTTGATTTTTTCATTCCCTCATAATAGGAACAAATAGATACTCTTAGCTCTTCGGTATCATCCTTGGAGATTAAAAAAGGCTTTATTCAATATACATCCTAATAAAGCACTACGGCTTGATAGATTCAATGCACCTTTCTTTCAAATATTATAGAATTAGTGAGATGTTAGATCAGTAAGGTTATTCAAGATTTCTTCTCCTCTAGTAATTTGCTCAAGGAACTTAGTATGCCTAGTCACCAAAATATCCAATCCCTCTTCTATCCAATACTATAGACCTATTGCTTATTACAACACCCTCTATAAGATCATCTTTAAAATTTTAACTAGTAGATTGAAAGCCATTTTAAGAAGTATTATCAATCATGTTCGAGAAGCTTTTGTTCAAGGAAGATACAGTGGTGATAACATACTTAAGAGCTTTTCAAATCCTATCATAGGAAAACAATCAATTAGAAGCTACTCCAAGAAAATCAATTTTCATAAGGCATTTATTTCCATCAACTAATAATTTTTCTTGGACATATTTATTCTAAGTAAGTTTATCAAATGGCTAAATCAACAAGCCTCCACTCCTTCCTATAGTTTTTTTAGTCAATAGTGAACCTACTCTTGCATTCAAAGGATTTAAGGGACTTAGCCAAGGTGATCCTCTTTCACCTTACATGTTTACTCTATTCATTAAGGCTTTAATTAGACTTATCTCTCACAATATTAATCAAATATTCCTTTAAATTTTATCATAAATAGGCTTAGAAGCTTGAAAAATTGTCTTTTGCTAATGATTTAATCTTACTTTATGGTGTTGATTTACAATCAGTTAGAACATTATGGATATCCTCAATCAATTCTCAACTCTACCAGGTCTTATCATTAGCAACTCTAAAAGCCAATTTGTATTTGTTGCTTATAATAATTGGCTCAATAATTTCCCAATATTTCAAGTCCAAAGCTTCAAGTTCCTCCATTTATGTACAAGGGGATTCTTTTACAATTAGTGGGTTCACTTTCAAAGATTGCATAACTTTGTTTGCCTCTATATATAGAAGAATTAGGAGCTGAAAAAGTAAACTTCTTTTTTATACTGGGAGACTTAAACTAGTATCATTGGTGATAAACAACCTCCACAAATATTGGAGTTCTCATCTGTTCCTACCTTAGAACTTGATTAAAGCTATTAAGACGATTCGAAGAAACTTACTATGATCTAGTGAAACAAATAATCATAAAATAGCCAAAGTAAGTTAGAATGAGGTTTGCTTAGCAAAAGGATCAAGGAGGACCTCGTATAAAATCCATAAGAGACACTAATAAAGTTATACTTGAAAAAATAAGATGGATGCTCTTTGTTAATCAAAAGTCTATATAGGTTAAATGGTCAAACTCCAAATTGATCAAAAAAGATAGCTTTTGGAATTTGAAAATCAATACTAGAAATTCATAGACCACAAATCAATTGATGAAGATGAGAATTTCTATCTCCAAAGAAATAGAAGTGTAGATTGGGAACCGAGAAAGGACTAGCTCTTATTTTGCTAGTTAGAATAGATTGGGCCCTCTTTATTTATAGCATAAATTCATCATGCTATAACATTATGATCATCGGGGCTTCTCAGCAAGCTAACCCAAAGAGGAAATTGTTCTGATTTGATGAAAAGAACCTTCCAAAAACATTATTTATTATATGATTAGAAACAAAGATATGAATGTTGTTTCATTTCGGGTGGTGTCAGTCAATACATGCCATACTAGCCAAAAATTGAAACTTAAATCTTAGTTACTAGATCAGGTTGTGGTACCAGTCAATACCGATCGATATGTCAAATACTAGTTAATACTATGATTTAAATGAAAATAATAAAGTTTACATCATCTCTCATTCTTCTCTATCAATCTCTCCCCTATTTCCTCTCTTCTCTCGATCGCTCTTATGTTCACTTTTGTATCAACAATGACGTAATTCCTCAATTTAATCTTCTTTACCATCATCATCATCATCTTGACTACTATCTGGACTCTGGACTTCATCTTCTACTCATTGTGATCCATCTTCTGCAAGATCATATCCTAAAAAGAAGCAAAAATGTGAAGCAAGCAGAAAGTGATTTATTGTTATGTAGAAGCTTGGTTCTAAGTTATAAGAGTAGTCGTGTTGTGTTAGAACTTGACTATGATTTATAAGAGTAGCCAGTAGTAGTTGGTGTGTTGGAAGTTTGAATTTGAATCTTAGTTACGGGAGTACCTGTCATTTTCTGTAAATATAATTCTACACGATTTTATTTCCATAGGTTTCAAGTAAATGGTGGGCTTTTGTTTAGAAAATTTTCAATATTAAATTATTACTTAAGGTTTGAAAGAAATATTACTTAAGGTTTGAAAGTTGAAATTGAAATATTGAATAGCTAGTCTCACCATTGCAAATGTTTAATGGAACAAACATCTTCCTTTTTTTTTTGTTGCTTTGAATAACATATTAATAGTTAATCAATTTCATTACTGATTTTGATTATGTATACTTTGAATGATACTTTAACAATTAATCATTTTTATAATCAATTATGTAGAAATAATATTAAATATTAGGTAATTTAGTTTTTTATAATTATATTAAATCTAAAGTAATTTGACATTTCATAATTAACTTAAAAAGATTTCTAAGATTTACTTTGATTTATGAAATATGAGAATATAATCATTATTTAAATAATGTGAAATTGTTAATATTTAAGTATTATTTTTTATTTTTTACAAGGATTTTTTTAATATGCTTTGTCAATTGCCAAAGGTATAATATAACTAAGATAGAAATTGTTGGGTGTTTTTAATATATTTATGTATAGTTTTTCAATTTGAATGTAGATATGTTCAAATTCGAATGTATTTTCTACATTAGTAAAGAATCTATTTGAATATGCTATGAATATGAAAATAATATTTCCAACACATTAGCTTTAAGAATATGGTTACAAGTTTCACAATAAATTATGTATATATTGAGATTTCTCTATTCTATCATTCAAACTAGTGTTTTATGCCTTTCGTACGTAAACATTTTATTTTTGATATAAAATTTTTGTACAAAACACTTTTAAGCCTTATCTCAGTAATGCTTTCTACAAAGGATTTTTCTGAAAAATTCGCAGATCAAGACTTTTGAAAATCATGTTGAAAAATAATCATACTTGTGTCAAACTGTCAATAGCAATTTAGTAGCGGTAAAAAACCATTTGCACAATCCTTTGATTGATCATTGTTAGACAATTTTGCCCCCAAGGGCAATTTTGTCATTTTCTTCATTAATGAACAGTTATTAATTGCGATTTTATTTTTCAATAAATTATCGGTTAAGTAATGCAATTTGATCCAATCAAAGGTAATAAGGTGGCCCAATAAATGATCTAAATTAATGGGTCGAAGTCGAGTAGAAAATGGGTCCCTTTCAGTATGGATCTGAATCGTATCGGCCTTGTAATGGGAAAGCCCGATATGGAAGCTTATATATAAATATAGGGGGTCTCTTGTGGTGGCAAGGTAATTCGCGAGCATTTGAGAGCTTTGACCCATTAAAAACGCTCGCGTTCTGAACAAACCACAGAAAGACCTAGATTTCAAGCCAGAGATCAATTTTCACAAAGGAACAAGGAGATTTTGAGCGCATCTAAAAGTAGAAAAAGGCATCCAAAGTTCAAATGGAATCAAAATTAAGTATTCCGCGTTTCTTCATTTTTAATCCATTCACGAACGATCCTAGATGCGTAGTAAAGCCTACTCTACGCGTTACATGTGGTATCAGAGCGGTTACGTTACTAGATTGACCAAAATAAAGATTTTTGGTTTCTATCTCTCTTCTCTCTCTCTTCTGGTTTTGATTGATTTTCTGGTTATTTGGCCTAAATAATCCCATAGAAGTGGTTTAAATGTGATTTGCCATGAAAAATGGATCTAAACGAGCTAAATAGAGCGAAAAATGGCACTCCCGGTCACCGGAAATCGCCCCCATGCGACGGGGGCGACGAAGAACGTCGGGCATGTGCAGTCGCTACAGTAGCGGGGATTTGGCGGTGACGCGAGCTTGTGCGGTGGATGCGTCAATTGCTTACTGCCACGTGGTGCTGCATAGCGCTGCACGATGCGCGGTGCCACGTGCAAACCGCTACCCGCGTGTCTGCACGTGGCGCAATCTCACCAAACACTTATGGAGCGCGTCTGGCGACACGCGTGCAGCGCACACGCAATGCAGCCACAAGCAGTGACGTGGTGGTTGACGTCATGTTGACATCAGTCATACGGTCACTGCTATAGTGTTTTTAAAAAAATTTTGAAAATTCCCATAAAGCTATCCCGGGTATTTTTGGGTCGGTTTTCGGGTTCGGGATTTTTTTAAAGTAATTTTTAAATTTTTCTGGATTTATTACATTGGTAATTGAATTCCAGAAAATATTTTAAAGCTGATTTTGAGTACATTTTCATACATCAAACGATACATAAGGGAGACACTTAAAATGTCTCGTGTGACTGGTTTGATATTTAGTAAAGTAAGATGGACACTCTGATTGAGAATTTTAAATAAAATCTCATATAAAGTTTGAAGACAATGTTTTCAGTTTGTATGTGCGATTATTTGATTGTGCATTTGAAATCAATTTTCACACACACTATGCCCATACAGACTGCGAGGATGACGTAAAGTAGTGTCCCTTATGTTAGTAGACTTTCTAAGATACCAATGAGATTGCAGGCACCAAAGTGGCCTTTCAAGTCGATATTTTGGATTGTTCTTCTTTCATGTTGGGGGATGTTTCTAGCTTTATGTTTGGCTATTATGACCAAAGCTGTTGGCCTTACATAAAGTTTTGAGATGTGCATAAAAGCATTTGATAGAGGAAGATCATTACTCAAATGATCTATTCACCCAAAGGTGGTAGTGTCATGAGAGTTAATGATTTGTACTTTGATCGCTTTTATGTGAGTGTTTGATTGCATGTATTATGTATTCATCCCAAAGGTGTTTCATAATATGTGTAATTGGATTCTCGGCACAGATACTTTTAATGTTTTATAGTATCGCTGTTGTCCTGCATTTTTACTGATATAGACATTGTCTTTATTGTTTTGCAGTCACCTTCTCAGTCAACAATAATGCTATCACTATTGAAACCCTGATCGATTTCAACTATAAGAACTAGAAGGAGGACGTGGAATTCGTGCTGGAGATAGCATACATCAACCTGGCTATGCATATTAAGCGCCCTCCTCCACTCACAGATACCAGCACTGAAGCAGAGAAAGCAGCAATGGCGACCTGGGAACAACAGTAGCAAAGGAGTTCATGGATAGCATCTCCCAAAGGTACAGGGTCTCTTCTAATGCTGAGAAGATGGCCTTAGTTAAGGAACTTTTCTCCATGAGATACACTAGAGAAGGAGGTGTAAGAGAATATATCATTTGGATGGTGCATCTTCAGAGTAAACTGAAGGCACTTGATATTCCGATAACTGATAACTTGATAGTGCATTTGGCACTGTATTCTCTTCCTGATGAATTTGAGGCATTGGTTACAACCTACATCTCATTGGATAAGACCTAGGACATTAATGCCCTGATTTCCCGATGCATTGCAACAAAGGAAAAGTTGACAAGTTCTCCACATACAGCTTTATATGCATCAGTTACAGGTAAGACTACTAAACCCTCTCCTTAAATTCATAGTGGGCAATCTAGCATTGCCAAGGGGCCACATGACCTTAAGGCTATGAGATTCTTCTTCTATAAGAAGAAGGGGCATAAGAAGTCTGACTACCAGAAGTACAAACTCTAGAAGGTCAAACAGGGTATGTCAGGTAACTCCTCGGCCTACATGATTCATGAATCCAATGTTGTTATAACCATATCAAGTTCTTGGTGGTTAGACAGTGGGGCTTCTAACC
>JAOSBN010000178.1:37913322-37925674 GCA_027563595.1 Erythroxylum suave | reverse complement strand
ATCAAGTTCTTGGTGGTTAGACAGTGGGGCTTCTAACCATGTTGCTTCCACTATGCAGGGGTTCATCTCCAGGAGAAGGTTGCTAAAGGGGGAGCAGAAACTGATGGTCGGCAACAATGAGGAGGTTGATGTATTATACGTAGGAGACCTACGAGACACTTTTTATATACCGTCTTTTAGAAGGAATCTGATATCTTTATCAGTTTTGGACAAGGAAGGTTATCGTTTTGTATTTGATAGTACAGTTGTAAATATTTCTATCAATACAAGACATATCGGTATAGCCTCCTTATCCTACGGACTTTATAATATGTGTCTTGCTCCTAATGATATGTATGCTTCTTCATATGATGCTAAACCTGTTACTCAAAAGAGGACCTTCATGAAGGACACATCGTACATATTGTGGCACACTTGACCACATTTCCAAGGAAAGGGTTGAGAGACTGATAAAGGATAACATTCTCCCAACTCTAGACTTCAGTGATCTAGAAACATGTGTCGATTGTTGTAGAGGCAAGTTGACCAAGATAAAGAAGAAAGGGTCAACTCGTGCTTCGGGCTTGTTGGATCTCATACATACGAATGTTAGTGGTCCGTACACTGTTGCAATGTGCAATGCGAGATATTTTCTGACATTTATAGATGATTATTCCCGATATAGATATGTGTTCTTATTTAAAGAGAAGTCTGAGGTTCTTGATAAATTCAAGATCTTCAAGACTGAAGTTGAGAATCAATTGGGAAGATCAATAAAGGTTGTTAGATCTGATATAGGAGGGGAATACTATGGCAGACAAGGGGTTACAAGACAAGAAAAGGGTCCGTTTGCCAGGTATTTAGAGTCAGTTGGAATAGTGGCTCAGTTCACTATGCCAGGTAGTCCTGAGCAAAATGGTGTGGCCGAAAGGCGCAATCGCACTCTAAAGGACACGATGAGGTCGATGCAGAGTAGAACTAACCTACCTTAGTACTTATGGGGTGAAGCCATAAAGACGACATTATACATCTTAAACAGAGTCCCAAGCAAATCAGTGTCAATGACGCCTTTTGAGCTTTAGATTGGGAGAAAGCCAAGCCTTGCACACTTTTGTGTGTGGGGTTGCCTTGTTGAGGTAAGATTATATAATCCTTATGAAAATAAATTGCAACCTCATTCAACTCGCTGTTATTTTGTGGGTTATCCTGACTACTCTAAGGGCTACAGATTCTACTGTAGAGGAGGAGCCAGAACTATGGAATCACAGACGACAAAGTTCCTGGAATTTGATGTCCATGATGAGGGAGGACCCTCACAACCTCCAAAAGCTAGTAGGACTGAAACCGTATTGTATCAACCTCTCATACAGTCAACTCCAGTGGACCTGGGCCCCGGTGCTCAGCTTATATAGGCACAAGAACCTACACCTGTTTAGGGGGAGGTTTCTGAGGTACAGGAGCCTGTGCAGCTACACAGATCCACCAGAGAGAGGCAACCTGTCATCTCATCAGACTACATAGTCTATTTGGGTGAACAAGACTATGACATTGGACATATAAAGGATCCAACTACTTTTACAGAAGTTGTTTCCAGACCTCATGCAGATAAGTGGTGGGAATTGAAGGACGAGATGCAAGCCATGAGGTATAATAAGGTGTGGGAGCTTGTTGATTTACCTCAACATTGCAAACTAGTCAGTTGCAAGTGGCTTTTTAAGACCAAGAAGGACGCTCAGGGTCAAGTTGATCAGTTTAAGGCACATCTGGTTGCCAGAGGGTTCACTCAGAGAGAAGGAATTGACTTCAATGTCACCTTCTCTCCTGTATCCTCAAAGGATGCATTTAGGGTGATCATGGAATTAGTAGCTCATTATGATATGGAGCTACATCAAATGGATGTGAAGACCGCCTTCTTGAATGGTGACCTTTATGAAGAGGTCTATATGGAACAACCTGAAGGCTTTCAAGATCAAGGTGTAGCTGACAAAGTATGCAAGTTAAATAAATCAATATATGGTCTGAAGCAAGCTTCCAGACAATGGTACCTAAAGTTTGATGAGGTATTAACCTCATTCGGCTTTGTGGAAAACAAAGTCGAAAGATGCTTATACCATAGGGTCAGGGGGGGCAAAGTCATCTTCTTACTTTTGTATGTCAATGACATCTTGCTCGCGTCAAATGATTTGACTATATTGCATGAAATTAAGCAACTATTGGCCAGACATTTTGACATGAAGGATTTAGGAGAAGCATCTTTTGTCCTTAGTATACAGATTCACCGGGACAGATCTCAACACATATTAAGTATCTCATAAAGAGCATACATTGAGCGGGTACTGCAAAGGTTTGATATGGCTAAATATAGACCTGTTGTAGCACCCATCTCTCATGGAGAGAGATTATCTTTGGCACAATGTCCAATGAATGAAGTTGAAAGAGAGGCTATGAGGAATGTTCCGTACTCTAGTGCTGTTGGTAGCCTGATGTATGCCCAGGTGTGCATTAGATCGAACATTGCATTTGATGTTGGACTGTTAGGTCGATATCTGGTTAATCCAGGTATAGGCCATTAGAATGCAGTCAAACAAGTGTTGAGATACCTTAAAGGTACCAAGGATTATATGTTGACATATAAGAAAGTCTACAATTTGAATCTCACAGGGTATACGGACTTAAACTTTGCCATGTGTCCAGATGACGGCAAGTCCACATCAGGATACATTTTTATGCTAGTTGATGGTGCAATATCGTGGAAGAGTGTCAAACAGACACTGGTTACTTCCTCGACCATGCATGCAGAGTTTGTTACATGTTATGGAGTTGCTACACAAGCGGTTTGACTCAAAAATATGATTTCTGAGCTATCTGTGGTGGATTCGATTGCTAGACCTATACAACTGTACTGTGATAATCTTGCTGCAATGTTGTTTAGTAACAAAAACAAGAATATCACAGGGTCTAAGCATTTAGAGGTCAAGTATTTGACCATAAAGGAGCTGATTCAGAAGGGTGACGTTATAGTGGAGCACATTAGGACTGAAGACATGTTAGTTGATCCGCTGACTAAAGGACTTCGCCCACCAGTATTTTCTAGACATGTATCCAGTATGGGGGGTTTGAAGTCCTTTGACAGCAGTAGTTAAGGATCACTTTGTTTTGCTCCTTAAATCTTTGTACATTGGTTATATTAAGACATTATCATATATATCAGAGATATGGCCATGTTTTCTCAGTTACAAATGTTTTGCATGTAGTCATAATACACATGAAGGTCTTAAGATTTGTGTTGATCTTAAGCATTTAAAGGTCATTGGGCATAAATAAAGACTGACCTTGAGCTTATGTCATTAAATACATTGAATTTATATGGATATCCTTAAAGTCCTAAATGACATAAGGGGATATAAGTTTTTAATCCCATAAAGGTTTCCTCCATTAAGAGAGGAAACAAGTTTTCTCTAATGCTGCTTAGCATTCAGTGAGAGAAAACTGGATTTCATTATTGCGGTTCAGCATGAAGTTAGAGAAATTGACACCCATAGACGAAGATGATATATATTAGATCATAAGGGTATCATCGTAGTCTACCACACTTCATTTTCCCGTTCATGTTAGTGAGGTATTAGGTATTTGTGATTGTATTGGACCTGTATCACATATAATGCATGTGTCTGATATCTTCCGGTATCAAAAGCCTTGCGAGACAGAATGTAGAACTTCCATTACCTTGGGTCAAATGATTTATTAAAATTTTTGGTATCATTACAGTAGCGTGACTTAATCGGATTTTTCAAGTTGTTTTTAAAACTACAATTAATACCTGTCCAAGGGAGAGATTGTTAGACAATTTTGCCCCCAAGGGCGATTTTGTCATTTTCCTCATTAATGGACAATTATTAATTGCGATTTCATTTTTTAATAAATTACTGGTTAAGTAACGCAATTTGATCCAATCAAAGGTAATAAGGTGACCCAATAAATGATCTAAATTAATGGGCTCAAGTTCGGTAGAAAATAGGTCCCTTTCAATGTGGACCTAGACCGTATCGGCCTTGTGATGGGAACGCCCAATATGGAAGCTTATATATATATATATGAGAGGTCTCCTGTGGTGGCAAGGTAATTCGCGAGCATTTGAGCTCCGACCCATTAAGAGTGCCTGTGTTCTAAGCAAATCACAGAAAGACCTAGAACTCGAGCCAAAGATCAATCTTCACAAAGGAATCAGGAGATTTTGAGCGCATCTGATAGCAAAAAAAAGGCATCCAAAGTTCAGATTGAGGCAAAATCAGGTATTCTGCGTTTCTTTATTTTTAATCCATTCATGGACGATCTTGGGTGCGTAGTAAAGCCTACTCTACACATTACAATCTTGTCACTAAGTCGACGAGCATCTCCAACATTGGATCGCATGGTGTTCACTGTGACGCCAATTATGTAAAAAGCCCACAATAAGCAATTACCTGGAAACCAAGAGACAGCGAGAGCGTTGTTTTCCTTGCAAATTGCAGGAACTATACTTGAACTATAAATCACTATCGGAGCAGCAAAAATGCTGTAAGATTAAGTGCGTGGTGGTCATAGTTATTATACTTCGACCACGAAAAGAATGGAGCTTAGTAGCCTACTGTACTTCGTCCACGACTAAAATAGATACATACTTGGTTCACAACAAGGACTGCAGTGAGCAATCTTGTTTTGAAATATTTTTCTAAGGTGGTCATAGTTCTACATTGAGCTATTTAGTTGGTCTTTGCGAATTAGGTGACATCTGGAGAGAGTAAAGAAGCAGATATTTCAACAGGACAGCCAATTTACAAGGTTTCTAACCTTGTGAATTGGTTTGATAATTGGTTAGATGTCAGCCCTTTGTGGAGTTGTGAGGATCTACATGTGTTACGGAGCAGGATACCTATGGAGGCTTCAGTTAGTTGGATTGTGCAGGAATGACCGAGTTTTCACTCCGCCATTCTCATCTATAAGAAAGTTACAGTAAATCAGTGTGGAGTAGAATCTTGAATTTGATACAGCCCCAAGCTTGTTTTTGTATGGGAGAAGATATTGGAATATATTATTACGTATGCTAAGTCCGGTTATAAGGATGGTTTACTACTCTAGACGTCTTTCCAGATGGTCATCTACTATCTTTGGCGGGAAAAAAATAGGTGACTTTATCTGCATGAAGAACAACACCAATCCGAACTCACAGCGTTAATTGTCAATTTGATTAGGGAAATGCTCTTAGCTTATGAGAGACAGGATAGTTTCAGCTAGGAGGTCAGATTGCGATGGTTTATTTAAACCTTTGATGTAATGGTTGTAATTTTGTGTAGAGTAGTATAATTTGTGGCTGTAAGATCTTGCTGAGGATTGTGTACAGAGTTTATTTTTGGTAATATAAATTCCTTTTAACTTTCAAAAAAAAATTTCACAAGGTTTACAGGGGAACTAAGAGCAAGGTTATGTTTTGGAGTCAACTTGTTGTTGATGTAATGTTTTGCTTCTGAGCATTAAGTTGTTCAAACAGTATGAATTGTCTTCTCTAGGTAGGAGTCCATGCAAACCTTACATAAATCTTCATGAAGATATGCATTGGTCTTTTCTTTTTCGTACTTATTTTCCTCGTGTTTCTTTGTTCTCACGGATTAAACTAAATTTGTGGTTTTTTTCATGATTAGATGAACTTGCTGATTTTGAGGAAGCTTGGAAGGAAAGTGCCAGGTAGCATGTTCCTATCACAGTCGATATAAGCTACAGCTGGATCAGGTGCGCCGCCGATGATATAAAGGTGTCAAAAGCACCTCCTAGAGGCCGAGGAGAGAGCTAGTTCCGCTTGAGACGAGTCTAATCCTAAAAATCACTCTCTCTTACACTGTTATCTGTGACCAACTTAAAGAGTCCTGATATAAGCGTCTATCCAAATACAGGAGTCCTAATCTAACGCGGAATTCCTTATTACAGACTCCTTTTATTTTTCTTTTTATCCCAACTTCAAAAGGAAAATCCACTATTTCGCAGTAATTTATGAAATCCCAATGTCACATAAACTAAACTAGCGTGCGTCTATATACTCCCGATAGTCTCTCATCTGAAGTCTCCACCGCCCATTATATTCTTCCTCTTCTCTGTTTGCATTCTTCTCTTGCTTTGTGTTTCCTGGTGCGTGATATTCGATTATTCTTTACTTTTTCCGCATTCTAATGAATTTGATGATATGCGGTTTAGTCGTAAAGATTTGTTTTTTGTTTTTTGCTGTTGCTCTTTCTTCTTTAGGTTCGCCGTTGTGTTCCTTGTGTTTATGGTCTGCATAGTACTATCTGCTGTGTTTTTATGTTTACGAAACTCTTTTTCTTTGCGTTTAGTGACTCAAATTTTGTAACGGCTTCGCTTGATTAAGATTTATGTTTCTTATTCACACAACCTTACTTGGGTTTGGTCGGTTTAACTCTGACTTGATAATGTCGAGTGCGTTTTTGGTTCTGAATAAGCTGCGCTTTTTGTTTTGACAGAAGCTGACTTGAGACAATGGTGCCCGAGCCTACTGAGTTGGATAAAAATTGGAATTACGTGCAGAAGGGTATTGGCAAGCTGACGAGGATTTTAGATGGAAAACCAGAGCAATTTACTACAGAACATTATATAATGCTTTACACGTACCTTCTCTTTCACTTTATTTAAAGTTGCTTTATGGAAGAAAAATATATATATATATGCACGTTTGCCGTATGATACATTAATAATTTGTTCACATGCTGCAGAACTGTTTACAACTTGTGCACCCATAGGTCCTTTAAAGACTATTCCATGAGGCTTTATAACAAGTTCAGGGAGTCGTTTGAAGTTTATATTGATTCTACGGTGAGAATCTTCTGTAATTAATCATGTTTCTGTTGCTGCTTTTTACTTCTCTATGTTCTATCTTTATGTTGATTTCTTCTTTTCTTCTCTTGCTCTTTGTCAGGTACTGCCCTCTTTAATAGACAAACAAGAAGAGTTTATGCTGCGGGAGTTGGCGACGAGATGGAACAACCATAAGATTATGGTTAGGTGGATGTCACGCTTCTTCAATTATCTTGATCGATACTTTGTCGCCAAGAACTCATTACCTTCGCTCAATGATGCTGGGCTGACATGCTTCCGTGATCTGGTTTGTTTAGTCCTCCTTTTCCTCGCAGGAGTGAATAGAACATAAACTGCTTTTGCTTATCTTAATGTGCCGTATATTTTGTAGTTCTTTTAATAACCATTTCCACTTCAATGTGTGTCAGGTTTATAGACAAGTGTGTGGAAATGCCACGGATGCTGTACTTCTGCTGGTAAGTTGGTCAAATTAGCTGGTTGCATGTTAAAACCAATGCGATTTTTAGTTTGATTTTCCCGAGGAAATTGAGTTTCCTTGCAATGTGAATCAGATTAATAAAGAACGTGAAGGAGAGCAAATTGATAGAGCATTACTGAAGAATGTTTTAGGTCTCTTTGTTGACATGGGAATTGGAGAAATGGATTTCTATATTGCAGATTTTGAAGGACGAATGATCGACGATACTGGTGCTTATTATTCTCGTAAGGCATCAAAATGGATTCTGAATGATTCTTGTCCACAATACATGATAAAGGCAAGTACTTTGTGGGATTTTTCTTTCTCTTTGTATTTTTGGCAGTTAATGCTTGTGAGGATGAAACTCAGTTTAATTGCAGGCAGAGGAATGTTTGAAGAAGGAAACTGATAGAGTTTCGCACTACTTGCACAAAGACACCGAGTCAAAGTTGATAGAGGTTAGTGATTGGCAGTATTCAGAACAGTTGTTTCTTTTTAAGTTCTCATAATTTAGGCAAATATGCTTACAACTGTACTACTAACAAGTTTACAGTTATTTTGATATTCTAATGTTAATAAGGTTGTTAACACTAATTATGTTACCTCCATCTAGAAAGTGCAACATGAGTTGTTGGTAGTGTATGCAAACCAATTGTTTGAGATGGAGCATTCAGGATGCCGAGCATTGCTGAGAGATGAAAAGGTATCCAATGATTTATTGTTGCTTCAGCTTTTTCCAGTGTTTTCCCCGGCCATTCTGCATATTTATTAGTTTGAATCATTTTAGGTGGAAGATCTTTCAAGGATTTATAGGCTCTTCCATAGCATACCTCAAGGCTTGGAACCTGTTGCCACTGCATTTAAGCAGGTTGCTTTTCCTTTATCAATTCATTTACTAGGGACCGTATCTTTTACCTTCTCTATGGTCCTGACGGCTTTTCTCCCTTTTACAGTACATCACTGCTGAAGGAAAACTCTTGGTCCAGCAGGCTGAAGATGCTGCAAGTAACCAGGTACTTTTCTTATTAGTTTTCTCTTCATTTGATAGTTGGTCAATTGTGCATCATTACTTTATGGCTGTTTCGATGTGGTGCATTTCTAATGATTCCAGTTAAACTTGCTCGTGTGATTTGAATCGTTAACAACCAAGTTTATGATCATAAGCCTTCTAATTGTTTGGTCTGTACTTAGCACACAAATAATCTTGTCTCACAATTGTTGCATTCGAAATGAATGTTAGTTGATTTCTTTGTAATGATGGGGTCTTGCCATGAAAGTATTTGTTCTAAATCCAATCAGCATATGTTTGGTGTCATGTATGTGTTCTAATTTAATATTTTGGTCCCGAATGATGACACTTGTTTTCTCTTCAGACTGCAAATGGTGGCCCACAAGAGCAGGTGAATTTCTCATCTTGCAGCCTATCATATTAGAAAAGAATAGGAAAGGCCAATAGTTGACTCTTAGGGGTGTGCTTTTCAGGCCCTTATCCGAAAGATTATGGAACTGCATGACAAATATGAGGCTTATGTGACTGATTGTTTCCAAAACCACACGCTATTTCACAAGGTTTGGTGTGAAGATACTTGTTGTTTTCTCATTTTTGGTATTGATTTGTTTCTTTTTATCTAAGAGTTATAACTTTCTTCTCCTTGTCTCTTTATCTATCCTTTTGGTATTTTTTTTAAACAGGGCATGAAAGAGGCATTTGAGGTATTCTGCAATAAAAAAGTCGCTGGCTGTTCAGGTGCAGAAATTCTTGCAACATTCTGCGATAACACTCTCAACAAGGGTGGAAGCGAGAAACTAAGTGATGAAGCTCTAGAAGAAACACTGGAAAAGGTGGGTTTACAAGTTTATAGATTCTTCCCCAACTGATAGTTAGCTTTGTCAAGTCCTGTTCTAATTTTGACAAAGTGAATCTGTGTGTTATGTTCTGCAGATAGTTAAGCTGCTTGCATATATAAGTGATAAGGACCTTTTTGCCGAATTCTACAGGTAAAACTGATTTTCAGTTGATGTTGTATCACAACATTATTCATGTACTGATTTCTTCACTGATGTTTCTACAATCATGACAGGAAGAAACTCGCCCGACGTCTTATCTTTGAGAGGAGTGCTGGCGAGGATTACGAAAGGAATATCTTAACCAAACTGAAACAGCTATTCGGTGGGCACTTCACCTCAAAGATGGAGGGGATGGTGAATTGACCTAGTTCCGAATCTGAGTTTATTGTCCCACTTATCTCTGTAGTTATCTGAAGCATGGTTATTTACTGCTATTCCAGGTCACAGATATAACGCTGGCAAAGGATAACCAAAACTCCTTCGAGGAATATCTTGGAAGCAATCCACAAATAAAATGTGGATTTGATATGACAGTAAATGTTCTGACAACTGGATTTTGGCCAACTTATAAGTCATCTGATCTTATTCTTCCTCTTGAAATGGTAAGTAATTTTCTTAGTCATGTGTTGATTTACATTTATTTGCATATGAAATTTCTAATCAAGACAGTTCTAAGTCTCATCTCCTCCATTTACTTTCAGGCTAGAGGTGTTGAAGTTTTCAAGTCTTTCTATAACAGAAAAGCTAATAGCAGAAAACTCACGTGGATATTTTCATTGGGAACGTGCCATCTTAGTGGCAGGTTTGAGCAAAAGACTATCGATTTGGTTGTGTCGACTTATCAGGTATGGCTGTAAGGAGCGAGTGAACAGAGTACTACATGTTAATTTTTTTTATAAAGGATACGTTTTCTGATTTGCGATTTTGTGTTAACAGGCAGCAATTTTGATGCTCTTCAATGAAGCGGATAGGCTCAACTATTCCGATATCATTGCTCAGACAAACTTGACGGATGTCGACTTGGTTAGATTGCTTCAGTCTCTATCATGTGCTAAGTACAAGATCCTCAACAAGGAACCAAACACGAAGACGGTTTCTCGGACAGAGAATTTTGAATTCAATCATAAGTTTACTGACAGAATGAGGAGGATCAAGGTTTGAGTTTCTCACTCTGGAGTAGTATTTATTTTCTATCCACTTCCAGTTTTCATAGTTTTCACAATTCATCAAAGATTAAGTTGGATTTCATTTGCAGATTCCACTTCCACCAGTTGATGAAGGCAAGAAGATAATTGAAGATGTTGACAAGGACAGGCGATTTGCCGTTGATGCAGCGATTGTTCGAATAATGAAGAGTAGAAAAGTTTTGAATCACCAGCAATTGACCATGGAAACTGTTGAGCAGTTGAGCCACATGTTTAAGGTATGTATGTTACTCGGCGTAGAAATTGCACTAACAGGAGAATATCAATATGACGTTTTCAACATTTTGCATTTGCAGCCTGACGTTAAAGTTATCAAGAAACGGATTGAAGATCTGATTACACGGGACTACATGGAAAGAGACAAAGAAGATCCCAATGTGTTTCGATATTTGGCATAAAAGCATACCCGTGACTCTGAAATTGCTGTGATCGGCTCTGTATTTAGAACCTTGCCCTTTTGTTTATCCTTTTTTTCTGACATAGGATAGGATTCCCTCACACTATGTATATTCCAAAAAGAGAATAGAATTCAATTTACGGTCAATGCACGAGGAAGCACAAGTACACAAAATACGTGCCACTTCTTTAGATGACCAGTTAAACAAATTCAATAAAACACTTAACGCTGCCCGAACTCACTCAAGTTCAGACTTGCTGGATATTCAAAACCCTGAAGAACTGCCATCATTTTCATGTCATCTTTGGAATACGCAGGAACGAACCAGTAGCTCTTGTCCATCCCAAAAACCTGATTATAGAAAGTTGGAAAGAGTAATCATCAACTACAACTGACATTGCATATTGCAGAAATTGTTGCTGCCTAAGACCTATATTCCAACAAAATGTGGCAACCATTATCACTATATACAAGTACAATGAGGAAGATAATGAGTGCTTTAAAGATCAAATAAGATCTAAACTTAAATTTGTGCATTGTTGGTTTCAGGTTTAGAAAGTAAAATACGAGGAACATACCAACTGCATAAAGTTTCATTCTTATGGGTCAAGACTGAATTTCAAATAGAATAGAGCTGTTTACAGGGTTTTGCAGATGTATACACCAATAGGAAAATATGTTATGAGAACAGTTCTATTTCTTGATTAAGCTATGAAAGACAGCCCAATAAAGAAGATAAGGCAGCCAACAGCAAGAATGCAGACATAAATTAGAAATTTTTAGGATAAATTTAGAATCCATAATGATGAAACTAGTTACCAAGCTTTTACTTACAGGATCTTGATTAAAACCACAAATCTCACAACCTTGTGAACAGAAGCAACATGAATTTTGTAAATGGCAAGGTGAACTGAGAAGTGCAATATTGAGCACTAAACTAAGATATTTTTTCTACCACACTATGAAAATCACTATAAATGAAGCTAAATACCAATATGTTCAAACACACAATTGTGAAGATACCATTTGTGAGCACATTTGTAGATGTACAAAAACATGAGAAACTGAATAAGCATCATTTTCAAGACCAAGGTTAACCTGCTCAAAATTTTTCCGTCGGCCAAGGTCGTAGCACCATTTTGCATTGGTTCTCTTTTCATATGCCTGAAAGGCATATTGAGTATGAAAAACATGAAATAAACCAGCTGAAAGCTTTTTGTTAACTACCGTTATGAAGGAAAAGATATAAAGCAAATTGCATAACCTCAATTGTGGTGGTGTTGGCTAGCACCAATGCTATATGCATAATTAGGAAGCCCATCACACTCAATGCAAATGTTAGGTTGAAAACTGAAATCAAGGAAGCAAAAAGAGATGAAAGTGTGTTACAGATATCCAAACGAAAATAAAATGATGATTTTTTGTTCAAACGTACCAAAAGTGATAAAAGTTGCTACAAGGGTTCCTGGTGTTCCACTTACTTCACCATCCGTAAAGAACGCTATGAACAACGGCAACAATGACAAGGTTGATAAGCAAATGGATGAATAAGAGGATTCTTATTGATATAATATGACTATCGTCAGTAATACAAGAGCTATAGCT
>JAOSBN010000178.1:37884799-37907899 GCA_027563595.1 Erythroxylum suave | reverse complement strand
AAGACTAAATGAATCTTAGATAAGACTAAATTCCCTATAATTAGGGATTACAATCAAATTATATCTCTAACTAACACCTTGGCTAAAAAGCATTCATTTCTTCTACTTCTTGTTTGATTTTATGAGGAAACAGCATGTTCATCGTCGATGGCATTCCATAATTTCACACCTTGGCCTCCTAGCATTTGCTCTTAAGGATGTTGTTCATTTAAATCATACACGTATTTGTATACTTTACGGTGGGCTCATTTGAAACTTGAAACACAGAAGTGCCCTTCACGTGCAAAGGATTGTGCAGTTTATTTTGTTTTCATGCTGAAGATTTTGGCTTAAGTGCCTCCAGCAATCCACTGCCCACGAAAATCCCTAATTTGGGTATCCTCCATCCTACGTGTCGAACAAGAAACTTTTTGCATGCACAATCCATGGTGGAATTGGGTGGGTGTCTAAAGATTCCGACTCATATGTGATTTGATTCCTGCGCATGTTAGTGGATTAACTAGTTCCTCTCTCTTTTCATATTGACAAGAGGATGGGCTCGGACTTTTCATACACTAAACACAAATTTGTGAAAGGAAAAATATGATTAAAACTTAATGTGACTGCAGTAATTGACATGTTTCTTTTTCTTTCTTGTTTTTGGTTATGATAGCTAAAACGAAGCCTGGTTTTGCGTCATGCACTCAATGCAATCTGAGATGAAAATTACAACTGGGACTGGAGCCACTGTTAAAGTTGTGTTCGGTTAGTTAGTATAGGAAGAAAATAATAATAAGAGATAAAAAAAGTTACTTGGTAATATATTATAATTGTATGAATATTCATATCCCCTTTTTGAGAATATTTCATACTTTAAATATAGTAAAAAATAGAAATCATATATATTTTCATTACTCAATATTTTCGTTATAATTGTTATTTATTACCGTTTCTCCAAACAGTGCAAAGTGGACCAAACATGCCCTAACTAATAGCCACTTTTTTTAGCTCTGCGGTTTTATGATAATCCTTCTTATAATCTTATTTGAGCCTTAACTAATTCTATTGGTTTAATGTTAGTTGTACGACTATCACGTAGTAACTAACTAATTAGGTGCTCAATTTTCTATACTTTGTATTAATTATTTGCTTGCTAACTAAGCAGGTGAGCTTGGAATTTTCTGTTTATGGATAATTAAATAAGGTAAGAAAATTATCAAAATAAGGAAAAGTCGGTAGTCTATCACATTTTCACTCTTTTCTAAAAGTTGGGTTATAGTATCCTTGGCATTATGACAACGTGAAATGTTTATTGGGATCATGAAGATCGGTTTGGTGGCCCATGCTTCTCAGAGCACTAACAAATGTCATATGTGCATAGATTAAAGTCATAACTTAATATTCAATTCATATGTACAAGGGAAAAAATAAAATTATACCTATAATAAACAATAATTACTCTCTACTACACTTTCTATTACATTGTATCAAGCAACGTATAATTTAATGAGTACAGGTAAAACCCTTCCAAACAAGAGAGAAATTGTACACACATCGAAATGTGCATGTATGAAGATAGAAGGAAAAAGAATAAGGGGGCGGTTGGTTCGCACGGAGGAATTGTAATAGGAATGTGAATGAATATAGTGAGAATTGGAATGAATATTATCATTATAATTATGATGGTTGGTTAAGAGGAAGGAATGATTACTATTACCATTGACAGTGGTTGGTTTGTTAAACTATTGAGAAATAAAAATTTATCATATTTTAATTAATTATATTGTAATTAATCAATTACAATATATTGATTAATTAAAATATTTTAATTAATTTTAACTAATTATATTATAACTAATTAATTAATTATATTTTAATATTTTAATTAATAAATGAATTATATTTTAATTAATTAATATTGTAGTTAATTAATTATTAATAATATTATAATTAATTAATTAAAATAATGTAATTAATTAATTAATTATAATATAATTAATTAATTACAATATTTTAATGAATGAATGAATTATATTTTAATTAATTATGTTTTATTTAATTAATCAATTATATTTATAATGTAATTAATTAACCCATTCCTATATAACAATGATACCCATTCCTCTAGATTAGGAGAGGAATGGAGTATTACCCAAAAGTGAGTAATCAAAATAATAACCTTATAATCATATTCCTTTATCAAACTCAATCTTTCATTCCATACCTATACCTCTTTTTTTATACCCCTAAACAAGCACCCCCTGAGAAAACAATCGCTGATGCTACTTGAATCGTGACAAAAACGTGAAGCACGGTAGGCAGAGACACTAGTAAGGGCTGTTAATATTTGTCTTGTGATTGTTTCGGGAGTTAAAGAGGCACTAGTGATTTCTCAAGTTTCAACATGTCTATAGGGAAGATAATTGATATGTAGATCTGTACATTTAGCTTCGCTCACCGATTCAAAAATTCAGATTCTCAGCACTATTTCAGAGCAATGCATTTCAGGTTTTTACACAAGACCTGTAGGACATTTCATTTTGTAGAAATTTACGTGTCTAGTCTGTTACGTGTTTTGTCTTCCTCTTATATATATAAAAAAAAGTCTTGTGATTCACGGTCTTGATTACAAGATGACGAGTCAAACAAGCCAAGAAAGTGAAAGAAAACAAATAGGAGACCGAAACATAAATTTGTATCATTCGATCGCAACAGATCTTATCTTCGTAATTTCAAAACACCCCAAAAAAACTCTATAGATCAAAACAAGCCAAACTCATTCTTACAGAAGGACAGGAATGGCTCCTTCTTCTAAATCCTCTTCCTTTACTCCAGATCCCCATCGATCCCTCCAATTCACTCCTGTAAGTACAACTCCTGTTTGCTTCATGAGAAAGAACCATGTTTGACTCTTTACCACTGCAAAAGCTGCTGTTTCTTTTATTTTATTGGATAGGATGTCTTTGCTTCGCTGATATATGTTAGTCTTGTTTTTCTTTTTATCGGGTAAGGCAGATTCAGGAATGTGAAAGAGAAGATCAAGAAGATGCATGCGGTGACGAGAGAATTAGTCCAATCAAAGCTACGCCAGTTGGTTGTAAAGAGACAAGAACAACTCCAACAAACCATCGAACACCATTTCATGACAAATACACCAAGCCTGTAAACTCTAAGAGACGGCAGTGGATTGGTCAGAAATGCGGTGGTAATGATTCAGTCTCGTGCAATAAGTGTCGACCACACGCGAGAGAGAAGATCTCTGTTGTTCCTCTGGATAATAATGGCTTAAACAGGCTCTCCTCATCCATTCCAAGTCCTAATGCGATTTTCAAGTCTATCTTCTCTTCACTTGTTAGAAAGAGCCCAAAATCTTCTGACGTGTTGACGGTCAGAGACGAGCAATGGAAGCATGCAGTGGTTGAGCTATCACACAAGTTGACTGAGACTACGAGAACGAGAGACGAAGCCCTTCTTGAAGCTTCAAGGCTCAAGCACTCTATGACTGAACTTGAGAAGAAGCTTAACAAGCTTGAAGTTTATTGCCACAATCTGAAGTCGGGGCTCGAGAAATGTAGCGGCAATTCACCTTATCAGACTGGAAAAGGTCACAGTGTGATCAGTCGTGAACCGAATATTGCAGGTTTTAATGATAAAGCGATAGAGCAATTCTTGATTTTAGTATCAGAAGCTAGATCCTCTGTTCGACTCTTAAGCAGGGCATTGACAACGCAGCTAAAACACCCGGGATGCAGAGTCTTTGAGAGATTATCCATGCTTTTGCAGCCTTATGATGTCAATATTTCAATCTCCAAGAACTCAAAAACGGTGCCTTTTTACCTTGAAGCCCTCTTGAGCAAAACTTTGTTTGAAGACTTTGAGTCTGTTGGGTTTCAGAAGGGTTCAATAAATCAAGTACTGAATCCGATCGCCAGATGTGAAGCCAACTACGCATCTTTTAATGTGCTTAAGGATTTGAAATGGGAGGAGGTATTGAATAAAGGGACAAGGCATTTCAGTGAGGAGTTCAGTAAGTTCTGTGATAGGAAAATGAATGAAATAGTAGCTATGTTGGGTTGGAACCGAGCTTGGGCTGAGCCATTGTTGCAGGCATTCTTTTATGCTTCTAGAAGTGTGTGGCTTGTTCACCTCTTGGCCAACTCGGTGCACCCATGTCTAACAATCTTCAGAGTGGATAAAGGAGTGAGCTTTGACAAGATTTACATGGAGGACATAGGTGGAGACAGGGCAAGGAACTTGGTCCCAACCATGGTTCGAATCATGGTTGCACCTGGATTCTATGTTTATGGCAACGTGGTTAAATGCAAGGTCGTGTGTAGGTACTGCAGCAATGGGATTAGCAATTGTAAGGGCTTAACACCTTCGCCTTAGGCTTTCTCACATCCACGTCACAATGTTGTGATTAGTTTAAAACATCCTCTGCAGTTGTTTAATAAATTTGCATATTGAGTGACTAAAAATGTGTGTTTGAACTGTTGAACTTGAGTTTTCTTTTGGATGTTTCAAAGTTACAAGTTGACATTTTCTAGGAAAACTTTGTTTTATTCTATGTGCAGTCAATATGATTGTCAATATTGTTACAGTTCTTGCTTCTTGGGTTGGGGATTGAGTTCTCCATTCAATGAAAGACCACACACTACTATAGATTCCCAGTCCCACCTACGCGGATGGAATAATCAAAGAAAAGGCGTATAAAAGATTGGATGCCGCTTGTGATTGGTTTTTTTGGGTCTTCTTAAGTTTATTACAGAGGAGTTTAGGAAATGTAGCCATTACTTTTAGATATCGTTTTCTTGGTATGGCATTGCCAGCTCATATCTCTATTTCTATGGTCTGATTCATTACTGTGTGGGGTTGTTCCTTCTCAAGCTGGCTGACACAATAACTAGGATGGTCATTGCAATCACACTGAGCTCAGAGTGCCCCTTCCTTTGAAGCTTGAATCTTTGTCCACTTTCTATCTGCTGCTATCAGGCCCCATAATCAAGTTGTTTGTTTATGATATGGCTTGAAAGTTGAAAGACAAAATATTAGGGATTGATACTAATACTATTTTATAGCAATGCAGTAGCTAATTCACTTTTGGCGCCTTTTTTTAGTCTTAGGGTGGTCTACTTCTAACCGGGGATTGCGATTCCTTAAAGAGCTTTTTATAGGGTGATAGGGACCATTCCATAGGTAATTGGTCGGTGAATTAAATGAAAACGAGATTTTGAGAAAATGTAATTTGTTGTTTGTCCTAACATGTGGTTATCAGCGGGTACACATCTAGAGGATATAAAAAGAAGTCGTTTTTATTTCACCAAAAAAAAAAAAATGGAAGTCGCTTTTGGCCTTGTTAATGGTTTATTGACAAATTCAAAATGATTTATAGTATTAAATTCATGTAATAGTCTTAATCATAAAATCGATAGAGAAAGTTTGATTTGATTATTGGATTGATTTTATTTTTTTTAATTAAAATTTATGCGTACAAGTTCTAACCTAAATCTTTATTTTAAATTAAAATTTTTTAAAAGTTTCAAATTTAGATAAATTTAAATATGAAATTTTCCGTTCAACTCAAAAATTTGTTGAGTCTTGAACTCAATTAAGTTTTGGTTCAGGATCAACTCGTTACCACAATTTCAATTATCTCTAGTTATGTTTGGTTCAGAGTTTATTAATAGAATAGAATTGAATGTAATATTATTTCATCATCTAGGAAAATAGTTTATAATTGAATGAAATGAAATGAGATAGAATATGAGAGTTTCATATTACATCTCATTTTGTCATAAACAATAAAAATTAAAAACCTCCGATTTCAGGGTTTTGGATCGAATGTAAAATGATAAATAACTTTATATTATATTATATTATAAATCTTTTATCCAAACAATATTTTCTATATTATATTATGAACCTTTCCATCCCTTCAAATAATAAATTTATAATATCACATTTATTTACATTTTATTTCATTATAAACTATTTCATCCTATTAAAAATGTTAGGATAGCGCCATTATAAAGCCCGCATTGGGGCAATGAACTAATTTTCTTTTTTTGATTACAAAGGAAAGGCGACAAAAGGATTACATTGCATCAGGCCCCGACGATACACTTGACCTTGTTGATCGAGGCTAATGAATAGTATCATTTCTGGGGGAGGGTCTTCGAGGACCTGTACTTTGTGAGGGATCCATTGCACTAGGGTTGTCAGGCTATCCGCGCTATGATTTCTTTCTCGATAGACATATTGGATCCTGGAAATCCAATCTCGACTTAGTAGCTCCTTAATTTCCTGCACCAAAATAAAATCCTCAGTTAGCATCTGTTTAAAAGTGCAAAGGATATTGATTACTTCTAACGAGTTTGTTTTCAAAATGATTTTCTCTTATCCCCTTTGCAATGGACTAATTTTCAAAGCTAAAGATGCGTACATTTAAGGAAGAATTAGTAGAGACATGGGCCAACGGGCCTATGATCTTGGTGTACAATATACGCTTTTGGTCGATGGACCAAGTAGTTATAACGTTTTGCATTGGCGATGGAGAAAAAGTCAGACAGCAGCTTTCAAGGAAATTGTTTCTAAAAGGGAAAGAAATTCAATCGTAACTTGTCTTCATTTTCTCAACTCTTTGTACGATTAAAATTGGGTCATTTTCCAGTTTGTTCTGTTAACACTTTTGGCATCCAGACAATATTGACGACCAAGCACAAATCGACATGGAACATTTACCCCCTGTCCCTGTTCACACAACGTCATTCTCTTATCTTGTGAAACTCGAATAATTGGTAGAAAGTTTACGTTAGGATTCTGACTGTATCTTTTTATAATAAAACGGAGTAGATGCTTAGCTATTAAGGATGCCCAAGTTTCAAAATCCATTACTTATTTTACAACTGAATTTGAACCTTCCTTCTCCTTAATTTCAAATACTTGGTTAATGTGAATGAGTTTAGGAACTTGACCTCCCTCAAGTTCTTTTGAATAATTCTAATAAGGGCGATCCATATCTTTGTTTGTGTTTGAAATAGCTTCATATAATAGACTATTTGATAACATAAAAATAAAAAGTACTTTTAATTTTAACAATATTTTATTTTGTAATAAAAATTATTTATGCATATAAATATTATTTAAAATATATTAAACAATATACAAAGCACAATATATTAATTATTATATAATTTTAAGCCATATAAAATAAAAATAAAAATATATCTAACCAGCTCTTTTGCATAGATTATAATATAAGTAAAACTAATATAAAAATAAATATTAAAAGGTATAAAAAATTCAAATAATATTATATAAATCTAAAAATAAACGTAAAGATGTGTTTGTGGGTATTGTGAGAATTATTTGTATTGGATAAAAGGGACTAAAAAATAGCCTTATTAATTGATATGAAAAATCTACATAAAAAAGTGTTTTTTTGAGAAATTCCAAATTTGAGTTTCTTAAAAAGATGTATTTTAACTGTTAGAAAAGCTATATCTACTAAAAAAGTGCATTTTTATTTTACAGTCAAATACTCATTTTCTTTTAAAAAAACCTCTGCGGTAAAAAAAGTGCTTATTTACTCTTGAAAAGCTTAACCAAACATGTACTTAATTTACTGTGTTAAGATTGAATGTCTTTGAATTTAGTTTTTAATTTTTTATTCAATTTATTTTAATAATTTTTATTATTAAAAATTGACCGATATATTAATTAATTTTAAACTAAAATAAATCAATTAATTTTTTATTAATCTTTAAAATTTTAATAAGTAAAGACATTTTTTAAAATTATATTTTTAAAAATTGATTTTATTTAATCTTTAACTAATTTTATTACTATCTAATATCGATTAAAATTTTTAAACTTTAACCTTATAGTTTTTCAGATTTAAACATTAATGATAAATCTTCAATTCAAGTAGAAAATAAAACAACAATAAATTCTCTTTCCCATTCATAAAAGGGCTATACTGTAAATTCAAAAGCACATACCAATATGCCTCCGGTCCAATGCTTTTTCGCAGACGAAACGCGAAATCGCGGTTGCCTGTTCAACGAGGCCGGTTAGTCAAAAACATGCTTCCAGGTAGGCGTCAAGCCCCCATTGTTGTAAAATTAAGATAAATAGACACATATCTTTAAAAACTACAATTAAACAAATCTTAACTAAAAGATTTTCATTCCCATTCGTCCTTTTGTTCTCTCTCTATCCCTTTTTTGTTCTCTCTCTATCCCGGTTCGCTGTTTTCATTTAACCTCTTGATCTGTACATTTACTCTTCTATTTCGCTCGCTTTACCGATTTGTTCTTTCTCTGGTTGAGCCTCTCTCTGATTGTCGTTTCCGGATCGGGGAGGAATCGACGCTGAGCAGCGACGTTTAAGGGAGAGAGATAATCGGAGCCTTCGCGTGATCGGCCGGGAAATGTCGTTCTCCGATTCTGACTCGTCTTCTTCCTATGGCGCTGAATACAGGAATTTCCGACAACTCACTCGTGAACGTGAGTTTATTTGTTTACTTTAACTTATTTGTGATCTTGTGTTGCTTATTTCGTTTCTTTTCAGTCGACTTTCTAGAGTTTGTGAAGTTATTTTTCCTGTTTGGTTGATTTTGAGTAATTAGTGTTAAATTAAGCTTTTTATATACTTTGGGATTTGTTGATTTGTAGCACAGCTCTAGTTATTATAATGTGTTAATTGCTATGGAACTTACCAACTTGGTGATTTGGAGTTAGGTTAACTAAACACTATTCGTATCTTTGAAACTGAATTTTGATCTAGTTTTTTCAGTATTCATACAGAGTTTACAATTACAATTGCACTGGTTGGCTTGATAAGGAATTTAGTGCTTCCTTATGCAAATTGGATAAAAATGACTTGAGCTTGAAATTTAGATTAGTACAAATCCATCCTTATAATAAGGCTGGTCGCACAGCATGTATATTTAAGAAAATATAATTTGCCTTTTCTTTTTGAATTTAATGTTATTGCTTTCTTCTCGAGGTAATGGGGAGACCACAACAATCAGTGTGGTCAAATTGTAGCCATTGGTGAACTTGTGAATTTTCAGTACATTCATGATGTAACTTGAATATACTTAGGTGTGTACTGGATATGCATCCAGAAGAAATTGTTCCTAAACTTTCTCTCTTTGTGTTCATCTAAAGAAGATCATCAGCTGTTATTCTCCAGCGTATGATAAAGTGACCTGGATTCAAGATTACTAACTTTTCAAGTTGATTGCTATATCTTCATGTTTTAATCCCGTTGGGTATCTTGACATTAATGAGTTTCTAATTAGTTTCTCCGCTATTGATATGATTTTGTTTTCTTGCCTGTCCAGGATTATTGCATGAAATGCTTCGTTCAGCCAAAAGAGGAGACTCAAAATCAACGTGGAAGGTAAATTATCTTTCAACCATTTCAACCTTGCAGTTCTCATTTTATCTAATACTTTTTAAAGAAATAACTTCTAATGAAAAAACTGGACATGTTCTGCTTTTGTTGAGAAGTAGTTTGTGGAACTCTTTTATGTATATACATCCAATAAATGACATAGCTTGACACAGATCTCTGGTTCTTCTCTTCTAAATTGCAAAATAAGGGGTTAAAGTGCATATGGCTTCTCTTTATAGTGAATATGTTGAGATTTAATGAACTTAAAAAGCCCTGTACCTGTTAAAGACATGCTCATTCATCTCATCCATCACGCTTTGCATATGGAAAATATCTTTTAGAGAAGTATTAGGTCTTTTTGTTCTTTTCTTGTAACTTATTTTGTTTGGTTGAATACATTTTGGTCCCATCCATGTATACTTCTTCCTGCCTGATTACCTGGGCATTTGACTATTCTGCCTTTATTTACATATGTTATCCTGTTGTTTCTAATAAGAGGCTGTGAAACTTTTGTATGTTAATCAATATTTCCGCTTTTCCCATATTATATCCTCTGTTGTAGCATCATATCAATGTCGAGTATCACTATGTTATCATTTTGTGTGCATATGGCTCATGAAAGTTTTCCTGATCTTGTTACGTGTAGGTTCTCATAATGGACAAACTTACTGTAAAGATCATGTCTTACTCATGCAAGATGGCTGATATCACTCAGGAAGGAGTTTCATGTAAGAATGGAAAGGGGGAATTCTAGATAGTAGGGAAAAATTTCTTGGTCCTTGCATAATTTGTCCAAACATATACCCTTTAGGGCTATATTAGAGAATAACAATCACTTGTTAACCTTTGTTCCTGAGATATTTATGCGCTGAAGCTTTCTTCTTTTGTGTGCATAACACGGCTAATGAAAAATTGACAGGCCTGGTTCCAATTTATTCCACCTCCACCAACTCAAAAAAGGAACAATAACTGAGCACATTGCATGTACCAGCATTTTGTTATTACCGCCTAAACAAATATATCCATGTAATGTAGAAACAAGGTAATACAAATCTGCACAGGATACTGACTCTTGGCATGAAAGACGAACATAGGGAGGCATCCTGAACAAGTTCCATTCCTGCTCAGCTTTAGAAAGCAATTGATTCAGGCTTCAACCATGCAACCATGCCATTTTCGCATACTTGACATTGTTTCTTTCTTCACTGTGTGAAGTAACACACGTTCATTCAATTCTTCCTTTAGATACCTCCCTTAATTCTGGAGCATAAAAGAACCCACCTAACAACCTGCCTATGAGCTTGAAATAACCAATCTTAAGACCTTCACATTAATATGCTGCAGTCCAAGGCTGAAAGATGCTACTGTTAAGTTTCATTACATTCAATGATAGGGCAATTGGTCAACTTATAATACAACCAGGGTTATTTTGTTTTGGTTTGGTAGCACAAAATTAATGTACATCATCCACATTCCTAGAAGTTGTAAAACTTTTATCATGTTTTCCTGCAGTGGTTGAAGACATATACAGACGAAGGCAGCCATTGCCCTCCATGGATGTTATATACTTTATCCAACCGACCAAGGAGAAGTAATGTTCCTGTTCTTTAGGTTACCACCCATATTTGATGGTCATGGTGCTTCCCTGAGTTGTCCAATTGGGTCTTTTTCTGTCATTTAAGTCCTTGGTTCCCTCCTTTGAGTTATTTAAGTGTTTTTTTTAATAGCTTTTCTCTTATGTGAGAATTTAAATGAAAAAATTCAAATCGATTTATGTATTATAATATGTGATAGCACAAAAGTGTAAAATCTGATAACTACAGATTTTGGGTGCCTGAGTTGGATTTACATGTGTTCTTTGGAGAAAGCTAACTAAGTTGAACTAATAAAGGGCTTTAGGTGTAATGGAAGGTATTCAATAATATCTTCAAATAAATTTGAGTTTGATAAGCTTGATACCTGAATTTTTTTCGAACTTGCCCTTTTTAGCTGAGCTTTTGAGTCGTATGGTAGGATTACATACCATATTAAAATAGTTATCTGGCTTTCTATTGAATATTTGTTAGTCCTTCTCCCCTTTCCCTTCGTTTTTCTTTCTTCTTCTTCTTTGTTTTTGCTTTTTTAATGTTTAGATTTGCCTTCACCATTCATACACACAAGCAGCTATGCACCTTTTAATTTATATACTTGTCTGGATTTATAGTTGTTTTCTAATGATTTTCCTATTTTGTAGTGTCATCATGTTCTTATCGGACATGTCTGGGAAGTCACCATTATACAAGAAGTATGTGCAGAATTTTATTAATGATCTTAAGTTTTGGTTTAACTTCTTAAAGTCCTATATGCAAATACTTTCCAACTGATTCTCTTTTCTGGCTGTGAAGGGCATACGTTTTCTTCAGTTCACCCATTTCAAAAGAGTTGGTTACTCATATTAAGAGAGATGCAAGTGTGTTACCACGCATAGGTGCATTGAGAGAGGTATGGCACTCATTTGTTATCAAATTATGATCTAGATAAAGGTGGTGAAACAATTTTTGCCAGGTAGTTTAGACCTTTCCTTGTATAAAGGAAAATTATTGGCGGATGATGATTTTTTCCCCCCTTGTTTGGCTGGTTATGCAGATGAACTTGGAGTATTTTGCTATAGACAGCCAGGTATGTGACTCTAATACAGAATTGGTCCAGCATCTTATCCATGCCATGGGCAATCACCATTATTCTAATTATCTATGCATTTTGTTTGCATATTTTTGGTTCACTTTTCCACTGTAAGCTATTTATAAATTTTCATCGTTCTTGCATGATGGCTGCGTAATATGTGTTTGAGCGGCATTTTATGACACCTGATAATTGATAATATGATGCAGGATAATATCTCTTATGCTATCCTTAATCTTTATTCTTTTAATAGAGTAGGAATTTTTAGCTAGTTGGATGCTCCTTTGATTAAAACCGGTGATCTGTTTTGTTTATGTGCAGCTTTGGTATGGTGTTTTTGTTTGCTCAGAAATATGTTCTGGCTTTCCTGGCCTTTTGTTTTCTTACCCTCTTTTGCTGATTTCACATTTATTAGGGCAGTTTCACTTTCGTTCTGACGCTTTCAGACTAATGCTTTTAGATTTAGCATAAAATGAATCCATTGAAAAATATGCCTGAGTATTTTTTTTTCAGATCATATTTTAGTATTTCTGGTAAAACTTTTGATATTTTGATTATTGGTTATTTTGAATTGGTTATCCTAGGAGAGGAGGAAGACTGCCCGTAATGTTTTGTTTCCAAGAAAAAAAAAAGATTCATTATAGAGCCATTGTTTGTGGTTTTTGATGGGGTGACAGATACTCAAATATAACCATGTTTGGCCTGCAGAATATCCTTTATAGAGTGCTAGAAGAAACAGAATGAAAGGATAGATGAAATACTCCTAGGAACTTTTCACCAGTGTCTTCAGACAGCAATTACTAGCTTTCTAAATATTGAATATGAACTTGAGGTCTTTGGATGATTTAATCCTCCTTTGCCTGTTAGACATATACATAAGCTTTCCACTGTTTTTTAATCAGACCATGGCGAAAATATTTCATGAAAGTCCTGTTTATCTATCAACTATATTTTTATTACCTTATGATGGTATGGTGTTTTGTTATGCCAATTTCTTCATACAGGGTTTTATAACCGATAATGAGAGGGCTTTAGAGGAACTTTTTGCTGATGACGAGGAATGTCGAAATGGTGATGCATGCTTGAATGTGATAGCCAGTCGTCTTGCTACAGTTTTTGCATCATTAAGGGTAATGATCTTTAATAGCGGTTTGCATTATTGTGATATTATTTAAGAGAGATTTATATTTCAAACATTATTTTTCTTCTAACAATTCCAGGAATTTCCTTACGTCCGCTATCGTGCTGCCAAGTCTCTTGACGTAACCACCATGACAACTGTCCGTGATCTGATACCCACAAAACTTGCCGCTAGAGTTTGGGACCGTTTAATGCAGTACAAACAGAAGATTGAACAGTTTCCTCAAACAGAAACATGTGATTTGCTTATTCTTGACAGATCTGTTGATCAGGTATCTTCATTTTTGGAAACTATGTGATAATTGAATAGCATTTATCTTTATTATTAACATATTGATGCATTCAATTTTTCAGATTGCTCCTATCATACATGAGTGGACGTATGATGCAATTTGTCATGATTTGCTAAATATGGAGGGGAATAAGTATGTTCATGAGGTGAGTAGGCAATTTGTATATCTGTTTCTGCTACTGAATTTGGTGATTTTTTTTTGCTATATCTCTTTTGTGAATTGTATATAAAGGACTCGCATCATTTAGGTTCCAAGCAAAGCTGGCGGTCCACCTGAAAAGAAGGAGGTTCTTTTGGAGGAACATGATCCTATCTGGCTTGAGCTTCGTCATGCGCATATAGCAGATGTAAGGATGGGTCCTTGTGCCTTTTTATGGCTTGAAACATACTCCAGATGCTTATTGGTCATTGTTTGGTTTGTCAGGCTATTGATCGGTTGCACGAAAAGATGACAAACTTTGTATCAAAAAATAAAGCTGCGCAAATCCAACAAGGCTCAAGGTTAGTGTAAATTCTTTTACTTTGTGAATGCCACTTTTTGTGTAGCTGATCATTTTTTCATTTTGTTTTCTGTTTCCCCAAATTTTGAACTAATTAGGAAAAGGTCTGTCAGGATATGGATGCATTTATTTTTATTGTTCCATATCTCAAGTGTCTGATAATTACCGCTATTAAAGGCAATTAATAATTTGTCATTTTTTCTCCATTTTGCTTATGTCTACTCAATCATGGTAGCTCATGTTTTATGTGGGATCTCTTTGTTGTGTCATATTGTGCATTTGTCCTATGTTTAGATGAAGACTTTTGCTTGATCCAGCTGATGCAGTTTCTTGGTACTATAATAGATGATTGATATATAGACTAGGACTACTATTTTGAGTGTCTTTGAATGGAATATTACCTTGTAAGTTGTCTGCATACTCAATCATACCTCTGTCTATTTTAGTAGTTTGGGATGCTCGCTGGAAGTTTACATCTTGTCACATCCACATTTTTTTTGTGGTGGTGATATATTTGTCATAGAACAGTTAGAAGACAAGTGGAGGCATAGATGAAATTTCAAGATTAGGAATGTTGACATGGATGCTGTTTGCCTAAGTTCTGATAATGTTTTATTTTCTTTTTATTGCAACAATGTATAAAAAACACTGTACCTGATTTTATCCCATCCCAGGTTAAGGACGAATATGGTTAATGTGACTTGTTTGGGATCTAAAATACATTTGCAGCTGGCAAGGATTCTTTTATGGAATTAGAACTAAGGGATGTATTTGAGGAAAGGAATGAAAAGATGAGAGCTTCTTGTTACAATGAAGAAAGAAAGTATGTCAAGCAAGCAAAATTTCATGGTTGCATAAATTCCAAGCTTAAGGCAATCGATTTCTAAAATCTAGCACCGGTGGAACTTTGTCTTTGTTTGTTTTCGTGCCGAGAATCTGGTTTTCTACGTCTAATCTTTATTTTTGTTAAGTTGGAAAAGAAGAGATGTTCTCAAATCCAATGTTCTCTATTGCTTTCCTTTTCTGTTTGGTGTTTGGGATGGAAAAATTTGAAATTAGACATGTTTTATTAGTTGCTGTCTTGATATATTTCTCACCCTTTGGTACACCAATTTGTGTAGAGAGGGTGAACTTTCGACAAGGGACTTGCAAAAGATGGTTCAAGCATTGCCGCAATACAGTGAACAAATTGAGAAGCTCTCCCTTCATGTAGAGGTTGGTGTTTTACTTAGCAAACTTATTGTTCGTTCATGATATTTAAATGTGTAAAATATGCTCATTTGTCAATCTGAAGGAAAAGCAAAATGTGAACAACTATTGTTCTAAACTGTACAAATTTCAATCCTTTCTCTATTTTCCAACAGTTTAAGAAGAAGGATGGCCTGGTTTCTTTTACATTTTTCTTTCCATAAATCTTTTTATGCCCTTGTAGACTTGAGTTTGTTCAAAGCTGATCCTTAAATGGCGGAGCATTTCAGTTTTCCCTAGAAGATCAAACTTTAACAGTATATTAAATGACATTTAGTTTATATTAGTATATCAATTAATATTACTCTATTTAGGGTTTCTTCAAGGCAGTGACATTTTAGGTGCAGATTGCAGGAAAAATTAACAGACTTATCAGGGAATTGGGGCTTAAAGATATTGGGCAACTGGAGCAGGATCTGGTTTTTGGAGATGCAGGAATGAAGGATGTGATTAAATTTTTAACTACAAAAGAGGTGAGTAGCTGTGTTGAATTTTAAAGGAGTAATACGAATTGGTAAGTGAACTGATAAAGAGGTAAACTTCTTTGCAGGATGCATCGCGTGAAAATAAGTTGCGACTGTTAATGATTCTTGCATCCATTTATCCAGAGAAGTTTGAAGGCGAAAAGGGTCTTAACCTAATGAAGGTTGGCCTCCTAATGTCCTTCAACTGATTGTGTAGTTTTTTGTACTTTTGGTGTCAGTTACTAGATATTATATTTGTCTTGCCTAAGCTGACGCTTTTCACAGTAATATGTTGTATAAATTATTGATTGAGTAGTTTGCGTTATTCTTTCAGTTAGCCAAATTACCAGATGATGATATGAATGCTGTGAATAATATGAGATTGCTTGGGGGGGCCTCAGATACAAAAAAAGGTTCTGGTGGAACTTTCTCTCTGAAGTTTGACATGCATAAGGTGAACAGATCAGCTCATGAAATGCTTACTTCTCTTTGATGACTTTTCATATATATATTAATTTATATTCTTCCCAATTGTCAGAAGAAACGAGCAGCTAGAAAAGATCGCAGTGGTGAGGGAGAAACAACATTGCTGTTATCACGCTTTTATCCCATGGTAGAGGTATGCATAATGGAGTTGCTTACTTTTTTTGGGATGATTTTGGACATGTGTACCATAATTTATATATGACAACTGTTTAACTAATATTTATTTATTCCTTCAGCTCTGGTGTAATGGATCAGTTTTTAGTCGTAATTTAGTTTGACAAATCAGATGTCAGCATAACAATAGATTGTATCTTTTTGGGGAAGGATATGTCAAAAATTTTGGCATATATGTTTTTCATTTCCTTTTCCATGTAGGAGAGGAAATGCTGTTCTTCTTAAGTCTTGGTTAATGAGTTCCAAATTTTGGTAGTCAATGGAATGTGTTCTTTTTTAAGGTTTAACATTGTAAATCTGAAGTGTTTTTTCCTACCACGGGGGTTATTTCTAAACCTAGGAAATAAGGACCTTGCAATATATTCTTTTTCTGGCCTTCTTCAATATCATTTCATCTTTGTTATATTAATTGAGATTATAGTGGAAGAATAAAAGCAGCTTGAAATTTCACAACGTTTTAGGAACTTGTTGAGAAACTCAATAAAGGGGAACTTTCCAAGGATGAATATCCATGTATGAATGACCCAAGTGCCACTTTCCATGGGACTTCGATTGCTGCATCCAACCAATCTCAAACCCCTCATTCAATGAGATCAAGACGGACACCGACATGGGCAAGACCTCGGGGCTCTGAAGACGGTTATTCTAGGTGATGTTCTTGGCCTATATAGTGTTGGCAATTTTTGCTCAGCCCGTCCTGAAGTCAATGGGCTTGGCTCAAATTAACAGGGTTTCAGGCTGGGCTTGGAATTTTATAGTTGAGCCTGGCCCGAAGCCCAAATACATTAAGTGAAACAATATTATTTTGGTTAAAACGATGTCGTTTTTAATCACATTCGGTTTGCTATTTTATTTTGTGGATACCAGCTACAGCATTGGAAAATTGATTTCTTCCCTTAATCTTTAGATAAGAACTTATTTATTCTTAAATGTCGCTTTCATGTGGTTCTTAAAATTATATTCTGCACGATTGTTATTTCCTGATTAATCAAAGTGGTTTTGTTTTTATGTAATTTAATGCTACAAAAGGATGCTTATGCAATTTGCACATCCTTGTATTCCTAGGAAATTCAAGATCCCATAGAGTACATCTATCAGATCTAATTCTACTTATTTTCTTGTCCGGTACAGTGATTCAGTGCTTAGACATACATCTAGCGATTTCAAGAAGATGGGCCGACGTGTTTTTGTGTTCATTGTTGGTGGCGCAACAAGATCCGAGGTATGAAAATTTTAATACCTTCGGAAGTTCTTACAATGGCTTTCTTAATATTGCATATGTCGTCTTATTCTCTTTTTGTGCCTGATTTGTTGATTAGTTGAGGGTTTGCCACAAGCTTTCAAGTAAGCTGCAGAGGGAAGTAGTTCTAGGTTCAACAAGTATTGATGATCCTCCCCAGTTCATTACAGTAAGTAGTTGCAAGTTTCCCCACCATATCTTTTTTTAACAATAGGAGGTTGCCCTCCCCTCTCCAAGATCTCATCCCACATGGGTCAGGATTAGAACCCAATACTTTGGTCTGCGGGATGGAGTGGCCATCACGGGATCACTCTTGCAAAACCTCAGTGTTCTTTACTCGTTAACTAAATGCACTGACAATAATCTATTTGTTCTGAATTACAGAAGCTAAAGTTGTTGACAGCGCAGGAGATTTCATTGGATGATCTGCAAATATGAAAATTGTTGAACTGGATTTTGGATCCCATTTGTATTCGTAGATTCTGGATTTGGTTGTCTCCATTTTTTAAAATCTCAAATGTAAAATGTCCGTCTGTAGTTTGCCTGGTCTTGTGTCATGTGTAAGCATGCTGCCATATGCTGGGCTGTGTGTCTATTAGTAGTGGGAGGATAAATTGGAGGTGCCAACGAATTCACTCTGTATATTCTAAATTACTGGTAATCGATAGTGAAGGGTCGATGGTGAGTTTTGAATAAAAATGTATTTGAGAAAGTATTTTTTGATTGATTGGAGGAGTAATGACACGGTCACTGTTTAGGAAAAAAAGGAGAAAAAACGGTTGAGAGAGAGTCAGTAGAAAGAGAAGAATTTGGCATGACACCCCCCGAAAGAGGAAAACGCAGCAGACGAAGTAATTGGGTCCTCTATCGGGCTAGCAAACTCATTGGCCATTGCAGCTTTACTCATTCTGCCTACAAAATGTTCACAAGCTACTAATTACGAATCTATCATAAGTACAGCGGAATGCTTTCTGAACATGGATCGTGGTTAATGAGGAACCGTGGGAAGAAACAGGGGTCATTGATTCTTGGACTTCGGCCTATTGCAGTACGTTATTTCCTGTATTTTTTCTAAAGGCCGAGTAAATTATTCTTTTAATGTAGAGGTTGATCATCATATACGGTGTTTGTAGTGTATGTGACTAGGAAGTAAGTTACTGGTAAAAAAAATAGGCTTGACTAAAAATTATTTGAGAAGTTCCTTGCGATAATTTAGAAGAAGCACTGAAAAAGTAAACAAAATAAAGATCAAATACAGATTATTAGACGAGAAAGAGAATCAAATCTCTAAAGCCCAAGCATTCTCCATGTGAATCCGGCGTTCTTCCTCTGCAGTAAAATCGTTTGGAATACCAAAGAGAATACGAATATCCTCAGGGCTCTTGCATATAAATAGCTGTGCGGCCTTTTGGCAAGCCCTCTCAAACAAGTCGTGAATGTTTAGGTAATCCGATGCCATTATGAGATCGAATAAGGCATGTGTATCAACATCCAGAAAACAAGCCTCCCAAGACTTCAACTCTTCTCTGTTGGTATCTGCATCAATGTTCAGATTGATACCATAGATCGTATGCATTTTCCACCACTCTATGATTTTGGCCATCGTGGGACCGTCCACGTTAGGTAGCGGAATCTCACCGCCGGCCACACCAGTTTCCACCATCAACTTGATTGTTTCAGACATTACGGCCTCGTTCTCTTTCACGTTAAACACCTGGTTGTCAGACGTCGTCAGCTTCCACACCCTCGCGTTGCAACTTGACGACATGATCAATGCTATGCTGTAATACACTGTTTTATTTATGAGCTCGTAACGCTAACACGATGAAATATAAATACCCCAAGTCTTGGTACTTGGTCGTTGTTGCGAATGGAATATTATGACTTATTAGGGTGGAATTAGAAATAAGATAGATTTCCAAATCATACAGGACAATGTTCTTGTTTTCCGACTAGGATAAGGAAGCACATTATTTTTTGGAGTATGATCTTAAAAAAATAAACCACGTGACAAAATTCAATCCAACAGTTTTGAGTTGTGGTAATGACACATCACCAGGGAAAAATTATAATTCCCAGATCAAGTTTACATCATAATTTGAAATCAGAAAGAGGGCCCTCATTTCTTCTATTCTTCTACGAGAAACTTCACCAAAGCAATCCAATCCAATCCTCTCCCCTCCTCTGCTCCTCTTCCCAGGATTTAAGCATGGGCTTCCAACAAATACACCCAAGGTTCAACCCAACCAAATAGAACAAAGGCTCACAGAACAGAAGGCGGGCTTAACTCTGCTTTTGTATTTGGTCCATCAATAAATACGATCTTATAATTCAGTGGCTACAGTTTGGTGACCCTAATCGATTAAAAACCATGTGGAAACAAACCTTTTAGCAAACATCAAGGATTTGACCCAATGATGAAGAATATTTTGTCCTTGAATTTCAAGTCACGGAACTTGTTTGAAAATTGAAACTATAATAATCAGATTCTTTCTTATTATGATGGGAACCTAAAAAGTTATTACCTTTTTCTCTTTTCTTTGACGAACTAACCACCATCATAATTTTATCTCTTGTTCTATTCATTCCCAACTAAGACTTCAGCTTTTGAGCGTTAGTTTAGGCTTCTTTTCAATGTAACCCATAAAGAGAGAAGGTGACTTATCCTACCTAATGTATAATTGGTTTAGGTCTCTTATAGTTAAATTCGTCCAAATGCTTGCTCTAATCAAAGAATAGATTGTGTTATCCTGTAAAGTTGGGGTCTATACGAGAAATTTTATGCATTGCTTGTTGGCTAATCTTTTTATTTTTATATCTCCTTGTACGAGATAGTTGGTACAAATACACCTATACCAAAGCATTGGTCACTTGGCGGATATTTAAGATAATGAATAAACAAATTCTCTCCCCAGTAGACTAATGCAACTTGTAACAAGTAAAGCATAAACATCAATAATGTTTTCACATAACGTGCACCACACTACCGTATGTGCCATGGAGACGTGAGTATTGATGGAGCCAATCAAAGAATCAGTCTTGTGTTTTAAGCATCTAACAAAATTGGATCCAAAAGGGCTTGTTTTGGATATTTCACAGTTGTCATCTGCATAACATTTTGCACATAAGATTTATTTGGATTTTACAGTCACACTCGCATTGTTAATTTATTTGATGCACTTTTCCCGAGAAAATGGCCACAATAATAGAAGATAATGATCCAAAGTCAATCTTCACATAATTTAATCAAGGGTATGCGACTTATATGCCAATATTTTGGGTGCTCAAGTCAAGTCAGTATTGGAAAGTAAAGATTTCACAAAGATTTAAGTTTGGAAAGACAGTGTTTTTACTTTTCTCTATCAATAGATCAAATTCAAGTAACGAGTTGAGTTGGAAACTTCCACACTTAAATATAGCCACAAATCAACGCATAATTGACTCCTAAAGTGTGATTTAAGAGAAAAGCCGTCAATGAAGTTATGTTGATTGCATATTTGGCCCACAAAGATCAACAAAAGGAAGCCCTTAACTCATTTTCCAACATACCTTGTTCAAAATTAATTATAGATCCTGATTTTCCCGCGCCAAATTATTTAATTGCCACTATTTTAATTTAATGTTTTATGCTTGATTAGATACCACTGAAACTTGGAGCTGGTCAGCCGATAAGGATATATAAAATATTGTTAGTCTTTTTATCAATTGAGAGAATCAACTAATTGCGGACCACAAGAGGAAGATGGTGAGATTAAATATGATAACTAAGGTGGAGAAGATGGTAACAATGATTCCGTTTGGTGTATTTGAAAGCTAAGTCCCAACCGAAGCCGATATTTTATACCTTTATTTGTAAAAGAGAAGAATAAGTTGCACATAAATGTGATAATCAACACTTGCATGGCACATGGAATTCGCATGATTTCGTCACCATGTGTCAAAAATGGCTAATTACTTTCATAACTTAAAGTGGAATCGAGGGAACTTAAGATTGAAGTTTTGTTGTGTTTTAGAGGATAATCATTATGATTGTCTTTAATATAGCATAGATCGTTTGGGTTCAAACGCTTTTTGAACCCATTGTTCATTCTATTATTTAGTGGGGACCTAGAAAATTAATCAAAGTTATTATCTTTCAACACACCAATGATTTTTGAAATCCTGGCAATTTCGTTTTTCTTCATGGACATACTTTGTACTATAGGCTTCCGTTTGTCAAAATTCTATATTAACTCCACAAGCCTGCTTAAGTTTGATTGACGAGTTAAAAGAATAGAACAAGAAAAGTTCACATTTTTGCTACAAACACTCTAGCTTGAATCGTAATGTGTTTTCTCCCCTTGTATTTCCAACATCAATCGAGGTTAAAGTCCACTTTTAATAATAATAATAATAATAATAATAATAATAAGAATGTAGCTTGCACTCACTTGGTGTTGTCAATTGAGAATCTTATAATTTCAATTACAAAATAGTACTAGAATTTTGTCCTTCCTCTCTTATAATAGGCTGTATAGTGTTATAAAGGCTTCTTATATAATTTAAATATTTAATTTGACGTATTTTGAAGAGTTACTTATTGGAAAGTTGGTGAAGAAATTTGAAATATGAATATTGTTGGGTTCAATTATAAATATTAGCACAATTCCTTATATTTGATGAAAGAGATATTGTCAATGATAGAAAGATAACGAGAAGAAAAAGTTATGCAACCTTTCTGTTTATACTTTTAAAGGATTAATTGTTTCAAACTCTTTATGATATTTTAAGTTATGCTCGTATTTGATTGTTTGTTACTTATCACTTTGATTGATATTTATTCAATTGCCCTTGTTTCTTTTAATTTTAGTAGTGAAACTTCTTAATTATATATATGTTAACATTCTCATTCAACCCTAAAGTAATAATGATAAGCATAACCAACTAATTTTTAATTGGTGGAAGAAAACATGCCACTACAAGAAAATGACAGTTTAGCGACGGAAAATACCGACGGAATAACCGAAAATTTCGTCGGTAATAAGGTTACCGACGGAATATACCGACACTGCGAAAACGTCGGTGATACGGCCGTAGCTAACTTTACCGACGAAAAATACCGACGGAATAATCGAAAATTTCGTCGGTAATAAGGTTACCGACAGAATATACCGACACTGCGAAAACGTCGGTGATACGGCCGTAGCTAACTTTACCGACGGAAATATATCGAGCGTCGCTAATGTTAGTGACGAAATAATGAGTTCCGTCGGTAAAGTTTACCGACCGGCCAAACAAATTCCGTCTGTAAATTAGCGACCGATAAAACGTTTCGTCTGCAACATTACCGATGGAAATAAACTTACCGTCGGTAAATCGACTTCATTATTACCGACGGAGAAGTTAATTTCCGTTGGTATATAAGATAACAACATACCGACGGAAATTAGCTGCTCTATCGGTAATGGTTATTATTAATTTTTTTTAATTTATATTTTTCATTATATTTAATGATAAAACGTTACATTTAATTTG
>JAOSBN010000178.1:37865398-37884699 GCA_027563595.1 Erythroxylum suave | reverse complement strand
TCATTATTCATAATTAATAACAATATTTAAATGCACAATAAATTCACAAATAAATGTTAAGTTCTAAAATTTCAAACCAATAACATTTGCTATTCTCAAACTAATCTAATTTTAAACTAATCTCATTCACTAGCATACATTTCATATAAAAATAACACGATAATAATAAAGTTTACCTTAAACTACTGAAAAAGAGCCGAAAACTTCAAGAACATCAGAGCAAAATCGTATAGAGAGAAGATAAGTGAGATGGGTGAAGGAGAGGGGGAGGTCGACGGGGTTATAAGGCCGCTCATTTACCGACGGAACGCGCAGTTCCGTCGGTAAATTAGGGTTAAGCTTGGTGACGTGCCGACAGTTACTGACGGAATTGAGTGTTCCGTCGGTAAATGAGCGCCAGATTTAAGCATGATAAACTCAAATACCGACGGAACGACTATTCCGTCAGTAAACAGGCCTTCTGGAAGAACCCAAAATGCTGACTGGACCATTTACCGACGGACAGAGATCCTTCCGTCGGTGATACTGTTATCTACGTACTGACGAACTCCTAACATCCGTCGAAAATCATGCGTTGAGTGACTTTTACCGACGGAACAAATCCTTCCGCCGGTGATAATGCTATCCACCCACCGACGGAGTGGTCCCTTCCGTCAGTAGAGCATGATATGTGTTGACTTTACTGATGGAATAAATTGTTCCGTCGGTGATATGTTTACCATCTTACCGACGGACTGACATGTTCCGTTGGTGAACTTGTTGGTTATAGTTGTATTTTCCGACGGTAGTGTCTTTTCCATCGGTATTACAATTTTCGTCTTCCATAATTTCTAATTTTCCGACGAAAAGTTCGTTTTCGTCGGAAACTATACCGATCGAACTCTGTCCGTCGGAGTGTACCCGTAGGTAATAAATTGCACGAACAATTCGCGCATTTTTTACCGACGGGTATTTTATGGCGTCGCTATATTCCGTCGCAAATAGTGGTTCAAAATTTCTATACTGACGGTTCGGTTTGTCCGTTGCAAATGTTGCCGTGTTACCAAAGGAAATTTGATTTCCGTTGGTGAATAGCGGCGGAATTTGTTCCGTCGAAAAAATTCCGCTGCTATTCCCACATTTTCTTGTAGTGTGTTATGGTTGGTGTTCTCTATATCGTGCTTATCTCTTAATTTTGAACAACAAAGACAATAATTGTAGAAGGTGATTTTAGAATTAGATTTGATTACTTCTACAATAATTGTTTTAGGTTTAAATTAAACATGATTTAAGAGGGTGATAAACATGATGCTTTTTGAGTTATACGTAGACCGTAATAGTGTTGTAAACTTCATGTTGAATGCAAAGGATTTGGTGTATAATATGGCTTAGGAGTTCATGTACGATATTCCTTATGGATCCTTTGAATATGGTTTTAGCATACTGGAACTATTAATGATGATCAAAAGATTATTAAACTTATTAAAAAAAAGGAATAGATAGTATATTCAAGTTTATTTAAAAAGTGAAAATTACCTTAAATTAGTCTATCCCTTATAAGGATTAATGTTGATCATATGGAAACCCATAAACTATAACTACTAATAACCAATATAGTTTTGGCACCCCTCTAATAGCAGCTACTGGTAACAAACATAGTTTTGACCCCCATTTGTCAACGTTGACTACTGCTACTGCATAAATAGGCTTAGCACTCGTTTGATAATAATGATAGTTATTAATGAACAATATGTTTTATGCACCCTTCTAACAGTACCAATAAATGAATAAATTAATAAGAAAAATTACTCAAACGACCCAATTTATAATGAGGATGAGAGAGATGATGGACCTCTAACGATGATAGAAAGTTTTAGACAAGCAAAAGCCTAAAGGACGTCTTAGTTGATGGTGGTATTAAATGTACAAGTCAAAGTGTTTTCAAGTTCAACATTAACAAAAATGATATTGATTGACGGGCCAAAAATTGAATACAATAATATATTCATTATTGAAGCGAGTACATATAAGGAGATAAAGAGACACAATCTCTATTTTAGTGATTCCTCTTAATTCAATGAAAAAACTGAACTGAAAAATGAGTGATCTTTGAATAATTTGAAACATTTGGAAAGAAACCAAAAAACTTATGCATATAGAAAGGAGTTTTCTTTTCTTACATAGAGATTAAAAAAAAAAAGAGTGATAGTTATGTAATAAGAAACTTGACTGAATTATTCTTACTATTCTCACCCAATAGGGAGAATCCTTTCAAATAAAGATATTTTAGAGTAAGCATTATTTTGGAAGAACATGAATTACAAATGAATTTTAAAAAAGTATTTGGAGAACTTTAAAGACAAACCTTATTAAAACATTTCTAACTTGAAATAAGCAATATTAATAGATTAACAATAAGATAATTTTAGGCGTCAAGATATATACAGTGAAGAGGCATGCATAGCATCTTGACCAAAGGAGATGAAAGAGCATAATATGATAAACTGAGGTCATATTTCATATTTATTATAGAACATAATATTTGGTAACTCTCTTGTCCTTAGAGCACCTAAAAGAATTTTTTATTACTATTATGTTTCTCTATAGAAAGTAAAATTTAGATTTCTTAATGCTTGTAGAATAATTTCATGCATTGATAGACTCCATTTAAAACAACATGTTAAGGTTAAATTCTCATAGCTATTAGGAAAGTTCCAAATGACTATATATCCTCTAGTATTGGGTATTATTAGAGGGAAAAAAAAGAGTTAGAGATCACTTCAACGATGCCTTTTAGATCAAATTGGTGTAAATGATAGTTAGATTTTTGTCTAATAAGGAAAGGTATTTTATTTATTTAATATGCCAACTTATTAAATATATAGTTGCTTAGTATGAGTTACTATTATGGATATATTTTACATGTTATTAAGGATTAAATTAGTTATAATTAACATTTTTGAAACATGTTTAATATGAATTATATGATATTTTCCTATGTTTAGTTCATTGTTTTGTAGGTAATCAATTGAAGGAAAATTTCTAAATTTGAGTGTAACTTTCTGCATTGTTGTTTAATCAAGGAGACATTAGAGAAAAATTGAAGTTATTATGATGAGAAACAACTTTATAGAGGCATCATAGATTAATTCATTCTTGAAGATGTTGAAAAGCTAGGGAAAAGTGGAGAATTGACCAATATAGTTCCAAAAATTGGTTCTTTGTTAGACCTATGTTGGTCATATTATTTGTCTCAAAGCTAATCGACCCTGGACATAAAATGAAATCAATGTTGAACCCATCATATTTATACCCATAAAGTTTTAGAAGCTAATCGACACCTAATAGATAGTGTAACAGGTTCTGGACTTATTATTTAGAATTTGGAAATGTATAGAATTACAAATTCAATCAATTTAGAACTATTTCATGCAACCTTAACTTATAAATACTTTTATTAGAGGACTTTGTGTGGGAAATAGGAGGCTAGGGGAAAAATCTCTTTTGTCATTGAGTTCTTAGGTTTGGGGTTTCTTCATATAAAAGAGGGAAGTTTAGAGGATAAGCATAATAACTATTCCAGTTCTTTCTTTCCTTTTTTTTATTAACCTACTTATCCTTTTGGCCTCGTTACAACTTTACTAAAGACCTTTTGATTTTTTGATTGTATATATTTATTTTAGTGGTATAGATTAGATTATTTTCAAGTTTATGTAAAGTTCAATTTTATAAGAAGATGAAAGGTGTACGTAACCCAAAATTTTAAACACTTGTATGAATGAATCATAACTTGTGAGAAAATTATCAAATCGAGGTATTCGATCTTAATGAAGGAGGTTGAATAGTATTTGTATTGTTTTTACTTGTATAATGATTCATTTAAGAAATATTATGTGTTTTACTTTTACAATTTAATTGAAGGCTTAAATACGTTTATGCTATGTTAGTAACTACTAAGCTAACTAATGTGTGCAGGTTAATGTTAGTGGGTATCATTATAATAAATCTTTTGGAGACTATAACTCCTCCACTGGGGACACCAAGGAGTTTAAAGGCCTATGGTATATTTTAAATTGCCCCCGTACACTTAAAAGAGTGAAATTAATTCTTATTTTAATTAGTAGTGTTTAATTAGTTAGGGTTACTTATTGTTAATTGCCTAAGGACAAGTAGCGAGTTAAGTGTGGGATAATTTGATATGGATACATTTTATACATTAGTGGTTAAATTAGTTATAGTTAACATCTTTACAATATATTTAATATGAATTATACTATGTTTTCCTATGTTTAGTTCATTATCTTTTAGGTGATGAATTGAAGGAGAATTTCCATATTTGAGTATAACTTTATCCTTATTTATATGATTGAGAATATATCAAATTTAATTAGAAGCTAATATGATTGATAACAACTTTGTAAAAGGCATCAAAGATTAACTCAAGCTCAAAGATATTGAAAACTTATATTGAATTTGTGTTTTCATGTTATTTTTCAAAAGCAAACCAATGCCAAACATAAAGTGGAACTAATGTCATACTCGTCATATTTACAACGTAAAGTTCCATAGGCTAATTGGACTAGATAGGAAGCATAACAAGATTATAATTTTAATCACCTCAAAACTCTTTTATGTAAATCTAGCTTATAAATACTCTTGTTATAGGACTTTATCAGGGACTTATAGGCCAGTGACAACCTCTTTTGTCATTGAGTTGGTAGTTTTAAGATTTCTCCATATGAATGAGAGATTTGGGAACAAGATAGGATGTGAATCATAGCAACTCTTTTATTTATTTCTTTCTCTTCTTTCTTTGGTGTTAAGATTGTCTTGTTTTGGTTTTCCTTTCATTATGTTAAGTAGCTAAATCCTTACTTAGGGTTGAGGATATAACTTTTGACGGATCTTTTAATTATTAATGCACGAAGGATTATTCGTTTGATTAAATTTGTTCTTCTTGCTCTTAATTGTTAAGTTTGTGATTGGCCACCATATATTTAATCTTACGAATTGTGTTAAGAACTGAAAGGAGAAGTATGACCTATACTACAAGAATAAATATTCTGGAACTAGAGAAAGATATTTTCTTAGACAAGGGGTGATAAGTAAATAGATCAAATATTCTTAATGAGTTTGATTAGGTTGAATTGCATATTGAGAGGTCATAATTATCTAATTAGATATACTTGTTTGCCTTGAGAGAGGGCACACATACATTAGATTAATTGTTGTTTTAATTATGATAATCAATCTTTTATGGTAATTAGAATTCCTAATAAGTAAAATTCAAAATCTTAATGGTTGTTATCTTGAATCATTTTTTTATTTAATTGCTTTGCATTAGTTAGTTTTATAATTTAATTATATTTAATAAAAATTTATTTTCTTTGTTTGAGTATGATTAATAAAATCAATACTCTCAAATACTAAAATTTGCTACAATTGATTATGTGCATTTGCAAATATGGTCAATCGGTTGCACTTATGAAGCTATAAAATTTAATGTATGTAGGGGTTACATAAAAATTTAAGTCTAAATTAAGATAATATGGCCATAGGTTTTGTTTTAGACATTTATGAGCCAACTTGTAGAGGAAATTGAAACTAAAACATTTTTATAAGAAGCTAAATATGGAATGTTGCTTTTGAGTGTACAGAAAAGGATTTGAAAAGAAGATGAGTAAGGTAAAGGGAAAAATAAAGATACTCACAATTGATTGAAAAAGATTGTAGAAAAAGGTGTATATATGCTTTCAATAAAAGAATTGAGATTGATTCATTGTCAAATAATACTTGTTGGCACTTGATTTTGCTACACTTATTTTTAATTGCTTAATCTTTTAAATTAGATCATGTATCTTGATTTTTTTTCCAAAATTTCTTACAATTTATTGAAAATAACTTTTAAATTTTGAATTAATTTGTATTTTTAAAGAGTCACATATATGTTTATTTGACAGATTTTGACGTAATTTTTCTAAAAATAATAAATGAAAAATTTTAATCGTGTTTATTTAAATTTTGTACTAAAATTGTGTTTATCAAGTTTAATTTGCTTATCTCTTTGATAGTCATGGGATAATGGTGTGTTTTACACCTCACTAGTTTACAAAAAGTCTAAGTCCTTACTGTAATATGTGGTAGCATTTTACACTTTAACATTACTAAAATTGTACTTATTGCACCTTAATGTTACTGAAATAGTACTTATTGTACCCTAAAAGTGGCAACAGAAATAATAATAGGGGCTAATTAAAACCTTTTGTGAAATATTAAGGTGAAAATTACACCTTTAGCTAATGTTCAAAGAAATTATTTTAAAGATCACATTAATTCTTGGTAGATTCAAATTGCCTAGTTATGATATGATATAGGCTAAATTTATAACTCTTATAATAGCCGGTTTCTATAGTAAAGGTTAGAGCCTTATATTGTTGTACATGAGTCATATCATTTGAGAATTTATGAAAAGCATTTCATTCACATGCATAATATTGGCATATGCACATGAATAATGATTTAGAAAATATTACAAAGATTGTATGTGTACTCAATTGACATATTCTGGGGCATGAAAAGTTTAAAATGGTCATGATGTTAATTGTGTATTACTTATGTCTTGAATTTTGGTTTGGTGGATTATAATTAGTAAATTTGGAATTAATTGTTACAATGAGAAAATTGATGAATTAAAATGTGTATTTAGTTTAGGAAAAATTTGAAATTGAAACCTGAAAATTTAAGATGACTAAGCCTATGAAATAAGTTACATATGGCAGTAGAATTGAGTGACATTTGGCATAAATAATTAAGTGACAAATGGCTTAGAGACTGAGTGACAAATGGCTTAAGATTTAGGTGACAAATGGCAGCATGAAGAGAGGACATATAGGCTTAGACTTTTGACAAGTGTCTTAACACTAATCACACCATATGACACACACATGGCAAGTTGCTTCAGTTGAAACTTTCTACTGAAACTCTCATCTTCTTCTTCTTTCATAGCCGAAAGCTTGCTCCTCTTTACATCTCTGCATTTTGCCTAAGTTTTGTTCAATTGCCACACTAAAATCCATGCTTTTACCTTCATAAAGATATTTATAGAATTGTATCATTGTTGTACATGTTTTTGTCTTTTATCCTTACTGAAAACCCCATCCAATTCCTACCTTGTATTTGAAATGATCTTGCATGCATATAAGGCAAAGTAGACTTGATGAATTGAAGTGGAACTTGAGCTAAACAAGTACATAAAGTATTGATCTTTGTGGCATATTGTAATAGAAAGTTTATGATGATTGAATTGGGATGGATAACATATAGTGTTGATGATGAAGTGTGCTGGAAAAATGATACATGAATTGGATACTTTTCTATTTTGGTTTTGATGTATGAGAACCATAGGTTATAGGTTGCTATATGGATGATTGAAATTGAGATTTGAAGTTTAAATAAAGGTGAATTTATGCTAAAGAAAGGTGCTAGTGAAGTGTTCTTGAATTTGAAAAAAAAACTAGGACTACATATATAATGAGATTAAGTGAATAAAAGTTTATGTTTTGTTTCTGAATACATGAAAGATAAATAGTTTATAAGTTGCCAATTGAAAGATTTTGAGTTAGAATTGGAGATGAAATTAATGAGGAATTGAAGTATAATTAAGGTATAATTGAGGTATAATTAGTGGACTAATATGAAGATGTTCTGAATTTGGTATAAAGGTGTTAGAAACTGTAAAAATTGAAGGAAAATGGAGAGCGAACATTTGGGTCCCTTATACCACGATTGTGGGAAGTTCCTCCAAGATCGTGGGCAATGCTTTTAAATGAAATTTTTTTGTTTTGTTTGATTATTGAATCAACTAAGGATAAGTTACTTTATTTTGGTGTATCTGGACTTCATTAAGGCCTGAAATGAACTTAGATTAATGTTTGATTAATTAGTTAAGGTTTGGTAAGTTTAGGTTGTTAATGGATATTATAACTTAAGGAATAGATTGTTTTGAAATCAATATATCTAAAATATGGAATTTATAAGTGTTAAAGGAATGAAGGTGTTCTTATGAATGCAAATGTGATCCAAAGGATATGAGTAATGTGAACTAAGTATGAATGAATAAGAATTTCGAAATTGTGTGAATATATATTGATAGAAAAGGTTGGTGAATGTATGATCGATGATGAAACTTAAGATATATACCTAATTACAAACTAGATGTGTACAAGCTATGAAGTTTGAATGGTCAAGATTTATGAATAAGGATACATACCCGGAAAGTCAATTGAGCATGCATTGAACATGACACATATACATATGGATGAGTGAATAATCATACGATTGATCAACTTAGTAATGTGTGAAATATGTGTGTATTGCATGACTAAAGAAGCATAAGTTGATCATCAGCATCCAGACATTGCCGGATTATCAAGGCAATAGCTTTTTCTGGAGCGTACTGTGAGTTAACCAAGATGTTTCTCACTACGATTGAATTAGTTTTGGTTAACTTTCAGTTAATGAACTGTTACTTATCTGATTGCTATGATTTTGGACATTGTTGGTCTGAGGAGATTGATACTTGGGACTGTGTATGGAAGTGTTTTCAAATTGTATGTGTACCAAATTGAATGTTGAATGCCGGACTTAGGTATGAAGAATATGATAAATGACATGAGCACATTGAATGAAAAGTATTGATATCATATTATGTGAACTGATGCATTCCATTACGTTGATATGCTTGGTTAGATAAAGAAGTTATGACCGGAGTGACCAACATGAAAAAGACTTTAAGCTCAGGAATTGTACACAAAGAGCCACAGGCTCAGTTAATAATGAGCCCGACATTCACAACTGATGCGAGACAGTAAATGAAATGAGCCAGGTATCTACAATGGATACGGGACAGTAAATAGGTGCTCGGTCACAACAAAGTAAAATGAAAGCGGAGTCATATGGATATTTGCATATATATAACTTTACATAAATCATATGAATGATTGAGATGAATTAATGGATTTTTCTGAAATAGTGTTATGATATGTTTGTATACATTTTGTACTTGTACTTGTTGAAATATAACAAAATTTGATGTGGGATCTGATACATGATGATGTGTTAAATTTCTTGAAAATAGTTATATACTTGACATTTGTGTTCTGACTAGAGTAAGCACATCGATGATGGTTCGCTTACTGAGTTCGCAAACACATCAAAATTGCAATGTTGATTTTCAGGCACAAGGGAATTCTAGGTTCTAAGGCAACCAAGTAGATCTCTAGTACTGCCATTTTGAGAACAAGAATGACTCAAAGATCTACTGAGCTGATATCATAGGAGTCTAGTTAGGATGTGTTTCTTTAGCTTCTCATTTCATGTTAAGCATTTTGTATGGAGTTGTAAACTCTCAAATGTTATATAATGTAAATACATGGAAATGAATTGTAATGGTACAATATGAGTGAGTTTATTTTGTAAATACAATGAGGAGATTTGACCATTTTGAATACTTGTGTTATGTGTAATGCCATAATAAGTTACTATGATTATTCTAACGTACCATTCTTATAGGGTATGTTTTCGAATATCTTTTGGATATTCGGGCATATGTCCTATGAAAGTGGTATGTTACGACTCATTTACTAAAAGCTGCAAAAACTTAACTCAGTTAAGATTTAGGGTGCTACTAGTACTGTTTTGAAAATGTTAAAATGCTACTAGTACCATTTTGAAAGCGTTAAAAGGGTAACATGATACAATAGACAATGTTAGGTACTAAGTTAGACAGGTTAGGAAATATTAAGGAGAAATTCATACCTTTTGCTATTAGTCATGTGTTTATTTCTTTCTTCTAGAGTTAAATTTAAGTTTTAGGGAAATTGAAGGTTTAATTGAAAAGCTTTGGAAAATGTTGAGGCCGAATTAAAAAATTTAAAGAATAGTAGACTAGAAAGAAAGTTAATACGAGGAGGGACACGGTTACAAGAAACAGAGGAACTAAAAGTGAAAACAGATGGCTTACGTTGGAAAATAGAAAGTTGAAACCCAAAAGAATGAAGGACAAATGACGTTTGGAATGAAAGAGCAAAATGATAAAAGAGTGTCCCGAGTGTCATAATTCCACAAGAAGCTGTCCACTTATGGTGCGTTACTTAAGCAAGCAATATCTATATCTTACATGTGGCTTCGGTGTCATAATTCTGAGGAGAATATTTTGCATGCATTTCAGGATTGTGATCTATTTGCTCATATATGGAAATAATTTGTTCCGGTGAATACCAAATCTATTTTCTTCTCCCAAAAAATGGACAGAGGACAGAGGATAGAGGACTAGATTAAACCAAAGTCAAAACGATGCGTAGGACGAGTAGATCAAAATGCGTCACAGCAAATACAAAGGCTGGAGTTTTCCTGCCCGTTGCCAATCCACATGCCCGTCCTTAATTAGCGTGTTTTGTTTGGCAGGGATTGAGGATTTACAGTCATAAGATGCAAGATGATCAGCGGTCTAGAATAGGCTATGTTTCCTTCCTCTGTACTATAGATCGCAGGCCTTCATTGGCTGATTTTCATTTGACGTATATCACAAGTTCAGAGTCGTCCATCTTTTCTCATATGGCTTAAGAGTCTAAATCTTCTGTCCACTTTTATGGTGTCTTATTCATGCGGGATCTACATAAATAAATGACTAGGATTTATGAGACAGAATAAGATACCATAAAATTAGACAGAGGTTCCTGTCTCATGGCTTAATCATAGGGGTTAATTTAAAGAAAACGATTTGATCTTATAGCTGTCAAAAATTACCATGAGACTGGACTCATCTTGACTTTTGATCTGCATCCATTTTAATCTTAACCCTCAACTTTGAATATAAATATCAACGATAGATAAATTTGAATGGATACTTAGATTTGTCCAAATTGTGCTTTCTCTTGGACTCAATATTCGAGTGTGCTAGTGAAGACTCGAGAAAAATATCTATATGCCTAGTGGTTAAATACAAATGTTACGAGTAAGAGACTTAAGAGGTTTTAAGTGGACTGATTTAAGACAAAACGGACGAACCCAACTTTAAACACAAATATATTACTACTTTTATTCTGTTTACACGTGACAAGATTGGACATGCTTCATGCACGACCAAGTTCCTACGCATGTCCCTCTTTGGACGTAAAAGTTTGAAGTCTGTGTTGAACATAGTCTTGACACACGATTGTGTGTCACTCTGTGTAGTTATCAGGAATGAAGATTGTAAGATAGATACATATACATCACAAGCTAGAGATTGTGTAATTTGACGTCAAAGTTTAGTATGGAACGATGTCAAGGACATGGTCATGTCACACATTGTGTCTGTCATTGAAAATCCTAGTTTTGTATTATTTAAGGAGTGTTTCAAACAATATAGTTAGTTTTTGAATATTTCTATTTTGAGATATATCAATGCTTTTCTCTCTTTTTGTTCTTTGATCTTCAAAATTATCAAAGAATTCATGTTTTGTGGCATTCAAATCTTATATGAACTTGTTTCTTGATTGTTTATAATCTATAGGTCAATTCTTTGTAAATTTGATTCAGCTTTGCTAGTTTGATTCAATCTTGTTAGTGTGTTCTTTAGTATCAATGTCTGGCTTTAAATCATGTGTGATTATCCTTTTGTCTTCATATTATTTAAAATTATGTCCTTTGTCTTGGTCTAAATTTACGGTTTCTTTGCGATTCCTTATTCATTCTATTAAATCTTATTTTTTAAAATTTTAATTAAAATAAATATTTTTCATCATCTTGTTTAGGGTTTCCGTATCTTTTCTTATGGTGTTGGGGTTTCTTCTTTTTTCTATCTCTTGTTTTGTGCTTTTCGTGTAGATTGTCTAAACATAAGTCTTTTTTGATCAAATTCGTTTGGTTATAATAAAACAAGTTATGCCAATTTGGTTTCATAAAGAAAATTTATTAAAAAATTCAATTGATCAGTCATGCAGTCAACTTAAGTAATTCTTATGGCTGAGATTAAACAAATCATAATTATTAGAAGCCTAGTTCAATTCAATCCTTATAAGTCTTTCAATTTTTTATTTAATATCCTTACTGCTTGCTTAACTAGTGAGTGGATTCTTCTCCTTGACTATTTTTCTTTAGTTGTTAGATGTTTATAAGGTTTAATTTTTGTTCGATTTTTTTGGTTCCTTAAGGAACTTAAGAAGAAGGAAAAGTGTGGTAAAAGACAAGAGAGAGTGAGATTAACGTCAAGCAAAGCTAACTAAAGAGTGAAAAACAAGTGAACATGATAACTTCTAAGAGTATACACATGAGGGAGTCCGTGAGGAATTCTTTTTCTCCCTAAATTTTCTTTGAAATTCTAAATATATTTTCTGAAGTAGTTTTCAATACTGAAGGAAGAGAAGGGAAATGCATCAGGCTACGCAACAACAATTTGAGATGATGAACATGATGTATGAAGAGGTGAAAGATATGTTCGAGATGTAATGCAATCAAATCGTTGAATTACAAAGAGTTCTTAATAAAGGAAGGCATGTTAGATGCAATCCAACACCCCTAATTGAAGTTAGTTAAGAGAATGAAGATTTAAATTCTGGTAAGGATGATCTCATTTTTGAGATTGGAAGGGCTAAGTTTAGGCCTAAGAGAAGAGTTAGGCGTGACTAAGAACCTAAGAGAGAGCCTAGGGTTCAGGATGTTGTGGATAGGAATCTTGGTAGTATATAGATGGCCACCCATTTCTTTAAGGATAGAAACAATATTGAAGCTTATTTGGAGTGAGAGAAAAAGGAAGGCATACTAGATGCAATCTAGCACCCCTAATGGGAGTTAATGAAGAGAATAAGGATTTAAATGATGAAGAGGATGATCTATCCTTTAAAGTTGAATAAGGTAAATTTAGGCCTAGGATAGGAGTTATGCATGATTGGGCACCTAGGAGGGATCCTAGGTTTAATATAGTATTGATAGAAATCTTGACATCATAAAGATGATCACACATTCCTTTAAGGATAGAAATAATCTCAAAGCTTATTTAGAGTGAAAGACAATGATATAATTGATCTTTTATTACTATACTTACTATGAGGAGAAGGTATAGTAAAGTTTATTGGTTATAAAATTGTTTGGAAAGGTCATTTAATGAATAATAGGACGAGCAATCATGACCAAAATAGAGAGACTTGTAATAAATTCAAAGTTATCATAAATGGGAGATTCATGCCAAATAGTATGTTGTCACATGTACTTAAAAATAATACCTTACTCTCAAAAAATGTATAGTACTAGTACCTAATCTTATTTTGTGTTTTTTAAACAAGAACAAATACGGTCGTTTTGATTATAAAAAATAAATATAATAATATAACAAAGAAAAAAATGCAAATTCAATAATGAAGAAATTAATAAAAAGGAATCTTATTAGTCTAGTCCATATCTACCTTAAAAATTGTATATTTATTTCTCATACAAAATAAATCAATTTATAATTTCAGTATTCCCCATTAGAATTAATTCCTTGTGCCTCCTTATTAATAGTTAACTAGGAAGAAACCATAATCTATGTAACTCTAACTACTAAATAACCTTATGACGCTTACCTAATATTCAGCCAAGTAATAGTTTTAACAGTTAGAAAGATCGATGAAACATAATAACAAAGCCTACGAGGTTACATTCAATTCACTCAACTTTCCTTCCCAAGATTTAAGAATCTTAAACCACATTATCCCATTAAACCCAAGTCACTTTATACCTTAGAGGGATTAAAAGAAATTAAAGATGTGATATCTAATATAGCAATAGATTGAGTCAATTAATAAACTAACATTCATTATAACAATCATAAAGATAACAGGGAAGAATTATTAATACTCAATACACTAATTTAACCCAAAAATAAACTAAATATTATAATTTAATATGTCCCAAGGTATTAGTTTCCTTAGATAAGTCCATGGATGAGAAAAGAAAGAAGAAAGGGAAAAGGAGAGGCACTTGCCTCCATCAAAACCTAATAAAACCTAATGCAAAAGCTAACTTAAAAACTAGGATTTTAGGCTTTTTATAAGTTTGATTTAATTTTCAATAGTGAACGTGATTTAGAATATGACCTTATCTTATACCATTTTTTTAAAATCTAGATGCACTTCTTTCCCAAGAATTACACAAACTAAGCTGTCCATTTTTTAGACCATATCTAACTTTGATGCAGGTTGAATCTCTCAAAGCTTAAAACATAGATGTTTTTTTAATCTTTTTCTTATATTTTCATGGCATCTTCAATAATCTCAATTAGAAATAAAATGAGAGAATTATGACCAATTTATGAAGCATTCCTGAAAATGTCCATAATTGCATAATTATCTTTATTTTGCAATAATCACCTATAAATGCTTCCTAAATCAAGATATAAGCATGATAAGTATACTTAGTAAAAAAAATGGGCATAAAAGAATAAATAATAAGAGGAGAAATCATGTCATTTTTCAATCCTACAAAAAATTTCCATACTTGGCCTTTTCTTATCCTTAGGCAAACATACTTTTTAAGTTAACTTCATCCTCTAATTTATTTCTTATGATATCAAAAGTATACACACTACAATAAAATTTAAACAAAATTTAGGGCAATAATTTTGTTCAAAAGTGAGTGCAAAAATTCAATTAAAAATTCTCATTTATTTCTCTTTAGTCACTCAAGTATTTCATTGGTCAAAGGTTTCACTCAGGTTCTTTTTATGGAAATGTAATATCATAACTTGATAATACATCAAATCTACACTTTTTAAACTATATGTGCATATTAATGTAAGAACGACTAGCCTAAAATTAGAGATTTGTTATATGCATGTTGGGGTAATCATAAAAGTTAAAGTTAGATAAATTTAGAGGTAAAATACTTATATTTGACTGAACATTGTTTCCAACACAAGCATGGCCTAGGTTGTCTCTATCTTCAAAAGTTATAGACCAACCTACAATTTACGTCCATGAACATCTCTTAAATCATGCTTGATTCCTCGAAGATATAGTAGGATCTATAATCACTACACATTAACTTGGATATCATTTTTGTGCCATTAAAATTTCTATAATTAGTAGACCTAGCCTATAGATATGACCTAACTATGCTCACCAAAAAACTTAGTTTTCATGTAAGTTAGTAAATCCTAGTTTTTTCATTTAAGTTAGTTTTTTGTTGTCTAGTATTTAAGGAATGTTTTTTATCAATAAGAAGAACATTGATATATTTTTTATTTAAAAACCTAGTTTTTATTTAAGTTAGGAAACCTTAGGCTATGTTTAGCTAAGGGTTTAGTAATGGAATGGTATGGAATGTAATATTATTCCATCATTTGAGAGGAGAGTTTATAATGGAATAGAATAAAATAAGATAAAAGAGGAGGGTTTCACATTAGATCCCATTCCATCCTAAATAGTAAAAATCAGTTACCATTGATTTTGGGGGTTTAAGATAATATGTAAAATGATAAATATGTACTACCTAATATACCCTCAATAATTTTTTATAATACCAATTATACACTCAACCCTATTAACATATGTTTTGTTCTATCAAGGGTAGAATAGTCATTTATTATTATTATGCATACATTCCATTCCATTCCATCTATCTTCCAAACAACATTTTACTATATTACATTACGAACCTTTTCATCCCTCCTAAACAAAAATTTTATAATTTTACATCCATTTATGTTCCATTCTATTATAAACCATTCAATTCCATTAAAAATCTTACGTCCAACTAAACATAGCCTTAGTTTTTTATTGTTTATAATTTAAGGTATGTTTCTTTTTAGTTCGAACAACTTTGAGATATTTTTTATTTGAAAACCTTAGCTTTTATTTAAGTTAGGAAACCAAGATTTTAGTTGTTCAGTATTTAAGGAATGTTCCTTTTCAATTAAAATAACTTCGAGATATTTTTATTTTAGAGTTGTTAGAGCTTCTATTTATTCTTCGTTAAACTTCTAATTAATCAAATAATTCTTTCTTTTTAGAGTTTAGATACTTTTGAATATAGTTCCTAATTCTCTGTAATCAACAAGTCAGTTTTTTTCATACATCTCTTATGGGTTTTCTTAGATTTGATTCAAACTTATTTGTAGGTTGTGTAGGTTGTATTCCTAAATGAGTTTCCATTAGTTGGTACAAAAACTAAACTCTAAATCACATGTCATTATCATTTTAATTTTCATATCACTATGATCTTTATTATATATATTTATCAATGACAAGTCACGTTTTTTTTAATGATTTTTATATTATATCATATTCTTGTTTTTGAAGTTCCTATAACTTATCAAATTTCATCATTTTCTTGCTTTTATGGTTTATCTATATCTCTTGTTATGTTAAGATCTCTTCTTTATTCATTTCCTTTGTTTTGTGTTATTCATGCATATTATTTGTGTGGTTATAACAAGAAAAAAAAGAAAAGATAAAAAAGTAGCGGAGGAATGATTATCCTAAGAAATGATTCCTAGATATAGGTTAAAATTCTTATTGATTGTTCTTTGTTTTGTTCTATTTATTTATTCTTTAATTTATAAATTATTTTCTCTTTTTGACTAAAAGTTCTTAGTTTTTCTTTGAAATTTACAAGTTTGAATTCATGTTTGACTTTTTTAAGTTGTGAAAGAGTGAAACATAAATGACTTGTCATCTTTGGACGTAAACATGTGAGGGATTATGTAAGAAATTTTTATTAATTTTCTTACAACTTCCAAATATGTTTGCTAAAGGTGTTTTATCACTAAAGAGGAGAAAATAACTCATATTTTAGGGAGGTTTAACACATCACGTTGGCATCAGTTGATGTTTGCATATGGGGGTTGGGTCCTGTTGTTACTATATAATGGATAAGCCTGTAGCTAAACATGATAATCATTATAGCCTAAATACATTGCTAATTTGAATAATACTTGAAATTTTTTTCATAGTTATTTTCACCAAAATTTCCTAAATTTATAGTCCTTTCCTCTATAGGTTAATGTCTTTGGCTTCTTTTCCTATTATTACTTTTAAAGTTAATCTTATGGTGTAAATGCAATAACTAAAAACCAATTACAAATAAGAAAAAAATAAAAAAGACACATTAGCATTTACATTTATAATAAACCAAAGTCCCAAAATTCATAATTAAAAAATTAGGTAGCTTAGCTATATTGACAATATAAGTTTCACAGATAATTAGTATAAACTAGAATATTATAGGGAAAGACAATGAGATTTATATATAGTTTTCATTAACTCAGAGAAGGCTTATGAAAAAGTATCTAGAAAAGTCATGTGGAGATGTTTAGAAGTTAAGATAGTTCTTATAACCTATATATTGGTTATTTGGGATATGTATGAAGGTTTTAAGACTACCACAAAGACGATAGGAGGAGTACAAAACTTTCTCTATCAATATCCTGCTATACCAAGGATCTTTATTAAATCCCTTCTTATTTGTAGTAGTGATGGATGAGCTCACCAAGAATATCCAAAGGGATGTGCGTTGGTTTATATTATTTGCTGATGATATTGTTACTTAAACTGTAACTTTTTAGGCCATATGATGGTATAGGATAAGGAAATAAAGATTGGTTTAGAAGTTATAACTCAAAAAGATTAGTTTACCACAAAAATATTAGTTTAAGTACCTTGGATCCATCTTCTAAAGCAACGGTGAGATAGATGAGACATAGTTCACCATATCAAATTAGGGTGGCTTAAATGAAAGGGAGCATTAGGAGTTTTATATGATAAGAGGGTAACACTCAAGTTAAAAGGTAAATTAAACCATTTAGCAATTAGGTGGCTACCAGAAGAAACAAAGTTATATCAAATAAAAAGTGGAGGAAATAAGGAATGGTTTTAAGGAAACAAACATCTTTAGGTTTTCTGATGACTTCTACACTAACACCTAACTCCAAGACTATTTTGACTTTATGACACACAGAGTAATGTAGAAGTTGATTCTTGGTATGAAAACTGTAATAAGCAAGATTTTTAGGTAAGGGGTTGCCTATGACTTCATTAATAAGGTCACTAGTGAGATGGATCTTTATACCATAAACTTTGTAAAAGAGATGGGTGTCATCACAAGTGTTAAAAACTCAAAGATTATAATAAAAATGAATATGCGATAAGTCTCAGTGAGTAAGGATTTCTAACCTTGATTAATGAAAAATTGTATGAGGTCATATACTTTAAATTGTTCTAAATAGGATACGGAAATATCATAAATTTTCATGTAATTCATGTAAAGCATAATTGATAATTTGAGGAGAGTGAATTTAAAGTGCTCATTTTCATAAGTGGAACTAGGCATAAGCGAGGGAGAAACTAGGGAGCTGTCTTTAAGTCCTTTGAGTCCCAGCTAGGGTAAGGTTAGTCATACCTTGAGCAAATGCCCAAGGAACTAAAAAACTAAAAAGTAATAAATACTAAGGATTTAAAAGTCTAAGACCACCTATAATTTTTTTTTTGAAAATATTAATCTCACCAAATTCGATTTCCATTCGTCTGAATAAGGAGTGTGCAGTTATGTAGGAAAATGAAAAAAAATCACGAAGTGTGCAAAGTTGACTAAAAATTCAAAATCAAGGTAACTTGAGAAAAAAAAAGACAAATGAATAAATTTAGTTAAAAAAATGCAATCAAACCTTGAATGGTTTTTAAAACAAATAGGAAATAGTTCAATTTTATGAAACTGACCTCTAATTATACCTAATTCAAAAAATTATTAATTTCTCCAAATGTCTGTAGGTTGAAATTATTCAATGGGGCCATTAATTAATATGTTTCAATTAAATTGAATGTGGGAATGGTTCAAATATATTCCTAATTGCAATAACTAACCATCAATTTCACAAAAAATTACAAAATTTAGGATAATTTATAAAATTTCTAAATTAAAATAGTAAAAATGCTAAAAAAGCCAAATTTAATCAAAATCAAACATAATCAATTGCAATTGGAAGTTATAAAATGTTAGTTCAACTTTCAATTTCATTATTAAAGCAACAATTAGAAAAGGTAGCCAAAAATGCAAATTGGAAAATCCTTAATTCTATAAACCTATTGTTTTCAAATTCATAAATTTATACAATCTAAATGCAATTGGATGAAATTTAATGTATAACAAGGTGTAATTGTTGGGACCCGATCTGGGAACTGGACCCCAACCGGAAAACAAAACGAAATTTTCAAAACGGAGACGAATCGAAAACGAATCGAAAGCGAAGCGGAAGCGAATCAAAGGTTCGAAAGACAAAGCGAACGAAAGACGAAACAATAATCGAAACA
>JAOSBN010000178.1:37802317-37855172 GCA_027563595.1 Erythroxylum suave | reverse complement strand
GCCAAACAATTTTTAAAACACTCCTAGCCCATTCCAAATTACTATTTTACCCTTCCCATCGGTGATGGGATGTTACAGAATTGCTCCACAATAGTACTAGCTGAAGCTTCTCTATTTAAAAGTTTGTTTTTTCTCAACAATCTGCTTAAAATGAACTAATTTTTGCTTCAAGTCCCTGCCTCTCAATTCCAACACCTTGCTAACTGGGCTAAAATGTTCCATTATCTCTATACATTCAACTATTTCCCCTTTAAAGACTCTAGTTCAACAAACCCCATAAGCTCATTATGACTCCCTATTTTAAACTTATTTCCAGTTAGTTGCCATATTTTCTTCCCAATGCTTGGTTCCGAAAGGTAGGAAATATTAACAGTAAAGCTCTTCAACTCCATATTCCCTCCTAACTTTATGATAGGCAAATGATAAGGTAGAATAAAGTCTCTCCTCACTTAAATACAAGTTTTTACAAAAAATACACTCTCTATATGAGCAGTTTGAGTACCCATGCCTATAGGTTTATTAAGAGAACTAACTAGAAAGCTTAGTCTGTCCATAATCCAAAATTCCAATGGAACATTATGAAAATGGACCCATAGAGGAATAGTTTCTATATTACCTGAGTTGAACTTGATTCCTAGTCTCCATCTTTGGATGAATAATGGTTGTCCACTAACATGCCATGACCTTTATTCCAATATTTCGCGAATGCTACTCTCTGAGTTAAACTTGAATGAGAATGAATTATCAGCCTAAAGTCAAACTTGAATAAGAATGAATTTTCATTCCGTAGCATGACTTTGTTTAAGCCTCTCTTTCCCCGCTAAGCTTTGCCTAATCTTGCACAACTGGAAAAGCTATTCGCTTGTTTCAGAACATCTTAACCAATACAGAAGTCCAAACATTGGCTCTAGATTCAAAGAGCTTCACGGGTGGCATTAAAATGTCATCCTTCATGACATTCTCAAAATGTCGTAACTCACCCCGATTGCACTGGATTTGGGGCTTGGTTTTTCATGCTCTACCTTTATGCCTTGTGCTCACCTCATTAACCTTTAAGTTCGGATCTGGGTGTGTAGGTTCTATGTGGGTGGATGGGTACAGAAATGCTCTAAGGACAAATTAGAGGGGGATAAACCTCTTATATTATCCATGAGCTAAGCCTGGGAAGGCCTTCAAAGATTAACTGACTAAAATTAATAACCAAAAATAAGAAGCCAAATTAATAAATAAGAATGACGCAATCGATTGATAAACAAGATCCACATATAGAATCCCCCTAAAAACTTTCCAAGTTAAATTTATCTTGATTCAGTTACTAACCCTAACTTTTTATACGTGTAGATATTCTAGAGATATAATTATTTTCTCTCTTAATAATTATAGCTTATATCCTAAAGTTGATTGATATAAATCTATTCATAATTAAAACCCTTACAAATTAAATTGTTTTACAAATTCCTTTCTTAGATTTAACTCTACCTCAAAAAATTTAATAGTCTTATCACTGAGATGTCATGAAACTTTTATTATCTAATCTATTAATACATGCAATTTCTTATTCCCTATATATGAAATTTAAATTTAATCAAAACACTATTTAATTCAAACACAAGAAGTAATTGTAAATATTTGATAAGCTAACTAGGGTCTTTAACTACGATAAAGAATCAATAAAAAATAGTTATAGGGTTCATTCCATCTAGATATATCCTGATTTGGTTCGTACTAAAACAAAGAAAACCAACAACAACTTAAAAAGAATCCAAAATAAAATAATTCATAGTCATGGATCTTAAAATCTTGAAGTTCTACATTTGATTCTTAATAGAAATCCTTTATTCCTTTCCAAATTTGCTCCTTTCTTAGTTTAAGATGATTTAACTATGCCCTTAATCTTTTTATCTCCAAAAAACCTAAAAAAATTTATAGCACTACAACTAACTCATGCCAAATATGAACCTATCTTAGACATGTATTTCTCTCATTATAAAAAAGCCTAAATTTTCTATAAAATTTTCTACCAATATGTGTCCTCAAAACATATTCATTTTGGACTTGTGTCCTCAACCATAAACGCGGATTAAATACGGATCTTTGTTTTGGTCCCATGTTCTAGCTCCTCTAAAATCATGCTAAAACTTCTCCAACTTATCTCTAACTTGCCTAAATTCCTTCCTTCTCTTTATGGAGCTCAAATAAGGCCTGAAAAATAAAATATAAGTTATATAGAGTACCAAATCCTATATAAATAATTCAAAAAATAAAAATTCTCAAAATCATGCTAATATTATAGTATAATTAACATTTCTCAAACACCCCCATACTCAAACATTTGGTTTCCCTTAAGTAAATCAATTTAATCTCTCAATTTAAACAGGTGGCAATTTTTTTAACAAATCAATCAAATCAATCAAAACTCTCCATCATTCATTATATTGCAAAGTTTATCAATTTGGTAGGTGTTTAACTACTTACGTTAAGCCATAAATCAATTTAATTTAGACTCCAAAATCTTTCAAACTTTAACTTAATCAACAAAATTAAACCTAATGCATAAAGTAAATAATCATGAGAAAGTTGGCTTGACTTTTAAAAATTTTTATAACCCTTATTGACAAAAAACCAAAAAACTTACTTTAAATTCATATAGGAACAATTAAAAGCTTATTTTAAAAGTCGCCTAACCTTTTGATATGGAAGTAAACACATTTTCATTAATACTCTTGGTCAGACAATTAGGTCTTTCAAATAGATACTAACACCACTCTTTATGTTTAACTTTTTGCACTTGGTTTGAAGTTAGGGGAGTTAATTTATTCTATGCTTACTTTTTCACACACATCTTTTTTTGTTTTAGTGAGATACTAAAAATGGTTGAAACGAATTTATTTCTAACTCAATTGCATATCCAGTTTGTACAAAGTATTATAATGTAAGTATCTATTTTAAAAATAATGAAGTAAATTAAATTTAACTTAATCTTTATCAATTATGACTATTTAAACAAACAAATCAAATCACAATAACAACTAACTTGCAATGAATTATCTCAACCAATGTTCTTTTAAAGTCAAAAAATTTTCTAGAATTGTTCATTATTAAGCTAATAGCAAAATTGATAAGTATAATAAATGGGGGTTATGAGTAATTAATTCCCTCATCCACAGTTAGGTTATATATTGTCCTCCACTAATATATATGAACAATGAAAAAACTAGAAAATAAGGAGAAAAGAGATAGATTGGGATAGTTACTACTCCTTTGATAATAAAATATCCTCTATTATTGGCACTATAATTAGACATAAAGGGGTGTTATGTAAAATAAGATACACTTGTATCTGTATTCAAATCTTATGTCAAGTAAAATAATCACCATCTAATAGTGAAAGTACATTAAAATAAACTTACATTTATAAGTTAAAACTAATTTAATCTCAAAATACATTAGAAAAGCAACATATTCATACTAAAAATATTGCTAAAAGTCCTTAAAGATATTTAAATTTAAGTAAAAACATCTAAATCATTAGGTTGTTTCCTACTCAGACTTCTTTCTGAGTCTTTTAGCTGAACTTCTTACTCAGTTCCTAATTATGGGCTTGTTAATTCCTAAATATGTTATATGCTTTATCAAAATACGGTTATTCATCTCCTCTTCTTTTATTTGCATGATACAAATTTATAACAAATCATATATGATTATTTCCTAAATAGCATGGAAAATTTTAGTATCAGTTACATCTATATAGATTTAAGTATTTTCATTTTCTAGCGGATGTTTTATGACTTTAGGTATCTTAAGAACTACTTCCTCGTCCTCTACCCCTAGGATTAATTTTCTAGCATACAAACTTATAATGACTTTAACAATAGTTATACAACAGTCATTATAATATTAAAGGAATCTCCCTATCATTCTTTATATCTATAATCAAAAATCAATTGAAAAGATAAATTTTCCAACCTTAATAAAAACATCCTCTATAGTGTCGCTAGGATAGTTAGTTGATTTATCCACTAATTGAATGCTCATCGTTGTTAGATTAGATTCACCTAATCCTACTTTCTTAAACAAGTTAAATGGCATCAAATAAATATTAAATCTTACGTTTGCTAATGCCCTTCTAATTAACAAACTACTAATATTGAAAGGAACGGTATAACTCCCTAGATCTTTAATTTTTTAGGGTAACTTGCTTGTAATATAGTGGAGCACTCCTTATTTAAAGCAACCATTAACAACTCCTTGAGTTTCTTCTTATTATAAATGAGATCTTTTAAGAACTTGACATATTTTGGAAAATTTGAAAGAATTTTAACAAAAGGAATGTTTTTGTGTAATTGTTTAAAAAGCAATAAAAATGTCCAAATTGATCTTCCTTTTTTTCTTAATCAAGTCTGCTTGGGTATGAAATTACCAGTTTTTAATCTTTGATAACTTTCTTCTTAGGATCCTCCTCCTCCTCCTCCTCTTTCTACTTATCCTTAATTTCTTCCATATCGGCCTTTTCCTTGTCTTCTTTCTCTTTCTCTTTAAATTTCAACTCCTTTCCACTCTTCAAATAACTTTAACTTACTCCCTTAGGTTTAGCTTGGTGTTGCTCCAAAGTACTTTGTACCTTTTAAGGACAAGCTTAGTAAGTTATCCAATTTGATTTTCCAATTTGTGGATGGAGGCTCCTTGATTGTGAAGACGTTTCAATACTTTTAAAGCAAGCCTAAGATATAGTAATAAAATTTTTCATGATCACGTTATAAGCAGGCTTCCTTTGTCTTTATTATTATTGATGAAATTAGGGTAAAGGTCTTTGTGTTTATTTTCCTTAATTATTCTACGAAAAAGTCAGGATGGCTTCTCTATCTCAAATTATAAGTATTATTATAGAGATTATTTTACGGCCAATTCTTATAAAATCAACTTTCTTGGTCAGCTGCACCATGTTTTGAGCCACCTGACACTCATGATTGGGATGTCCATTACCACATATGTCATAGCAAATCATTTGTTTCAATTGACCTGCCAAAATCATACTATCAATCTTCTTAAAGCTTTTAAAATCTCTTCAAATTTTGTCAGCATGTACCTGCTTTTAGCTTTGTCTTGCAATTTCTCAGAAGTTTTAAAGTTGCTAGTCCTACTTGAATATGCATCAATCAACTTCTTAGATGGATAATTCAATCCATTAGAAATGTTGTCGAAACATTTAAATCATGTTGGACTTATAGGTCAAGTACTATAAGTACTAGTAATAATTGTTTTTCTATTTATCTAATCTAATAAAATGAATGATTAACTTAAAATAAGTGATTAACTAAACTAAAATTTTTGATATAAAATAATCAATAAAAGCAATAAACAAGAATGAAGCAATTGTTTATAAATAAGATCTAGATGTAGAATCTCCCTAAAACCTTTCTATTTGTAAATTTATATTGATTCATTTACTAACCCTAGCTCTTTAGATGAGTAGAAATAAAAAAATTTAGAATCATATTCTTTCTAAAAAATTATAGTTCATATCCTAAATTGCTCATTGAAATTTCTTTCTAATTAAAACCCCTAATAACACATTAATTTGTTCTATAAATTCCCTAATTAGATTTGACTTTAACCTAGAAGATTTATGTGGTTCTATCTCTAAGATTCTATATGGATCTTATTATTCATACCATAATCTATTCATACATATGTTTTCTCAACACCTATATATGAAATATAAAATTTAATCAAAATGCTAGTAAATTCATATTCAAACATAAGAAATAATCATGAATAATTCATAAGGTAACTTGGTTACTTCATTAAATCAAATAATCAATTCAAAAAATAGTTTTAGGGTTTATTCTATCTACACATATTCCATTTTAATTCATAACAAAATAAAGAAAATTAACATTAACAAGAAAGAATCTAAAATAAAAGAAGCCATTGTCATATATCTTGAAATCTTAAAGTTCTTCAATTATATATTAATGAAAATCCATTCTCCTCTCCAAAGTTGCTCCTTTCTTGTGTCAAGATAATCTAGTTCATCTCCTTGATGATTGTCCCATATCGAATTGTCTCCTTAATCTTTTTATATCTAAAAAACCTTAGAAATTTTATAAAAATATGACCAATAGTGGAAAGACATAGATTCATGTTAGACTTATGTTGCTCCCCTTGTGGAAAACCTAGAACTCCCATAAAATTCTCCTGCAACACATATCCTCCATATGAATTTGTGTTTTACATATGTTCCTTAACCATGAACACAAATTGAATATGGATTAACGTTCTATACCTATGGTCATACTCCTTTTCTCTAAAATCATGTCAAATTTCTCTAACTTGTCCAAATTTCTTCATTCTTTATTAGAAAGTTAAAATAAGGCCTAAAAATAAAATATAAGCCACTTTGAGTATAAAATATTATAAAAATAATCTATACATAAGCAAAATGCTCTCAAAATATTATTAAGAATACAGTTATAGTAGCACTTACTATATCAAATTCATTTTATTACTCTAAAAATTTGATAAGGCAAGATGGAGAGAGACTTTGTAGGCTTTTTAAATTCATTTATGTAATTTCCTTAATAAATTTAATAATGTAAGGTAGAGTGAGACTATATACGTCTATTAGATTTATTTAATGAAAAAAACTCATTTTGCCAAATTTTATTACAGGAAAATTTCTAGTGTTTCTTGGTTGTTAAATTACTTTAATATTCTTCATTAAGTTTTGAATAAAGTAGAAACCATTGGTTGTAGGGAAAAATGAAAATTGATAAAGCACTACCTTCAATGATAGAAAAGAGGAGAAAAAGAGGAGGAACACCCCTAATAAGCATATATGACAAAAGGTTCATAATGTTTTCTGCCTATAGAAACCTATAGATAGGATAGACTTTTACAAATGCATGTTGTTAAAGTATCATACCACAAGCAAACATTTGGCCATGCTTGGGATACTATTTGATTGTCTTAGAGCTCACATTAATCTTGAAAACCAATATAAGAAAGTGATATGAATAAATGCTCCTCTATGTAATACTATTTTCCTTTGGCACATATTGCCCATAATTTGTATAACACTAGCCATATTTAACTTTGGTTTTCCATATAAAAGTATAAAATTTATTAAAAGGCATGTAACTTTAAAATGTCCATTTCACTTATTTATGTTAATAATGATACGAAAACTTTTCATTACCATCACTTTGTAAACAAGACCTTGATACTAACAAGAGATGCTCCAGTATGCTCAATAACACCCAAATACCCGGAAAACATAAGGGCCGTAAAGTTAAACATAAAGTTGAAGATGGAAACAATTATAATGGTTTTAAGGTAAAATTATGAAGATGCCCATTCATTTCCCTTTTTTCCTTAAATTTATTTTTATTAGATAGTGGAAAAAGATCCTTAGACCCTAAACCCTAGACCTGCATCTCAAGGTCCCCAGACCCTTCATCTTAGTGGGACATTCACTAGGGGTTTGTTATTGTTTTTTTTGTGTGGAAAAAGGGTTTAAAACTACATTTTTAAAAGTTTGAGATCAATTTAGGAAAAACACTAAAGTTCAGGGACTTAAGTACACCTAGTATAAAAGTTCGAGGCCCGATGTAGGCTTTTGATCTTATTTAATTCATTTTCAAATTTTGATAGGGTTAGAATGAGACTTTATAAGCATGATAAACTTCATTTAAATTAAATTATTTGAAATTTATAAGGATAAAGCAAGACTTTTGCAAGTATGATAGATTTATTTGAATTTGATAATTTTAGAGTAAGAGTTTAAAGGCCTATTGAACTTCATTTAAGTTAATATTTTGAAATTTGATAGTATTAGAAAAGGAGAGAATTATTTTCTACAAGCCAAATAAATTTTAATCATATTAATTTAATTGAAGAATTATCAAGACATGATAAAGATTATCTTAATAAATCTTCCTCGATAAGTGAAGAAACATCAACCAAATTAATAAAAGAAAATTTTAAAAATTCAAAAGGTTATATTTACCTAAATCATTTGTATAACTACACCCCTACAAATTAGAAGGAGAGAAAACATAAAGGAAAAGAAAATGAACTAGATTAAGATAGGGGTGTTGCCAAAAGTATTAAAGTTAGGAGAGTCATTGTCAGTGGGACTAATGACCTTAACCTTAATATCAATCCCACAATACTTGTTAAACTCCTCAGCCTTGGTTAGCTTAGGCTCAATATAAGCATCGATGGTGTCCAAATATATAAACAACAAGTTTATTTACTTTTTATATGCAAGCTTTACGAAAGTCTTGAACCTTGCCATGACAACACTAATCAAGTTATCTCGAATTTGAAGTCATCACCCTGAAGCTTTCTACATTGTTACTCAAGCTTCCCCTTTATGTCTATGACCTTATTCCTCAAATATATGATCTCTTTGTTAAGCTAGTCAAGGAACTTAAAGTGTTACTCTTCAACAACCTATATCTCCTTATGAAAGGTCTTTATGTCCTTTCGCACCTTTAATGTAACACTCTCAACCTCTTTTTTCTCCTCTATAACCTTATCAGCTCCATGTAAACCTTTTTATATCCTATGACTATAGAAGAAACAACACAAAAGACAAATCAAAGATTCAAGCTTGAAGATAAAAGAAGAATTTAAATATGTCAAAGTTAAATTGCCCAAGCAAAATGCCTTTTAGAGGATGTATGGATGAAGTCCACATCCTTATCTTTTAAGCTCTCTTTATCCCTTGGATTCACCACACCTTGAACCATCTTTAATTCCATCTATATCTTCATAAATATAATCTTCTTTTATTTAGGTTGAATTAAGAGAAGAAGTAATCATCTTCTATCTTGTAAGTTATAAGGAGCATAATGAAGTTCTCTGTGGTAAGAGGGAAGTAAGTAGGAGATAGTAGAGAAATAGGATTTGAATTATTGAGGGTATAGACTCAATAAAGTTAACCTCATTATTGTGGATAAACTTGTATTTCTTCTTTTCCTTTAAAGATAAGCCTAACAAAATTTTCTCTTTAACCACCCTATTCCTTATGAGCATCTTATTCATGTTTATGGTTATCATAAAAATAATAGGATTAAAAGATTTTTCATATAAAGGAATGAAAATAAAATGAAAAGAAAGAAACTTATAAGGATTCTCATTTCTGTAAGATATTCCTAACTGGATTAAAGTTACTTCATATGAAAGTCTTTCAAAGTGAAAGGGGTAGATAGTTCAACAACTTTTAAGTAAAGAGCCTTACAATTTATGTGGTTTGTCTTACTAAAAGAAGCTTTCATCCAGTTCCCTTTCTAGAAAATCTTAACGGTATATAGACCCATCATATGCCATAGGAAAATTAACTTGTCGTTCCATCCTTAAACCCCTTTAAAGGATCCTAGTAACTAAAATCCACTTATAACACTCTAGTTATACCACCTGCTTTAGGTTTCGATAACCCTGTATTGATAAGATAGCTTAAGGTTGGCCACCTCTCTGATACGAAATGAAACTATAAATCCAAAAAGTAGACTTCATTTATAGAGGTGAATTTGGCCTGGGCTCAAATATGTCAAGTCTAGGACTTACAAGATCATTGGGTATATAAGAAATCAAAGCTCACACTTAAAAGTGTAGTAATAAAAATCCACCTTATTAAGCCTAATGAAACATATATACTTGTCTTCAGGTAGATACTTAAATCCTATATCCTCATTATTGTTAAATTTCTCCCTCATCTTCTTAAACACTTTCTTTTTGACCGTATTAGGTTTCATCCATGTTTTAAAATTTTCTTAAAGTCCCCAATTTAGAAGTCTAAAGAAGAATTTATCAAGTAAAATTTCTTCCTAAACCTAATAATCTCATATTTATAAGATACCCTAAAAGATGCCTAAGTATTATACATACCTTTAAAACTCAAGGTTTCTGTTTATATGGTTAGGTACAACTAAGCCCATATCAATATAGACATTACAACTCACCTTGCCCATTAAATGATATTTCATGGTCATTCTTAGCCTACTTAAAGCAAACCTAACCTTAAAAAAGGGAAGCATTTTACAACATTCAAAGTGTCCCCTATTGGCCTAAGAGTTGTTCCCTATTGGAGACAAAGATTTAATAGGACCTATTACGAATTGTTTCTTTTTTTTTTGCCAAGTTATAAGAAATTAAGGGAAATGATACCCCTAGTAGATTCACAAGATGGGCTTCACTTATTTGTCCTAGCCAAATTTATCTATTCAAACTAATGACTTCAAATTCATTTGTATAATTCTCACTTATAGGCTTACTATTAATATTCTATTTAGAAGTCTCAAAGATGCTTTAAAAACAAGATCAATAAAGGTAGGGGCCATCTAAATATGGAAATAGAGTCCCAACCAAATACTAATCATGCGTCTTAGTTGAGATACATTTAAATTCTTCGTAGATAGTTGGAATCCATTTATACTTTTTAAAGGATCATATATGAAAGGAAAACACTCCAATGTAAGTATGGATTATGAGTATTATCAAGTATGTACTAGAGTATTATACAAACTTACTTTAAGATTTCTCTCTACATGTCAGCACCCTTTGCTCTTATTGATTTGACCATTAAAACATCTCTATCAAGAATAAGTTGGGCACTCTAATTATTTATTTATATAGATTTATGGATATGAGAGCATTATAATAGGACTATCTTAATTTTAGTCTACGTCATATACCTATATGATAAAAATAGGAGAGTTGTCATTGAGCTTTAGTACCAAACTTAAATCATCAAATGTTAGTTGTCAATTTTAAACAATATGGGAGAAGTTGACCTTTAATGATTTTTAGAAATGATTTAAAGCATAGACAATATTGTGTGATACAATAGGATAATGAAGTGATGATAGTTTTCTAAGCCTTTAGACACATTTGTGCCCCCTTGAGTGAGCTAGTGTTGGCTATCCTCAAGTAGCTTCAACATAAGATATTGTTACAACATGTTTCATCATTTCGTCAAGATAAAGTCAACCACATTAACATAAGTTGACATGGGAAATGACATGATAATATATTGATAGTTTAAGGGTTTTAATGTTAATTTTAAAATTTGAAGAAGATTTTTATAGTTTTATAAACAACATAAAGGATTGGAGAAATTAACCTTTTTCTAAGAAGTTCTTTGCCACCAAATTAAATATTTATTTATATACTTTTCTACCATCATCCATAATTGTTTGCCCCTTTATTAGTTTAATGGAACCAAATATCGAGGGTATTTCAATGATTACATGCAGGTTATTATTGTTGTTTTGTTTCTTAAGGGTTATCAAGTCAACTCAAGTATGTTTCAAATCAAGCAAGAAAAATGATTCTCAACATTCTTCAAAAATCATTATTCTCATTTCTAGAAATTAAAAGAAAGGTCTATAGATGAGGTATTTTCTTTATAAAAGTATATAAAATGAGTTTACCAAAAACAATTTCCCATATATTATAAAATGTATCATTTTTTTTCAAAATAACTAAAAGAACTAGAGTTACAAGTATATAAGACTAAGCATCCAAGACTCAGTCTTTCCCTTTGATAAATATAACTTATTATTTGATTTCCAAAAAAATTCTAAACATCTAAAAAGGGAAAATTGATGTAGTTCTTTGCTTGAAGTAGTATTACAAATGTGATATAAGTTATTTATATTTTAATTTTTTAAATACTTGTTGGATTATACAATTAAAATTGAGTGGAAACTTTTTATTGGTATTTGGTTATTTTTTTAAGTTAAATCAATATTAAAGCAATATGCATGGCTTTAACTTAAATTTTCATTATTAATCTATTAATTTATTTTTTATTTTAGTTTAACTTAATCTTCAAATCCTATTTAAATTTATTCATTTATATTGACTTTAGTTTAAATTATTCAACTTGAACTTTTCTCTTTTGAAGTATTAATGTTTCTCTTTTATTAACATGTTTAAATAAGGATTTCACAAGATTGTATTATTTTAACTAAAAAGACACAAAAGAACTTGATAATAAGGAGAGTTCCTTCTTTACAATTGGTAGACATTTTATTCTATGAAAACAATTAGTTAGCTAAAGTTAGTTTTCTAAATTGAACCATGTCTACCTAAAACAAAGGAACTGTACTAAATATTAATTAAAAATTTTATATGGGATAAGGCACATTTTTGTCCTTGAACTTTTACCCAGGCACATTGAAGTCTTTGAACAAACTTTTTCTTTCAAGTTGTCTTCAAACTTTTAAGAAATTGGTGATTGAACCTTTTTCTTTGGTAATTGGGAAGTGACTAATAAGTATCAATTTCTTATAACTGGAAAGTTTAAATGTTTGTTGTTGGTTAAATTATATTGACGTCCTTCGTTATGTTTTTAGTAAAATAGAAAAAATTGGTCACTAAAAAAGAAATCAAATAGTATAACACTTTTGGTGATAAAAAAAAAAAGAGGAAATGAGGACTTCCTCATTCACATATTTGATATAGAAATATTGACGCATGTTCTCAAAGGTGTAAGTGGAGTCAATTGTTAGTGATTTTATCACGATTTTATAATTTAAGTTGTAATTTTTTCAAATACCAAAATTTTAATTGTTTTTAATAATCAATTGAGTTATGATGACTAAAATGAGTTTTGTTTACAAACTAATTGTATTGGTTTTTGCTAATTTATTTGTTGATTTGGGTAATGACATGATAGAGACTTTTTATTTGGTAGGTATTTAGAGGAATCAGTTTGTAAAGGATGATGGAGGCAACACATTAAGATATGACTCTATTACTATTCATTTCATTAAGATGTGGAATCAAATAAAAAGAATTTTATTTCACTATATGGAAAATTTTGATATAGATAACTCACTCTTCTATATTGGTGGAAGGAAAACTTTAGAGAAGGCATTAATCCAAACAAGTTATATTGATTTTGTATCATGGAAACTATTAAAGATATTAGTACGTTAAGTTAGATAAATTATACTATAGGCATCCAAATAAACTTTAAGAAAGGGGGTTGGTTGAGATTAAAGATGATGGTAAAACAAATGACATTATCTATATTGTTTTAAATTATAAAATAGTGGAGATTTATTTTAAGGGTGAGTATAATGAAAAAAAGCATAAAAAATAGATGGTATGGATGATGGGATTGTTAGTAATATGGTTATAATAAATTTTGAAGAAGAAAAAAAATGGTTACATAGAGGATGTATTACTTGTTTTGAGAGTGAATAATGTGAATGATAAAGGTTCCAGTAAGCCAGATGAGAATGAAGATAGTATGCCTATTGTAACTAGTAGAAGTATTAGTTATGAAGCTTCAATTTCTTATACAACTACAAAAGGTGGTATTGAAGTTATTAATTGTTCTACCAATGGTGTTAGAGATTATGAGTGAAACTATAATTAATTGGGCAATTATATAAGATGGTGGTGAGGCTATTGGATGTGCTAACAATTACACTAATATTAGTGTTAGAGATGTTACTAATAATGGAGATGATGAGTATGCAAATATTGACGGTGAAGCTACAATTGGTTCGGTAACTAACATAGGTGGTAGTGAAGCTATTTATTATGCAATTATTAGTGTTATAAATGGTGCTAATGATGGTGTTTATAAGCATACAAACATTGGTAATGAGAAAGGTGTTGAGATTGCTTGTGCCTCCAAAAATAAGGTTGGTGAGAGTGAATAGACTGATTTTTAATGCAAAAGTGGAAGAGATGAAAACGAACTTTAAGATAATAAATAAAAAATACAAAAAAGGAAGTGAAAGAAATGAAATGAAGATAAAGCAGTTGGTAATGAAGGTAGAGATGACGGGGTGAATGACATTATTGAAGCCCAAAGATGAACAAGGAGATGAAGATAAAATAGAGGGATTTGATTCTAAGAAAAAGATCGAGTACATTTAGAGGGAGAACACAACTTAGTACTACTCAAGTTTTGATGAGGATGATGTTAGTGCATTAAGAGATATATGTAAGAACCTTTATTATGACCTAAAAATTATACATTAGGTTATAGGTTTGAAGTTTAAATATGTTAAGCAATTCAAAGAAGGAGTTATTTAATACTTTATTGCAAAGAATTTGGGATTGAAATAAAAAAATGATAAGTCTTAGGTCAAAGTGAGATGTGGACTAAATTTTATGTTACTTTTTGTAAGTATCGAGGGAAATGATGATAGTTTGTCTTAAGAGATATGACCTTATACACATATGTATAACAATGAACATAATATGCTCACTAAATCTAAATGGATAGTGCACCACTACACGAAAAGGATTAAATTGTAGCCAAACATTAAGATTGCCAATTTAAAGGCCTTATTAAGAAAAGAGTTAAAGGTAAATGTTAGTTTAAACACTTTCAAAAGAGAAAAGGCAATTTTCATAAAGATGATGAACAAGTGTTATATGGTTGAATTTGCCACACTATTTGATATGGTAAGGAGGTAAAGATAAAGATCCCAAGAACAAAAGGGACAATTAGAAACATAATGATAATTTAAAAGGTTCAAGGTTGTTTACAATGCTATATATGCTTTAATGCTTATAAAGGGAGTTGGATTGAAGGTTGTAGGTTAACTACTATTGAAATGAATGGAAATAATCAAATATTTCTTATTACTTAGGATATGGTTAATGTTGAATGTATGGAGACAAAGATGTGGTTTTTAAACCTTCTAATTTCCTTTCTACAATATGAACATGGCAATGGCTTGACCTTCATTTGTGACCTACAAAAGGTATTTAATCATATTTGTATATACTATTGTATTTAAATTATATATTTGTTTAACTAAATGAACTTACCATTTTATTATACATATATGGTTCATTAGGGTCTTCTTAATGCAAACAAAGTATTGTTAGCAAATGTTAAGCATAAAATATGTGCAATCATTATTTATGCTAATTAGAAACAAAGATAGAATGAAGATGACCTAAACTTTCAGTTTTGGAGGAATAACAAGCTAACCTTCATTTATGATTTCAACATTCAATTATATGTGCTAAATTTACTAAACTAGGTTATACTAAAGATTTTTGCAATATCCCTAGGAATAATGGGCAAAGGCATATTTCAGAGTTAATCCTAAAAGTGATCGTATGGACAATAACATAATTCAAAACTTTAATAGTTAGATATTGGAGGCTAAAGTGAAACATATCATTCACATGTTGGAACATATTATAAAGATGATTATAAAGAGGATGCATAAAAAAAAATTCAGTGGAATAAGATAATAATGTAGTAACAAATTATGGTAGTGTTAGAAGAGAATAAAAGAGAAAGTTTTAATTATTTTATATATTAGAATGAAGTTAATGGGTATGAGGTATAGCATATATTAGAAAAATTTTGCGAGAATTAGCTGTCGTACTTATACAAATAGATATTGGGATTTAAAATGAATTCCATATCCTCATGAAGTAATTGCCCTTTACCATAGTCATCAAAACTCGGAAGATTATATAGATAAATGTTTTACTAAAGAGAAGCGTATGCAAGCATATAAATATTCTTTTAAGCTACTTAATGGACCAAGAGATTGGCCTTAGTGTGAAGTCATCGAGCCACTAACAAAAATAAGAATATATGATCGCCCTAAAAATAAGAAGGAAAAATTTGAACAATCCTAATAACTGCCATCAAATATGGACAATAAGGACACAATCAAAGGTAATGCAAAAAGGCATGACATGTAAAAGAGTTAGTAATATTTTATTAAATTAACATAAGTTAATTATTTTCATTATCTAACTAAATTTTTTTTAATCAATTGTTAATAAGTTCTAAGATCAGCTAGTATTAACATAAGTAAACATAAACAGGGAGTCCAAGCATAGCATCAATTGACACTGCATCAGAAGTAGGAGGATTGGTAGATACAGAGCACATTTTAATAGATATTTCGGCTTAATTGAGTACCAAGGAAGCTAATAAATATAATAAATTAAGTTTTATGTACTTTTTAAAATTACAAAAACACTAATTCATTATTATAATCGTGATTTATATGCAAAAATAGAAAAATGTTTAGATAATGAGGCCAAGTAGCTTACAAAGATCTGCAACATGTCAAATATAATTCTTAAACTAAACGATGAATTTTAATTAAGCGGAATGCAATGTAATGGCAGTAATAGTGTTACTTCATTTAGCTTATATACTCTGAGGGATACAAAGAGGAGAAGGCAATCACCTTTTACCTTGAACTCGAGTCAAACTTGATAAGCATCCAATTGTGCACATGTTTTTGCTTTTCAAAAAATTATATAATCTAGACCTTATTTTCTTATAGTATATTTTCATATGAAAAGAATGTGCATGCAGTTAATTTGGAATTTTGTGTTATCATATGTATTTACTTTTTAAAGCAATTGAAACCTTTAAGTAGTTTTTTTTATAAAAAGAAATACTTTTATATATATTTATTCAATTACAAATAATTACAAAATCATAAAAATATCAAATACAACATTGATAAGTACATGCGATTCTAAAAACAACTTCACTATATAAGATGATAAAATAATTGTTATTCAAAATTTGATTATAACATTTGTCTACACTGTATACATGCACTTTTAAATACAACATAATATTTCTAACAAATTATCATGAGGCAACACTAAATTTGAAGAACTTGAAGTTGTTTAACTTTTCAATAATTAGAGTTACAAATATAGCTATAAATATTAGTCCGACTATTATGTAGTTAAAATTATGCCATTGACATCATAATTAGAGTTTCCAATAAATTTTCTTCTAGGATTGTCGTTGTTTAAGAAGTCATTGATAGGTATGCATTAGTATATTTTTTCTAGGTATTTGGCATATGTTTTTTTGCATAATTGTTAATCATTATTGTAGTTTAGAATTCATTTTGTATGTTTTCATTAAGTTTGATTTCCATTGTTGTTCTTGGGTATTTGATGTTAATTGAGGGTAAGAATAGACTATTTTTATGTACGGTAGAAGATGGAGCAACTTGGAGGTTAAACTAGAGAACAAAGAGGAGAAGAAAAAAAGAGCGCATCTGTGACCAATTCCTATGATCGTGGGAATCATGTAAATTCCCACAGTCGTGGAAATTATAGTCCGAGACTTTATGCGGGGCTTCATTAAACCTAGGATATTTGGACGATAAAAGGATAATTAAGCCTCCATCTTTAAAGGGAGACGACACCCTTCTGTAGAAACATCATCCTTAAGTGAAGAATACATGTTTGGAGCCTTGAAGAAGGATTGAAGACAAGAATCGTCATTAAGATTGGGCAAAATAGCACATCAACATCAAAATTCCAGATTTTGGCAAAGAAGAGAAGGAGTCTTTATATTCAATTTTCCGTCACTTTGATCTCTTCTAATCTTTGTGAAAATGGTTTATTTGAATGTTGATAATGTTATGGAGGCCATGCTAGGCTGATTTAATTTTAGAGATTGCTTTTGAACGATTTTGTTAGAACTCCTATTTTATTGAATTGAGTGAAGCTATCTTTGATGGTTGTTGTTTTTAATTGTTATCTTGCAACAAATCGAGAGAGTGAGTAAGATGATATTTATGTAGGATTGTACAATGAGAGTTGGTGACCTATAGACTAGCAATTATCATGTTAATTGAATAGTTAGAAGAGAAATCTCAGCTAGTCAATTGATCACCTATAGGATAGTTTAATAACTAGTTGAATCGGTAGAGTCATTGGGTAGGTTGAGAGATCATTTAATTGATTCCCGTTAATTCAATTAGGGACAAATAGTTCCACCATGAGAGAGGGTAATTAGTACATTCGAAAATCTAGGGTGAGACATATTTCAATAAATAAAATAGGAGGGAGACAAAATAGGAAAAAAGAAAAAATAGAAGATGAATTTCTCGACATAAGAAGCACGAAAGAGAAATAAGAAAGGAAAATTGTCTAAATATTTCAAATCAAGATACGGCTGAAGAAAGAGAGCAAGGAGGACCAGAGCAAACGTTGATAGATTTCATAAGGTCAGGATTTAGTCCTCAAGGAATGGCGAGAGTGATAGTCCAAGCAAATAATTTTGAGATAAAGTTGGTGCTACTCAATATTCTACAAAATAGTGTGCAGTTCTACGGGATATCCAACGAGGATCCAAATGCCCACATTACAAATTTATTGGAGATCTGCGACACATTTAGATTCAATGGAATGTCCAACGATTCAATGAAGCTGAGACTATCTTCATTCACGTTGAAGGATCGAGCTAAAGCATGGTATAATTCATTAAATTCAGGCCAAATTACGACTTGGGAGCACCTCACCCAAGCATTCCTTGTTAAGTATTTTTCGTTGACAAAAACGATAATGATTATCAAGAAAATCACAAATTTCCCACAGAGTGATAGAGAATCACTCTATGAAGCTTAGGAGAGATTTGAAAAACTTCAAAGAAGTTGTCCACATCACAACCTCCTGAGGGAATTTCTACTTCAAACATTCTATAATAGAGTGAATATGAGTACAAGGGGAACAATTGATGCAACAGCCAGAGGTTTACTGATGAGGAAGACAGTGGAAGCAGCTCATGATTTATTGGAGGAGTTGGCAAGCAACAGTTGCATGTGGTCAAGTGAGAGGAGCAGACAAGGATAGAAGGAACAGAAAGGTACGAAACCTGTTGACTCAGTTACTGCCTTGCAGGCTCAGATCATGGCTCTTACAAAGCAGCTAAATAACATGCAAAAAGCATCTATCTCAGCAATGATGGTGATGTAAGCACAATGTGAGCTGTGTGGGCCGAACGACCACAGTTCAGCAGAGTGCTTTCTATTAGGAGTTAGCGGTATCGAACAGGTAAGCTACCTAGGCCTGCGGCAGTGAGGTAATAATTCTTATTCTAACACATATAATCCAGGGTGAAAAAACCACCTAAACTTTTCTTGGACTAATACTAATGTAGGCGGCCAAACAAGACTGCAAGGACCACCAAGATCTAACAAGATTGAATTAGAGCATTGGAAAGCAAAATTGATAAAGATGATGGAGGTCTTGGGATCCAAACTGGTAGCGCAAGAGGAGAATCATAAAAGGATGCATGCAAGTTAGGAGGAAAATCAGAAGAGAATGAAAGCAAAATTTGACCAGATGTTGAAGAATCATGCATTATCTATCCACAATTTAGAAGTTTAGGTAGGCCAACTAGTTAACGCTTTATCTTCACGAAATGTAGATAGTTTACCAAAAAACACTAAGGTAAATCCAAAGGAAAGAATCATGACCATTACTCGGATAGAAAAAAAAGAAAGCAAACATGAGGATAAAAATGGAGACAAGCAAAAAGAACAAACAGTGTTGGAAGTCCTTCCAAGTGGACAAATAAGCGAGCCAATTGGGAACTTCAACTTGGACTCCCATATCAAATATTTGCTCAACAGAAGTCATCTTCAAGTGGAGCAGTGAGGAATTTTAAGGAAGAGGAGTTAAGTAAGATGATAGACATAACAAATCAACTCCAAAAAAAGCTAACGCTAGAAGAATTGGTGAAGAAAGAGGTTAAAGAATACCCATCAAAAGGAAGTCCACACCTAACACAAAAGAAGGAAGATTTAGGGAACTTCTTCGTTCCGTGTAGTATAACTAGAGTTAAGATAGATCGAACATTTATGGATTTAGGAGTTGGTATCAACATAATGCTGTACTCATTCAATCAAAAGTTAGGTTTAGAAGAGCCAAAGCTTACTAAGACATTAGTGAAAACAACTAATAAAACAGTGCATTTGCCGAAGGGGATCATCAAGAATGTGCAGATACAAATTGATAAATTTATATTCCCTATAGATTTTACATACTAGACATTAGTAAGGACGAGGAAACATCAATGGTTCTTGGGTGACTATTTCTGGCTACTGCTCGTTCAATTACTGATGTTGATGAGGGCAAATTAATACTGAGAAGAGGGAAGGAGTAGTTAACCTTCAAGCTATCAAAGAAAAATCACCGTTCTACTTTACCCCAGGTGGATATCAAGGAACCTAAACTGTAAGGAGAATGGGAAAATATTAAAGACCTTGGGAATGCATTCAGGAAAAAATGAACGCATAGAAGAAGGCGAAGAAAGGAAAACAATAATGAAGGTGGAATCCAAAATAGGGTAGTTCATCTACAAAGTTTGAGATCAATTTTGCACAGTTACCATATCGGTCATTTGATCCACTGTGAGCATAAAGGAGAGTCGATCTACTGATAATAAATGAATGCTACATGTGAGGCAACCCATAGATGTTCTTCCCGTTTGAATGTTTTTGTCTAGTTTTTGTTTGATTTCCTTGGCTTGATCATTTTTGAGTTGGGTTTGATTGATGTTTATGTTGAACTTGTTTGATTTTCAATTTGTTTTCTTTTCAAATTTCTTGTTGATGATATTATCTTGATATGCTTGTAGGTTTTGGGATCATAGAGAATATATGTAAGCTTCGAAGAAGGTTTGAAATTGTAAAGATCACCAATTCCCAAGTTCGTGGGAATCCCACGAGCATGGGAAATCTCTCCTTTAAGTTTCTGGAGAGAAAACCCACATTCATGGGAATTGAAGTGATTCCCCGAGTGTGGGAAATCTCTCCAGAAACTTTTTAGAGAAAAAGCCCACATTCGTGGGAATTGTGGTGATTCCCGCAAGCATAAGAAAACTCTCTAGAAAGTTTCTAGAGAGTACACAATTCTCACGATCTTGGATGGTTCTGGAGAGAAAACCCACATTCGTGGGAATTGTGGTGACCCACAAGCATAGGAAAACTCTCTAGAAAGTTTTTAGAGAGTACACAATTCTTACAATCGTGGGAATTCCATCCAGGGGGAAACTTAAAGTCCCCCACCCCCTATTGTTCAAAATTTCAATCTCTCTCTCTCTAGAACATGACATTCTCTCTTCCCACTCTCTAAAACTCTTCATTTTTAATCTAGATTCTTGGTATTTTCTTCATCCCCTTCCATTAATCTTACATTCCTCCATGTTTTTCATGCCTTAATGATTTCAAAACACAAGGATTTAGATAAGATTTACTCTCTCACACACATTTTTGCAAATTTTCTTCTCACAACCTCCCGAGGGAATTTCTGCTTCAAACATTCTATAATGGAGTGAATCCGAGTACAAGGGGAACGATTGATGCAGTAGTCGAGTCAATAGGTATCATTCCTTTCTGTTCCTTCGATCCTTGTCTGCTCCTCTCGCTTGACCACATGCAGCTGTTGCTTACCAACTCCTCCAACAAATCATGAGTTGCTCCCACTGTCTTCCTCATTAGTGAACCTCCGACTACTACATTAATTGTTTCCTTTGTACTAAGATTCACTCTATTATAGAATGTTTAAAGTAGAAATTTTCTCAGGAGGATGTGATATGGACAACTTCTTTGAAGTTCTTTAAATCTCTCCTAAGCTTCATAGAGAGATTCCCCATCCCCATCACTGTGCTGGAAATTTGTGATTTCCTTAATTATCTTTGTCGTTTTTGTCATCAGAAAATATTTGGCAAGGAATGCTTGGGTGAATGCTCCCAAGTTGTAATCTGGCCTAAATTCAATGAATTATACCATGCTTTAGCCCGATTCTTCAACGTGAATGAAAATATTCTCAGCTTCACCATATTGTCAAACATTCTGTTGAATATGAATGTGTTGCAGATCTCCAAGAAATTTACAATATGGGCATTCAGATCCTCGTTAGGTAGCCTATAGAACTGCATAATATTCGGTTGAATATTGAGTAACACAGGCTTTATCTCAAAATTATTTGTTTGGACTATCGGTCTCGCCATTCCTTGAGGACTAAATACTGGCCTCATGAAATCCATTAACTTTCACTCTAGTCCTCCTTGCTCTCCTTCTTTAGCCATATCTTGATTTGAAAATTTTAGATGCTTCGACCTTCTTATTTCTCTTTTGTACTTCTTAACGTCGAGAAATTCGTCTTCTATTGCTTCTTTCATCCTTCCTGTGCTCCTTGTGTTCATGCACCTATAAATAAACAAGGAAAAGTATCAAAAACTTTTAAATCAAAGGAATCTAAATCAAACATGATGCTCAACAATCAATTCCCAGCAACGACGCCAAAAACTTGTTGATAGAATGCTCAAAAACAGTAAGTGAACGGGTCCTAACTTGTAGTTAAAAAGAGCAGATATCGATCCCACAGGGATTGATGGCCAGACACTGCCTAATTCAGACACAAATTTGTTTCAGAAACGAAATTGTTCTTAATGAAAATAATTTAGAAAATTAAATCAAAACTAAAAGATTAATGACGAATGAAGAACAATACCACAATTGCAGAAAAGTTGGAATTCAAGAATCTAAAGAATAGAGATTACTTTTTTCCTTATTTTGTCTCCCTCCTATTTTATTAATTGAATTATGTCTCACCCTAGATTTTTGAATGTACTAATTACCTTCTCTTAAGGTGTAACTATTTGTCCCTAATTGAATTAATGGAAATCAATTAGACGATCTCTCAACCTACCTAATGACTCTACCGATTCAACTAGTTATTGAACTATCCTATGGGTGATCAATTGCCTAGACAAGATCTCTCTTCTAACTATTCAATTAATGTGATGATTGCTAGTCTATAGGTTGCCAGCTCTCGTTGTACAATCCTACACAAATTTCATCTTACTTACTCTCTTGATTTGTTGCAAAATAACAATTAAAAACAACAATCATCAAAGACAACTTCATTCAATTCAATAAAATAGGAGTTCTATCAAAATAGTTTAAAATATATGGAGAATTTTCATAATATTGCAGCTCAAAATCCTCAGAGCTTAAATTTAGCGAATGAAAGTGTCAAAGATTCAATATTGTTTGAATCTCCTACAAGATTGCAAAGAAAAATTTGATCAAATTCAAATTTTTCTAAAATTGAAAAATGCCCAAACCTTAAGATCTTAGGACTTTAAACTCATTTCTTTAAGTAAGTGAAATTGAAAATTTACTCTTCACAATTGATTTCCTAGCTCTAATTTTGTTGATGAAGGCTCTCAAAACTTTAAGCTTATAGAGGAAAGTGTGCAAGTTCCAAGATTCTTCTATCTTCTTCAAGTTGTGTTAAAATCACAACACTTCTTCAAGCTAGTTTTCAACAAGAAGTATAATCTACTTGCATTGGGTTCATTCAAAGTTGGTGTTTGATTTTTACACTAGGTTATAATATAACATGTAATATTACCAAAATTCTTATCCATTACCTATTTCTTTTTAGTTTTAGACTAAGGATGGTGTGTATTGGTCACTCCTCAACTGTTGATAAGAAAAGGTTTAAACAGTACCGTTTTAAAAGTTTAGGGACAATTTGGCACAAATTTTAGTTCATGGATTTAAATGTACCTAGAATAAAAGTTCGAGGATCAAAACAAAAGCTTTTATTTATAATTTGCAATCCACAAAACTTTAAAATTTCATGCAATGCATTGCTTTTTGATACAATCCCTGGAAACGAGTCATTTCACATCTTAAAGAATATCTTCCAACTTTTAGTCAAATCCATTTTTTGTATTTTCAACCTTTTTTATTTCATTTTTAATTTTATTTAATATTTAGAATTGTTTGTCCAATTTTAAATTGTTATTCATATTAGCTAATTATAATTAAAAATCTTATATTATATTAGTAATCATTTTACTAAAATTTCATATTCTTTTTTAATATAGGATTTTTATGTTTACGCTTATAAGTTTTTGTTACATGTACTATTACCAAAATGCTCATTCGATTCCTATTTTATTAAGTTTGCATACTAAGGATGAAGTATGATGGTCAGTTCCTAATTGCTAATAAAAAGCGTTAAAATTTTTAAAGTTTATGGGCAACTTGATATAAAATTTAGTCCATATATTTAAGCATATTTGGGGTAAAAGTTTGAGGAACAAAATAAATTTTTTTCTATTTTCAGTCTATAATGCACAAAACTTTAAATTTTCATATGTTGAAGTGCTTTTTTAAGCTATTAAATAGAGGAGGCTCATTTCAAATCATACAAAATAATTTCTTTTATTCAAATCCTTTTCTTGTATTTTTAAGCCTTATTTTTAATTCAAGTATCATTTCAATTATTTATTTTGTGATATTATTTTAAAGTGTTATTTATATTAACTAATTATTCTTTAAAATCTTATATTATATCATTTATCATTTATTATACAATTTTGTATTCTTCTTTAGGTCAAGATTTTTATGTTTATCCTTAGGAGTTTTTATTACATATGATTGACATCGTTCACAATTAAAATTTTAAAATACTCTTATCGTTGTTATATGTTATTTAAATTTTCAATTTTTATACTTTATAAAATTCAATTAATAGTCAAATAACTAACAAAATTACTAATTTGATATAGGATTGTTTAATCAGTTTTAAAATTCCTAATAATCAAATTATGCTTTATGATAAATGATAATAATTTATCTGAGCCTTTAACCCAAATATATGAGAAGAGGATGAAATAGACATACTAAAGAGCTTATATTCTTAATATTATTATTAAATGTCACAAAGCATATACATTTTATCAACTACATCATGAACTTCAAAATTTATCAATAGAACTTATTAAGTAATCAAATCCACCTTTTTTTTTTTTGGAAAAGCAACTAATTAAATCCACTTAAAACTAACGTAAAAACCTTTTCGTACAATTATGCCCTAAAATATGCAGCGACTCATTTTATGTTTAAAAACATGTGACATTTTCATATGCCAAATATTATGAAAATACTAAGATGCTTTTTTGGTAGTTAGATAATTTCAATCATTTTTCTCAAATTCAAAACCCAATTAAGAAACTATGATATTTTTCTATGGTATATAAAATTTTAGTTAAATTGTTAAAATCAACTTCATTTGCCCTCTGTATAGATCTATGGTGAAGAATTCAAAAGGGTTTTCAAAATTCATGTCTAATAGAAGAAATTCGATAAGGTTTTGGTTGATTTAACTAACAAAAATAGTAAAACTAGGATATGGACAACCTAAATTACATAATCTAATGGGCACAACTTTATTAAAACTAGTAAAGCTCATAAATCCTAATTAAATTAGAAATTAGGAATCTAATGGCTACTCAATAGGGATAGAAACTTCAAGTTCTTTATCAAAGCAATTCTAGCAAGAAGAAACTCTAACAAAATCTAAAATCTTGTTAAAGAGATTGGTGATAGAATCTAAGACCAGAGGGGTCTTAAGGATAAGGTCTTCAAATATTTTCAAGAATTTTTAGGCTTTAGTTCTAAGAGTTACACTTACATTACAACTACTTAATTTCTTAATCTACAAATCAATTTTAGTTAAACAAGCAAAAGAGATCACTAAACTAGTTCACTTAAATGATGTTGAAAAGGCCTTGAAGAGTTTCAAGTCCAATAAAGCACCTGACCTTGATAGGCTAAATGCTTTTTTCTTCAAAGAATCTTAGATTCTGATAAAGGATCAAATTATTAGAAAGCATACCTTGAATTCTTCGTCTTTGGAAAACTACTTAAATAATTTGATAAAAATCACATATGTTTTATTCCTAAAAGAACAAACCTTAAGTCCTTTAAGATCAACTTTATAGCCTATTACAACACTATATATAAGATCATTTCCAAAATTTTAGCCTAATGACTTAACATTGTCCTAAACTCAGTGATATGTAGACCTTAAGGTTCTTATATAAGGGGAAGAAAAATAGGTGATAACATCCTTCTATCTCAAGTATTAGTTAAAGGATACCAAAGCAAAGACTCAATTTAAGAGCTATGTACTGAAAATTGACTTTTACAAGACCTTTGGTTCGATCATTTGGAATTTTATGCTACAATTTATAGAGGCTATTAAATTTCCTTTAGAATTCATTAAATCGATTAAAAAATGCATCACAATAACCATATTTAGTGTCCTAGTGAATGGTGAACTAACTCAAGTATTCAAGGGTGGGAGGGGAGTCAGACAAGGGGATCATTTATCTCCTTACTTGTTCTCTATTTTTGTTAAGGTGTTAATTAGATTGGATCCTCCTTTCAATTTCATAACAAATGTGCTAAACAAAAGGATATTTCATTTATCATTTATTAATGATATGCTTATGTTTTAAAAAGTTGCTTCCTCTGTAGGATTCTAATGAACTATCATTACACTTTGAACCATATCTCAAGTCTTAAAGCAATAAAGACAAAAGTTATTTGTCATCACATAACGAGCATCACTTCACTAATCCTAGTATTGCATCAAACATAATGTTTTCACTTATTTCTCGTTTTTCACTCAAAATAGTTCAACTAAACCATTTCAATCATTCAAAACATACATATCAAAATGTATATGCAATGCATATATGACTCACTTTTAATTGTTACTTTATTATAACCGAGTAAATTTTTAACTGTCTCATACCTACTGTGAATAATTGGCTCATTGATAATTGTCCTGTATCTGTTGAAGATACTAGGCTCATTTTACATAGCGAGCCTGTGGCTCTTAATTACATTCTGAGCTTTAAGCTCTTTTTCTCTGGTCACTTTGGTCACAACTTTCTTTATTTGATCATGCATATCAGGTAATGAAATGCATGAATTCACATATATGCAGTCAATCACTTTTATTTAGTACACATTCACTTTTCGTATTTACATCGGATAATAGTTTGACATTCAATAATCATATTGAGTACATTTATTTCTTTCTCATTCACATTCAATGAAACACCTCCAATATGATCTAATTATCAAACTCCTTGCACTATTTATGTCCAAAATTGTTTCAATCACATCATTTTAGTTCAATAAAGAAATTTAAACAGAAATAATCAATTAATGGGAGACCATCTAGGTTGACTCACCGTACGCTCCAGATTAGCCATTGCCTTCATGATCTGGAAACATTTGGACGGTGATGTTCAATTGTGTGTATCTATCTTCAAACAATACACAATTATTTCACACATGACTAGTTTGATCAATCACATAAGTATCAACCATACACTTACGTGTATTTGTTATATAGTATGTATGCTCAAATGACAACTTTCGGGTATGTATCCTTAAATCACAGTCTTGATCATATCTTTATCACTTGGATATAACTAGTTTACACTTAAGTTACTACCTCAAGTATACTTGATTACTCTCATTCCATAATTCATATGTTCATTAATCATATAGTCTCCAATCCCTTTCTAACGTTGTATTGATCACATAATATCCAATTTCTCAATCATTCTTACTTAATTCACATTGTTCATATTCTTGGAATCATATAATATTGACCTTACTCTCTTTCCTTGGATCTCATTTACTTTCCTAAGAACACTTTCATTTATATAATACTTACAAATTTCTAGATTTGGATATATGATCTCATAAATTCATTATTATGTTATTACATCAATTATTTACTTAATATATTAAGCTCTTTATCAACAACTAAAGCATCAAACTAGTTCGTATGAATCCTCATTCTAATCTAAATGCATCATAAGAAAGTATCTTATCATTGGTTGGTTCAACGATTGCATAAAACTAAAGTCAGCATTCCCAAACCTTATCTCCCCAAGATCGTGGGATATCTCCCAATGATTGTGATAGAAGCTAATGCTTATGACCATGATCGTGGCATGGGTGCCACAATCGTGGTCTACCTTTTTTTCTGCACTTTTCTAGATTTAATCTCTTTCATACTATGTCCAATACATCTTATATATAGTCTATCTTTTCTACTTCATTCTCATCTCGATTTTAACTCAAAAATAACCATTAAACAATTCATACATTATTTTTCATTAATCATACAAAAACATAACATAAACACATTCATTTCTTCATCAACTTATAACACTCTTCAACCACCATTTTCATGATGAATCTCTCTCAAAATCATCACCATATGCCTCTATTTAAATAAACCATGAAGATCAAATATATACTTACTTGTTTAACTCCAAGCTTCTTCAAAAAATCTTTTAACCCTAGCTCCTCCAACTCACACAATTAACTCCATTTTAGGGAGGAATGGATGGGCTTTCATCATCAAAGTGGAGACAAGTAAATATTTGGAATAGCTAGATGAAGGGTGTTTGTAAAGCTTAGCGTTGATGGTTGGAGAAAAGAGAGTGTCGTGGAGAGAAGAAAGAAGAGGTGAAGAAGATGAAAGCATTTTGTGAGAGTGAAAGACAAAGGAGATGGTCATTTAATTGAATAAGTCGTGGGTTATAAGCATGAAGGTTAATTGCTTGGTGAGTGTCATGACACTCACCACTTAATGACGAAATTAAAAGCTAATGCCTTCTTGCTTATGCTACTACATATTTCTTAATAATCAGTCCATTTGTCTCCCATTTTCTATACCAATTATCACCCAATTTTCTATGTCACTTGTCAATAAATCTCAATGCCACATTTCACTTATCTCTATTACCATGTGTAAATTGTGTCTACTGCCATTTGTTAATTTTCTTGCCACTTGACATTTTTCCTAGTTCAAAATACACATTAATTTATAAATCTCTCAATCGTACCAATTAATTCCAAAATTTCTAATTATGATCCATCAATTCTTGTCATTGGTAAACCAACACATAAGATATTGGAAATAATCATTCTTATCACATTTCTTAAGCTCAATCATTTGTCACATTCATGTTAATTTTATACCCTGTAATATGTCAATTGAGTGCAATTTGTCTAATTCACAATTTATTTGTGTATGTTACTATGATGCACTTGAACATATTTATGAAAATCAAGTAATAGTTGTACCAATTTCATCCTTTATGATACCACTCGTATGACTTATTAGTCTAACTCTTTAAATCTCTCAACAATTAGAGAGATAGGATTCTACATATGCTAGTAGACTATAGCTCATCAAGTATATTATGAAGAATCTATATACATACTGGACTTCTCACAAGGCTCTCTCAGTGAACATCATAAAAGCACCAAAGAGAATGATGAGAAATTTCTTATGGACAGGATTTGCTTACAAGAAGTCTTATACCAAATTTCGTTGTTTAAATATTGGAGAATTGATAAAAGAGGGATGACTTGGCATCTAAGTAATACAAACCATCAATAGGATTTGGAAACTTCTAAATGATAAGGAATCATTTTATGTGCAATTGGTCCTTTTATATTTTTAGAAGAATTAATTTTTATGGTAAATAAAGCCAAGAGCCGACTCTTTAAGGATCATGTTTTAGATTCTTAAGCTAAGGTAGAAGTTAGGAGAGGAAATAAAGCACAATATTAGGAATAGAGAAGACACGTGACTCTAGTTTGACACTTATAATGAAATAGGTCCAATGTATATGGTTCCAAAAGCTAAAATACATGTTAAATCCTAAGTTAAGGTGAAAGAGCTCATTAAAGGAAATAAATGTTATATCATATTAAGAGGCTTCTCCTTAATTTAGAAATTTTGCCTTAGTACATCCTAAATCAACTTACAAAGGATAGTATAAGATGGATCAAGCACTCTTTTAGTTTCTTCTTAAACAATACTTACTTTCATGTATTTGGGAATATTGGTAATCAAGTGATGTAGAGGAAGTTGGTGTGGTCGAAGCAAATTTCCCCCAAACTATCCTTTATTATGTGACTTACCACTAAGAACAGACTTAGATATAACAAGATGTCTCAATATTATGAATCATATATGCAAGATTTGCAATTCTGATACTGAAAGTAAATATCATCTCTTTTTAAAGTGTCATTACTCTAAATCTAGTTAGAGATGAATTATAGATCTATTCAATCTTTTCTTCTTTACAGATGACTAGAAGCAGATAGTGGATTGGGCATCCAAATTGAAGTCTTTGCAAATAAAGGATTTCAACCTATTAAAGTCAGCTTAAATGATGGAACTTATGCTATTTAGAGGGAAAGGAATTCTAGAATATTCAACAACAGCAGTCTTGATAAAAACATATTCTTATTAAAGACAATCTCATGGATTAGAGAAATCATTATATCTAACGTTGACATTAAGTTTTTAACAATGAACTTGTTCAACATTGACTATTATATAAAGTTTCAAGCAAGAAAAGCAATAAAGTTTCAACCCATATTGAGTTTTTGCTGATGAAAACATTAGCTCGTTAAGTGGATTGCTAGTAATACTAGCTGAGCTAAAGCTAACATTATGAACACTCAACATCTATATAGAACAAGTCTTATTCCAGGTTATCAAGAGCATGTGTGAATTAATCAAAGTGACGTCTTCTAATAAAATTATTAAGCCAGTTTTGCAATTTACTGATGCAATCTTTAAAGAAACTATACCCAATTCTTGTTTTTATATTGTAACTCCTTTAAGAGTTTTATTCTTTAATACAATTTCTTTTAATTTTCAAAAAAAATTACACAATCTAACCAATCTTTGAGCCAAAAATTTGGGTTCTCTAAGGTGTCTAAGATGGAACAAAGCCTTTTAATAGATAGGTCTAAAAGGTATAAGATGTAAATGAAAATTAAAAACTTTAAAGTTCTTTAAGGATGTGGTGAGAAGGAGAATAGAGGAAGAAGAAGGCTTAATCAATAGAAAGGGTCAAAGAAGAAGAAGAAAGAGTCTAAAGTAAGGCTATTTTAAAGATTTTTAAGGGAGAAGCAATAATTTGGCATGAAGGTAATGAAAATTAGTTAAAAAAAAGTTGGTTAATAGTTAATAAAATGTTTCAAGAAAAAAAGTTCAAAGGTTAGTAAAAAACATGTGATTTTTAATAAAAAAGTAATTTAGCAATTTAGAGAAATCGTACTCTATTTGATAGTGTGTTTTAATCACACGTACACATTGTAATTATGGCTAACACTGACGAGTATAGATCCATCCTATGAGGACTAATAGTTAACTATAAATTATTCACAAACTTAATTATACAGATTACCAATTATGATTGGATAAAAATAAACAATGATTTAGAATATCAAAATATAGCAATAGTTAAGAAGAATGTATTTATAAATAAGTCTTTTAGGTAAGATATCTCCTAAGACTTTATTATGTTTCGACTTCACCCTAATTTAGTGAGCAATTCTAACAACTTGAACCAATAAGAATTTCAAATTCAGATTGTGCTCTCTCTCAAGTAGCATAACCCCTATTCTTGACCAAATCAATTGTAGTCCCTTTCTAACTAAAACAACTTTAAAGTGCATTAATTTATTTTTTGAGTTCTCATGATTGGTTTTATCCTAGTCTAGAAGGATTTTGTGGTTCTCTCTTGAGTGACTCTCAGTTAACCATCTTTATCCATATTATGATCTAATTTACATATCATCTCTCAATCTCAATGTATGAATCAAATAATTGAACCTTCAACTTTTATTTCTTTAATTCAATCAATTACAAAAAAAATAAAGTAAATCTCAAGAAAACTATATCATTTATTAAATCAAAAGATCAATTAATTCAACATATTACATCTTATAATTCATCCTACCTAAATCTAAATTTCAATGAGATCATGGTTAAACAAGAAATATCAACATAAATTTAAGAATAAGTAGTTATCATTATGAATCTTGAATTCTTGATGAATACGTTGAATTCTTGTTCTTCTTCCAAGATTAACTCCTTCTTGCTTAATGGTTGTTGTAAAAGTGACTTTTAATGACTCTTTTATGCTTCCAAACTCTCTTGTGTCTAAAATTTTAAATTATAATTTTTAATGGCTAACATGGTCCTAAGATGGTATCATGCACATATTGTATTATCTTTTACCATATTCTATAACTTTTGTGTAAAATAGCAATGCTAACATGTGACGTGTGTGGTCTATGATACTAATCAAAGCTCAAACATCGGGTGTGTAAGGTAGGTAGAGAGAAACAAAATGATTCATGATAGAACACGACCCTAATAAGTTAGCATGTATTCAAAGTGTTCTTAGGTCCTTCTTCACTTCTTCCAACGTTGCTATAAAACGATTAAATTCTTCTATAAAATTGCTCTTTTTAAAAAAAGATAGAAATAAGACTTGAATATATCTCATTTTGAATATCAAATCCTCTAAAATCTCTAAAACATAAGCATAATACTATAAAAGTCATGCTAAAAGCAATGTATTAGCATACATCACTATGAAGTTAGTATATGGTAATTTTAGTAATTTCATAATAATTTTCACATGATACATGAATTAAATATATGCCATTATATGTTGCACGGCATGTTTATCTTAAAAAGTTCTTATGTTAAGTTTAATTTAATTTAATTAGCTGATAAGTTTGTCAATAAGATATAAGTTTGTAATATATGCATGTTGAGTACTACAACTATCTCACAAAGAATGAAAATAATTTGTCAACACTTACAACCATCTCATAAATAATTTGACGCTAAGGCATAATTTAATAAAAATAATTCTCAAAACATGACATTTTCATTTTTCAAATTTAATATATGTAATTATGTTAATTAAATAAAAAATTTGTTGATACCTGTATTGTTTTTAAGTTAATGATTAAGCAAACTCCAGAAGTTAACACATCTTGTTTTCAAAGATAGAAAAACAGTATTTACAAAAACATAGAGCAAGAAAAGAAGATTAACCTTCAAGTTGAACTCATTCCACTTCCTCGAAAATATACCAGACAAATTTACTTTTCTATGAAGAAAAATAGAATAAATGAGTAGATAATAAGTATAACGCGAATTGAAATCGGAAACTTTATCCTACAAAATACAGTTACAGATAGAATAATACAAAGAATTTAATAATAAATAAATTATTCTTATATATAATATTTTTTTTAGAAAAAGTATTAACATTAACAATTAACATAAAACGTGAAAATTTTAAAAAAATATTTAAATTCTGTAAAAATTTTGAAAGTGGGCTCTACTGAATTTGTACCTTTAATTAGAAGTAGCTGGATCCTATGTTAACCAATTCTAATGTTGTGTAAATTAATAGGTTCCGCACACCTACATTAACGGAAATAAAAGATCTAGAGATTTCGTGTGCTAAGAGCGTAGCGAAGACAAGTGACGTCAGAAGAAAAATATTTGAACTGTCCGGTGTACGGACATTGACCAACAAGATACCGAGAAAGAAGTTATCAGTGGTCAGCAGTTAAGCACGTGACTGACTGTCCCCATTTGGAATATTTCATCAACCTTCTTTCATTTTCTTATTTAATTATTTGACAAGGTACTGTCAGCTTTAGGTGGGACGATACTTAGGTTTCGTTCACTGGTTAAAAGGGTTCTAAGTTTCTAACATTGAAGTGTCGTCAGAGTCTATGACACGTGAGCCAACCACACCAACTGTCCAAAATTAATGGGTAACGTCAGTTTTGACTTTTCTGCACAACCAGGTAATTACGGGACTCTTTTGGCAACTTCTTTTTTACGTATTTATTCAATTTAATATTTATAAAAATGGATCATATTAATAATGCAAATCACCTAGTTATGAAAACATAGAGGGATTATTTGTTCGATATACTAAAAAAGAAAATTGTTACATTTCAGTCATAAAAATAGCATGGCAAGCGTTAATAAAACATATTATACGATTTATTTTAATAGTGGTGGGCCTAATTTCTGAAAATTTCAAACGTAAGATTATGATTGCTTAACCTTACCTGATATTGAACAGTAAGAGGGTCCCTTTTTGTTGAGTAGCTATGGTTTGTTATTTATGAATTAGTTCATAATTATAATTCCAAATTTACCAAGGGTATTTTTAATATGTAATTTTCTCATAAACATTGAGCCGTAACCAAACTTATGATAATTAATTGCATTAAAAGCCCTACCCAAGTGACGGATTATTTAATCATTATTTATACTTTAAATGCTGCCTAAGGAATGATAAATTATGTAGCTTTCTTAATTAAGTTCTTCGGTTAAACTTTCGGTCTCATGTGAGTCTTTCTAAACTCATCTCACTAATGAACTGATCAAATATTAGTCAATGGCTTTGGAGATAAGAAATGACATAGAGGTATCGTTGTCCTTGTCACTAGTAATTGTTCTAGCTTTTTTCTATTTGTCTTCAATTAACCATTTACTAAAAATTTTAGGTGAAACAAATATAATAATGGATAAGAGAAAAGTAAAAGTAAAAGATTTTAACTTTTAAGAAATCATTTTTCTCTTAAAAATATACTCAACTTTGTCATTTAACATATGCTTTTCAAAAATTAGAGGGTAATAATTTTAGAATTAATTAAATAAATTATTAGCATTTTTATTTTCATCGTTTTATTAGTAACTCATATTCTTTCTAAGTTTCCCTTCTTTTTGATAAGTTAAATTATGACTAACTATAAACATTTACTTGAACAAGTGGTTACCAAGTTTCCATGATTACTTAGTGCACTAAAAGTAATCACTAATATAATTATTTGAACTCCTATGGACAATAACATACATCTCTAAATTTCAAAATTAAGTCAAACCATTTTATTGTCAAGAGTATTTAATCATAACTATTTCGATAAAATAGCTAGAACCTGTTGTGAATAAAGACTGTGGGAGTACACTAGCATATGCACGTTGGGAAGGTATAACATTAATTAGGACCACAAGATTAAAAGAGGATTCAAATTACATGATATCACAGGTGTATATATGTATACATATAGACACATAAACAAGCAAGAATTAGAATTAGGTTTGGGTGAAGAAATGCGAAAGAGGGAAGACTTTTTGGCAATATATCCAACATGAAAAAAAAGAAAAAAAGTGTATCATTAGGAAGGAGGTTAAAGTAGACTATATCTTTCTTTCCATAAGGAAAGTATTGCCTATGTTACTTTTGTAGGTGAAATGCCATGAAGTTCATCTCTTTTCCATGAAAATAGAACCGGTGGTCCATGACTAATCATGGTCGTAAAAAGTTAAAGAAAATTGTATTTTAATTAATAATTAACTTAATACCCAACAAATATTAAAGATATATTTCTTGCATGCGTAGGGTTACGAAGAAGTCATGAATTGCATATATATGTAGTGAATATATTTATTTTGTGAACCAAAGATTCCGATCACGTGTCTTGTAATTTTTATACACTTAGCGAGCACATTGCATCTTATTATTGCATGCTTTACTTAATGTTGTAAGCAAGTAATAGTGAAAATAATTTTGTTCAAGAGTTCCCCATGTGTGAAATGGGATGATAGATTTCATTACACTTGAGTTAATCAACTACCATCAATAGTGAAAGTGTGTGCGAGTTATTGAAGCATGATTGGATGTTATTGACATGCTGACAATACGAAGAGTGATGAGAAAAAAGAACTTGGGAGGAGAAATTTTAGATCAATAATTTCACCGAAACACATTAAGGCATGATTTTCTGACTCTGCCATAATGGCATGCCAAAGACATGATAAAATTAAACCTGTTATGTGACATTCTCACTATAGTTTTTTTGGATATACTAAAATTAACATTCCTTAATGATTAACAAACAAAGGATAATAACCCTTGAGCGGAATTGTCTCACCAAATTCTAACTTCATTTTAAGCTTAACTTGGCAGAACAATCATATCTTACGAACGCAACTTGTTAATTAGTGTCTTCAATTCAATTCCCATCCAAATTAACAGTCATGATTATGAGAGAACATAAATAGATAAACATGACGGATGGAAAAAACATAACAGAGAAGGTTCGTAATTAACAAAAGAGGATTTAAAATAAAACACAATTATATATGTACAATGAGTAGGGCATTGGAATGGAGGAGGGGCAAAGATTCTCATTCTTGTATAAAGAGAAGGGTAGTCGTCCTATTCTAATCATTATATTTTCTTTACCTTTAACTCAAACGAAATGAGTGGAGCGAAGCTCATACCATACTTGGGAAAAGCAACAAGATTGAGAGAAGTTATTAGTAGGTGAGCAGTCAGCATTGGTATGCCCTTGCCGACAAGAATTTCTGTCTCGCAGCTTGGTAATTAGAAGACCCCAAAGTGGTACAATAATACCATACTCAAATGCCTCTCTATTTTTCTACTCCATTCACTCACTCACCTAAAAGTGAAATCCCACTTGATTTGTCACCTCTTTTACTGTTTATTTGCGGTAGTGGGTGGGTGGATATGATGCAAGTGAACGACTCGGCATCTTGGAAACGATATCCTGTGAGAAAAAATGTTATTTGGGTACAGCAGATCTGAAGTCTAGTAGGAGTAGGACTATTGCTCTTGACTTTTCATACTTGGGATAAATAAATGCCGACGAGTTGCCCTTGGCTTGCCAGTCTCTTTATCAAGTTTTGCCTGATAATAGGAGCAAGCAAGTAGCCCAGTAAAAAAAAAGTTAACTCTCTCTTGAATATCTTGATCACTTCTTGGATTTTGGTTCCAAAGCATGAAATTCATCCCAAGTTTTATCCTGACGTGTGAAAGATATGGCCTGGAATGGAACGTGTAAACAATTTTTATCATAAAAACCAAAGTCTCTTCGTCCATGCCACCGTCAGAATGATAGTTTGAAAACTTCTGAAAGCTTTGCCATGTAAGACATCAGAGCTTTTATAGTTCTGATTGTAAGCGAGGCTATCCAATTTGTTGCAATTGATTTCAGACGAATAAGACATTTTGTTCATTGTCATTTAGCAATTAAAATCTATAAAAATAAAATTTCATCTCTTAGAAAGACGAACACGCGTAAAGCTGAAGATAGATTATTGGTGAGAATTACATATACTTTAAGAATATTAATGTACAATATTCAAAAGCATGGTCTCTTCCTCTTAAAAATTTTCAGAATCCAACATCGCTTATAAACATGGAAAACAGATAGAATTAGTAATAAAATTTTGGTGCAGAATCGCTCTCAAGCATCTTTTGTGGTGCTCCATTCCGACAACCTTCCTTTGTTTTGGGTCCTCTTTAAAACACCTTTCTCGCAATTATGGGGAAGCATTGCCCAATTACCCTGCATGAAGGTCACGAGCTTTAGAATGTTTAAAAGAGAAGTTACCTCTCTCTCTCTCTCTCTCTATATATATATATATATATATATATATATAACTTTCTCTATCTCTTAGTGTGTTCATGGTAATCGAAGTTTTGAAAAAGACTTCCACTCCTTTGTTGGTGGGTCTCCACACCAAACCCCAAAAAGACACAAAAATCAGTAGATATGGATGGAGATAACCAAAAACAGTTAGAAGTGCTACTCCAGCTAGAAAGGTTGCTCTCAGGACCTTCCCTGAGGTTGTTGACCCATGTTGCTGCACCTCGGCTTCCCATTTACCCTACCGGCTTATTCGAACAAAACTCTGGCCTTTCATGAAAAGACATTCTCCGTTCTGAGAAAGTTTTTCAAGTCAAGCACTTCTTGGATCCTTCTGCCAGAATTCCTACCTTTAATCATGCCCATACTGTGTTCCACTCACCACCAACATTTTTACCTTGGCCTCTCCAGTCTAACAGTATCTTTGTCCAATGCATCTGCCATCAACAGTGACTAATTTAGCATGATTAATCTTTAACTTCTTCAGTTCAACTAACTAAATTCTCGACTGGATTAAAGTCTGTCTCTTTTTCCAGATCTGACAGTTGAACATTCTAAGCTTGATTAAAAGATTAAAAAAAAAACTTAACTTGCATCTTTAGAAAGGACCAATTATTGAAAATAACATTTCAAATGAGGAAAAGAGCACATCCAGTTCGGGAATTTTATGGTGCAAAACACGTTGGAGTTAACATCAAGGGTATGATTTAGCTTTTCATCCATGGAAGTCGCTTGCATAGTTGGTAATCTATACATTTGTAAAACTGAAATTAGGTGTGTTTTCAGACAGGACCTTCTAATACTGCTGATACATCAAAAGGTTCATTTGACTTAATGTTCATCGAAGAGTCTTTTCCATTTTTAAGGCCAAACCGACCGCCTAGCGGCCTATGTAAGAACATGCAAAGATCGACAAATAGAGTCCCAAGTCGGAAACAAAAAAGAAGAGATTAAAGATTTTGGACAGAAACCTTTCACCTGTCCTATCATTCATTAAAAAAGAACACATGATGAAACTAAAAGAATGCAGCAGAACTTGCTTGATGTTCAAGGAATTATCAGGTCATCAAGCAAGACATCAAATGGCATTTGGATGGAACTAATATGAATATGTGACAAATCTCCGAAAGCAGAGAGCCAATGGCTAATGGTAAGGAAATAAATTTTACAATGTCACACAGTGATAGAGCTCAGTTCGGGAGTCTTAATTGCAGATAGAAGAACTTGTGCAGTTTACAGAATAACTGCATAACTTCAAAACACTCAGAAATGGCGACCTGAAATCAATACGAGACAATCAAGTACTTGGAAAATTAATTTAATCACTATCCACCAAACTCAAAAAATTTCATGGATTCTTATTATATATGGCAATTGAAAGTTCTGTACTGCAGAAGGAAGGTATACAATTGCTCTTGTTTTAAGTGCCTCATAATAACACAGCTAAAATCTCAGAAATACAGGAGAAAGAAATGACTACCCTTAATCAATATTAGCCGTCATTTCTCCAAATAACTTGAGAAGTTTTACAACACCCTTCCTGATCTATGGTGACTGTCATACAAGGATCGCTATCTTTACAAACAAGATCATCTTTCTGCAAATCAGAAACTCCAAAAATGATTATAGGATGAAAGACGGAGGACCGTTCAATCATGAGGCCACAGATAACTAGGCCTACAAAACTAAATCCCCTATCAGATTCACTCTTCTTCCCAAACTGATCGCCCCTAAAATTTCCCTAAATAGCAAGTAAGGAAGTACAAAAAGGAAAACAAATGATTAAACAGTGGAAAGAATTTAATAAATCCTACTAATTTAGAGAACTGAAAGGAAAGAAGAAAAAAATTGTTACACTGACGATGTATCAGCAAGAACTTCATTTAACACATCATCCTCACCGTTAGCCAGTGCAAAAAGCTCTGCATCCTTTTCCTCATCGCTTACAAGGTCTCGCCTCTCAAGCTTAGAGTGAGCAGCAATGGATATTAACTTTTGTGCCTTCTCCATGCCTGCCCTTGAATTTCCAACCCATCTCAACAAAGACAAATTGCATTTGAAACCACATGAAGTAGCATGAAGAAAAATAAGCCTTACTGCAACTTTCCCTAGCGACTTGAACTCAGTAAGGTACGTTTCCCAAACAAGCCTACTACTTTGGGGATTGACAATTCTCATTTTGCCAGTAATTGGATCCCTCTCCTTCATCTGGACAGCCCTTGCATACACCGGATCGAGCCCTTCTGTTCTCCATTTCATGAGTTCCATTAATGCAATATGAGCTTCCTCCCTCGAAACAAGCCTAGTTATGAGCTTGTCCACATCTTTCTCCTGTTCTGGTGTTAAGCATTTGAAAGGAGGAAGGTACTTGCCACTAGTGTCCCTAAGCAAATAGAGGGGATCAAGAATGTACGCAGCAGCCCAAGCAGGATGATAATTTTTCTTGAACCTCCTTTCGATCACTTTCTCAACTGTTGCTTCTGCAGAATGGAACTTGGAACACCAATCCTTAACTTTTACTTTGAGTTCCTCCCAAAGTGGCAGGCATTGCCCAACCAACGGCCTATCTGCTTCAATCTCTTGGGCCATTTCCTTGACCAACTTGACCAACGAGTGTACTGCCTCCAGTTCATTCCAAAATCCCACATCTCCGATCATCCCAGCAATTTCTCTCCCAACAGGATCCTCCACGGACACCATCTTAAAAGATTCATCGAGCAAAACCAACTGCAGTGCACGAGCTGAGCTGAGTATGTCCCCTAGCATTGTGTAGGCAGGCGAAAAATCCATCTTATCATACTCGCGCGAGGGTGGCACTCTCAGCAACACCGCGTTTCCATATTCTTGCAACTGATATTTGAGAAAACTGTTCCGAATTGGGGTGTTACTGTTAAAAAAAGAAGCAAGCTTGAAGCAATTATCGCTCACGTTCTTGAACAAAGGAAGCTCCTTGCTGAAATCCTTAATCAAACTAGTGAACCCTTGAAACTGACACGAAAGGTTGACCATCCAATGGTTCTGATTCTCTAAGTTCCTCAATGCCTTGGACTTAAACCTGTCTGCAACTATACCTACACACTGTTGCACAACATTTCCACAGATTTCGCTCATCGTCTCCCAAAAAACATCCTGTGCATATTTAGACGGTACTGACCCACTAACAAACACGGCTTTCCGATACAAACTAGTCCCATTAGGCAAATTAACAGCCAAATTGACCAAATTCACGTCATTAAAACTCTCATAGCTCTTGACCTTCCAACCATCAGACGCAATCTGAAAAAACATAGCATCTCTAATCCTCGACTCGGACTCAGCCTTCGCTTCCTCGTACTTAACATCCAACCTCCCGCCAACAAACTCTCTTCTCGAAACCGCAGGCAATCCAACTTGATTCAAGAATGCCTTGAACTTAGGATGCTCCAAACTCGAAAAAGAAACCGACCCGCAAGACTCATAAACCCAATCAGCCAAGTAATCAAGGGCACAGTCAATCTGGGACTTGCTCAAAGCTGGTCCTGGCGACGTTTTAGGACTCTTTAGCTTCTTCACACTGTCTTCAAGCATAGCCAAAGCACCCAAATCCTCTTTTCCACCAGAAAGCATCAAATGCGGTTGTTGAGGCAACATAGCCACTTCACCAGAGTATCTCGATGGATCTACCATAGCAATAGGACTTATTTGATACGACGTGGCCGAAGCCGACGTAGCAACCGCCGTAACCGGATAAGAAGAAGCCGAAATTCCCGAACTTGCACCCGCAGAACGTTTCCTGTTACTGTGCACTAACGTGGCGACAACAGAGGCTGAAGGCACGGTGGTGTTGGACGACGGGGAGATAGACGAAATGGGTTTGGGCAGTGAGTTGAAATTCGGACAAGTCCCGCGTTTCAGATGCTCCGAGGCCGTGCGAGACGGGTTCGAAGCAGAGAAAACGGCGTCGCACAAAGAGCACCGAAGCTTCACGGCTTTAGGGAGGCCAGTCTCGTTATTGTGCACTAACATGGGCTCAAGGTGAGTCCAGTACCACGCGCCTTTTCCCTTTATAGCTTTGGTTCTGACCATGACGAGGCCATCGTAGCGTTTGTGGACAGCCTTCGCCGTGAGCTCGTCGGCTGAGGCGGTTGTTTCCACCGGAGACGGGGCGGTGTTTGTGGTTGTGGCCATTGTAATAAGAGAAAAGAATAACGTGAAAGTTTGGGTCTTTCTGGAGGACTTCAGAGCATATGGTTTTATTGCTAGTTTATCAGTTGCATTCAGCTAGGAGAGGCCGTCCGGCTGTGGTAGCCGGATTTTGATCCTCCGGCTGGTGTCCATGCCGGAGACCGGCGATCCAAGTTGATATATTTATGTGGTCTCGGATTCACTGACGGGTCCTTGTAGCTGTAATTGAGAGGCAGTTTTGGAAGACAGAAAAGAAGAAGAGTCCGTGGGAAAGAGAAAATTTTTGAAGGGAAGAAGAAATAGTTGGCGAGCGACGTACACGGGAAATCCCGCGCCGAGTATATGCGCGTGGGGAACATGGAAAAGCTAAGTTGATGGAAACTGCTAGACCAAAGTAACACCACCGTCCGACGTACGAAAACACTGCTGACATTGGATATTAGTTCCAGGTGATTGGGGAGTGAGGGACACGCACTGTGGAAAGGGGTTCTTGATTTGATATCCCCTACATGCTTTTGCCCAAAATATTTATATTGTTTTCTGCTAATTTACATGTAATTTTTGAGCGGGGATGGAAGTTTCCTCTTGTGACTTTTTGTTGATGTGGTTGTGGACAGAAAGAGCAACCTAGGAATTCAATTGGCTACCATTAATAACAGGCAGACAGTGTTGACCAAGCCACACCCAATTACAATAGCAATTGCAATTGCAATTACAATTTGTTTGAAAAACTCCAAGACCCTTCATATATTTTTATTCACTTTGATTCTATTGTATATAATTTGTTTTCATTTTTCCTTTAAAAGTATAACCCCATGCCCGATAGAGTAGGAGTAGGTAGCAAGTTGGCACCAAGCATTACGAGATAGATAGATGTTACAATTTTCCCAACACCCAGCATAGGTTAGGGTATTACGAATACCAAGGTAAGTACCTATTATTCCATCCCTCTGCCACATTAGGGTTTAATGCCAGCGTAAAATAACGACAATTTCTCTCAAGATGACTTCGAAATTTCAGGAATGCTGGGCCTGCTAAAGGACAAGTAGCTAGGGTTTAGGATACTTCACACCATATGAAAAAGGGCCAAGTCCACACTATTTTTGGTTGTCAAGGTCTTTCTGATTGTGAGGTGTATGCAACCATGCTCGTGCCGGTAATGTCAAAATTCACAAGGTCTTACTCTTCCTGTGTGGTTTGGCTTCACAACGCAGCTGGATAGATTGGCCACGTCCCGTATGTGCTCAAACTCGTTTATAAACCTGAAATTCCATTTGAAGTCAAATTTCTTGCGATTAGTAGTTTCAAAACCATGTTGGGTTTAAACCAACAAGTTTAAACTCAAAACTTAGTTGAACTTTTAAGTGAGTAAAAAAAAGTCTTAGCTTAATTGGATTTGAAGTAATATTCAAATTTAAGTTAACTTGAAATTTTTATTAATTTTAAATTCAATTAAATTAAGATGTAATCATTAACTTTAAATTAAGCCTCATGATTCGTAGTTCTTATTTTTGTAACTAGTAATTTTACACACTCTAATTATATGTCTATCTTATTTTCTTGTAAATTATATGCATAATCTATCTGTTATGTAAGCTTAAGGTTAGGTACAAACTTTTCCAGACCTTGAACTTCAACGAGACTTTAACTGGGTATTAGTGACGATGATAATATATACATAATTTGTATTTTGCTTTTTCTAAAAATAATTATAATGGTTATTTTGGTATTAAGTTCAAAGTTCCACTCTTATGTCATAGTTTTCTCTTAAGTTGAATCTGACATTTTATTTTTAGTTCTTTTAAATTTTTGAATTAGATTATATCTTAATTATTATGAAATCTACAACAATTATAACTTTTGAACATGTAAAAGAATTTAATTTTAAGGTAAACTATGAGAATTATAATTTTACTCTTTGTTATTGAAAGTTACTTAAAACACTTCATTGTATTAGAAATATTTTTAAAAACACTTCATTGTATTAGAAATATTTTAAAAATTTGCTATCTTTTTATCAAGTTATCTTACTATATTTATCATTAAATTATATCGATAGTGTTATAGTAAATTTGTCATCTATTTAATAATTATCATATAACATTATGTGATAAATTAATAAATTATAATTTTTTAAACTCTTAATTTGATTGAAGGTTCATTATTTTCCAATAAAAGAGAATTATTCAAACATCAACCAGTCGTGCCCAAATAGAGTGTAGACCCTAGTCCTACAAAGTATGGGTACCGAGCAAAATTCCAGATTCTTCAAGGACTGTACTGTGCTTACTGAACATTCTTTGTTTTTTTTTTTAAATTAAAAATAACTCACTGAACATTCTTACCAGCTCTACCAAACTTAGACCTTGCAAATGCTTGATGGTCCGAAGCTTTAAGTACTTGAATTCAAACCCTTTCATTTCATTAATACGAAATTTGGAAACTTTCGAATTAGATTTATTGACGAATTAGATTCAATTATATTTGTAGAATTAAATTAAATTCGATTTAAACTTTTTGGAATAAATCTATAAATAATATAATTGAATTCAATTATATTGTTTAAAACAAAATAAAAATGAATTTAACTACTTCATATGACTTTTTTTATCTTTAACTAAAAATGATATGTAATTAATGTGTGTGTATTTATAGTAATTTGTATATTTATAATGTGTATATTTCAAAAAACAGTTTTTAATGTTTTGAAAAAAATTAGTTCTTTAATTCACATACTAAATTAAACTATTTGAGATGTGAGTTAAATTCATAAAAAAAATGAGTTTCAATTACGTAATTATATTCAAGTTATCTATTTTTTAACATTCCAAACGTATGAGTTGAATTTAATTATATAAAATTAATGAATTAAATCTAATTCATTATATTTCAAACAACCTATTTATGCTATAGCTATAAGAATTGTAAGAAAGGATAAACCAGAGAAGAAGAAAAAACATCTTGGGTTGTCCATTTTTTATGTTTCAATTTGCCTTTGAATATTCCAACTCCTAGGATGTTTCAGAATTGCCAGGAAGTCAAGTGATTGGTCTCCTCTTAATAAATTTCAGAATTGCTAGGAAGTCAAGTGATTGGTCTCCTCTTAATAAATGAGATTGGAGTGATGAAATGATAGTACGAAGAGAGTGGGACAGATTGAGTAAATTGGGATTACTAATTAAATGGGTTATCGGGGCTGGGGTGAACCACACGGCACAACTGTCTTCCACCCTATTTTGAAAGTTACAGGAAGAAAATTTACCAGCAAAATTAGGAACTATTGGGCCATACAAGGCTGTATGACATAAAAAGTTAAAGCATGATTAGTGGACAAGCGGAGACCTTGAGATAAAGTCCAATTTTGATCTGCGAAATTCTTTGTGTGCTCGTAAAAGGTAAACCTTGAAATTTGGCCGTATGGATTTGTCCAGATCTTGTTCTTCTTTCACAATTTTGAACACAAAAACACTTTTGTCACTTGAAGAGGATCTGGGATGAATTCAAAGACAGGATATTGTCTTAGGCTTGTCATTTTCAACAAGTTTAGTGTTTTTAATAAGAATTTTGGCATTCCTTCCACAGTATATTTCACTTGAAGCTCCCTCTGTTTCTCCAATGGAAGTAGCACTCTTACACTTCTTTTTCAATCTTTTCTTCTCCAAACTAAGTCGGCACAAAAGATGCATTTTTCTTTCTCTTAAATAATTTATTCTCCTTCTCTGGTTCTCTTTCAAAACCTCATTACATTTACACTGCCCTAGCGATCCCAGCAAGAACGTGTGACATGGCTAGCATGAAAAACACGTATTTAATCCTGAAAGTTGTCTCTCGAAACAAAATATGCATGAAAACTTGTTCTTGAGTCGGAGATTGATCTACCGAGCATGGAAAATAGTATTGTTCTTGGAAAACCAAGTGAAGTAAATTTATAATTTAGCCGGAAACTACTTCCATACAGTTAACTGAACATTCATATTCAAATGCATGAAAAGGCCTTCCAAAATGTTGGTTCTTTCATATAGTTGTGCTTTAAATTCAAAGCAAGTTCGAACATTTGATCTCAAGAAAAACAAAAAAAATTGGTTGGAAACTTTCATAGAAAAAAGTGGCCGAATTTGTGACGAAAATATCAAAGGGAGCTAAAGGTCATGCAAAAGTGAAATTGGCTGATGTATACTATCCAAAGGAAGAAGGAGGTCTCAACATATATTCGATAAAACCCATCGAACGCTCTTATTGAAGTGGCTTTAGTGGATTCTAAAAGACCGTAATTCTTTATTTATTAGATGACTTCACTCTTATTTTCTCAAGGGTAAAAGTATCTAGGAGCTCTGTAATAAAGCATCACATTCTTTCTTTTTGAACTAACCTCTCAAGATGAGGCAAGATGTTGAAGCAGACATGTCGTGTTCTATTGGCAATGGAAAGCTCACTACAGTGTGGTTTGATAATCGGTCGAGAAGAGAAGCTCTTATACGCTTCTTGTCAGAAGTAAGACTTTCTATTCACTTCCCACTTAATACAAAGATGTAAGCTTTCATTAGCAGAACAACTTGGCATTTTCTTGAAGGTATCAACCAATTACAACCAAACTACAATCCAATTCCATCCCATTGAGACACTTTGTTCTAGTACACTTGCCTAACCCATCAGTTGTCGAACAGAAGCATGAGAGATTTGTCTGGAACAAGAACATTCCTCCAAAGATTTCTTGCCTCCTATGGCTAGCTATCCAAAACCGTCTCAGTACAGCTGATAGACTCAAGTATTTAACTATTGACAGAGATTGTCCGTTTTGTTTAAGAGAGGCTGAATCACGTGACCACTTATTCTTCAAGTGTGATATAACCAACTGGATATGGGAAGTTGTTAAACGAGAATTTCAATGGTCATTGCCAACTTGTTTGCTCTCAAAATGTTATACAATGGTTATCGTTCTCCTATAGAACCAGTTTATTCTATAGCAGTCAGATTCTGTATACAAACATATGGAAGGAGTGCAATGCTCGAAAATTCGAAACTAAGCAAAAAACTCTCTCCCTCCTAATACAAGAAACGCTGAAAAGTATTCATGAGATTCTAATACCGAGACATGTTGTTTAACTCATTTATCTCTGTACTTTATTCTGCTCACCTTGTACGAAGTTGAAGTTGAGGAGTTGTAAAATTCGGTTTATCTAAGATCACTCTCTTTGTTTTGTTTGTTACTGATGTTCTGTACTTATTTATCTTTTATAAATGAAATTTTTTTTATTTTCAAAAAAAAATTCTACCTTTGTTGCACCAAGAAAGAAGCAGACAGCTAGCCTATTCATCTTTCTAGCCCAAACTAACACAAGTTTTTCTTTTTTCATGATTGCCCACAATCATGTTTTAAACTCTTTGTTTTAATTACTTGTTAAATTCGTGACAACCCAAAAGACTATCAAACCAATTAAAATCAGGTAACATGTATGAACTTAGTCATTGCCTTGAATTTGAGATGGCAATAACATGTCCAAGATAAAGCCCAAGTGGAAAAGTAACGAATGTCTCAAAATGAGTGATGTTTCCCCTAAACTCTTGAGTTTCAATGCAACTAGGAACCATAAAATGGATGACAGATTCAGTACTCCTCAATTAAAAAATCAAAATTTAAGCTATCAACTATTTTAAACCCAACGTGGAGAATAGAACTTTAGTTTATTTGAAAAGTTGCATTTAGATGATACGCAAGCTACCTCAAATCCCATATATCGATGTGGAGAGGCCATGCATGATTGGTGGACCCCCGTTTGGTGAATTTGGTAGTACATTAACTTCATTGGACCATCAATAGGCGGTGTATCTTACAAAAGTTTTCGTGGCCCGATATACTTATCCTATAACTAGGCCTCATACAAGTGGGAGATCAAAGGTGTTTTGGGTCGTGATCACTATCCGAATGGAGCTGACCCACCCCATCAGATCAGACCTTTGTTAAACTGCTTGCAAATCCAATTATTATGGCCATTGTGCAGGAGATTCATCAGAAATACGATGAACATAGGCATCAGTCACATGTTAAACAAGCCATCACTTACTATTACCTTTTTTCGCTAAGAAAATCTAAGACAACACTTAATATTACTACACCAGCACACCACTATCCATCCCTAAGACCGGACATGGAAATCTAAAATCCCCTCAAAATCATGGTAAATGTCCACCTGGACTACCAACAGCTTCTAATTAGTCAGACTACCATATCTTCGCACAGATTTCTAGGACGTTGCTTGGTGCTGCTCGGGGAGGTTACCTTACGGGCATTTTTTCTCAACTAAACTTCTGTCAACCCATGGCTTAGTCAGACTTAAGAGCTTCTTTAATGTAATAAAAGCCTCCATTCTGCCCACCACCACTTTTTGATCCCTGTTTTAACTACAGTTAGAAAAAAAGAGGACAAATTTATCAAAATGGTTAAAACAAAAGAAAGAAGAAATGCATATACCATCTACTCAGCAGTCTATGCCAGAGTAGGATCTTTATGCTTTAGAAGATTGATGCTATATAACAAGTTGAAATACACAAATCATATCCAGATTTAAGAGAACAGAGTTTACCTTTTTAAGGACCTTTTTCTGATAACGATAGCCCTAATCGCAGAGAATATAACCACAGAACAATGTATCAGCTGTAGTTATATCAGAGAGTTCTATGGTTTAATGACAAGTAGTATTTGATTACCTTATCAGTTCCATATAGATAATCACAATATGTAAACACTGAAGCAAAGTTGCTCCGGCTTTGCCTCCCGACGTAATGATGGTAATCATGGTACTCTGCACCTCCATAAAATGGTATATATTTCGTGGGAGTCCAGGGGAAGTCATACCTGCATAACAACACAAATTATGAGACTGAAGTCCTGGACAAATACATGAAGACTATCTTGAAGTTACGCGGTCTAAAAACAACCGATCAGCATAAAATTACAGCAATCGAATGTGAAACTGTTATGTATGACTCAAAACTCTGGGAAACCTCATAATGTTCGTCTATGTTCTCAAATTGACAAAAGCAGCATAATTCCGTCGAAATGTCCACCATATCCAAAGGGTCACCAGTTTTAGGCAGTAAAAGTTCCATTTCAGAGATTCCCACTTTGTTCCTTTCTTCAAAGAGGAGGGAAAAAAGAATATTTCTTAAAATCAAAGCATTTGTTTCACTGCTCATTTTTTAAGATTCTAGCAAGTAAATCAATCATTATCATTTCGTAGCCCTGTGCCAGCAATCAGATAGTCATTCAGAATTGTGGCAGGTTGGATATCCTGAGGTAAAGTACAAACCATGCACAGGTAACCGATGTACCAGGCTGGAACAAGAAGAGAAAGAATCATTTTCGGAATAATTAGGAAATAAAATTGCCAACTCCTGTGTATAAAAACTCTTAATAGTTCAATTTTTAAAGAATGATAATCTATACAACTACCCATGGTGAATGACCTTGTGATGGTATAATAAGACATCTGCACAAGAATCTTTTTGTAACTTTGCACGAAGAAAGACTTAAAAGGACCAGAAGATTTCAGAGCAGTAGTTACAACAGAATTACAAGGCAATGGAAAGAAATTAATGTAAAAGGATAGTTGAAAGAAGCAGGGACAAACAGAAGAATGCATCCCAAAATATTAAGATAGTACTAGTCGTTCGTACTTAAAAGTTGCTTGATAAGTATGTCGGTGATAAACCCTAGGGAAATAAATGTTTTAACTTGGTGACAATCTAATCCACCGAGATGTACAACAATCACATATGCGCAGAGAAAAGCTTTTAATGATAGGACATAGGCCATTAAGCAAAGTCTGAGAGGCTATCTGTGCACGTTATTACCATCTTGTCATGCATAAAAGAACCAACTGTTGAAACAGCTTGCTATGAAATGGCTTGAAGGTAATAGGCATTTCCTCCCTTCCGTTGAAAAGAAAAAGAAACCGTGCAAAATTATGCAAGTTGTAGCTCTTGTATCTATCTTTATTGTCTGTTTATGAATTGAAGCTTGATTCAAGATTTCAACAACACTCACAAATAATTATGACAACTACAAAGAAGATTAGAAGAAAGCGGATCGCACTGTTATTAGTCCTCATGAATAAATGTAAGCTACTGTTGAGGATCGTTGAAATCCTTTCAATACTTTACTAGGAATTCAATAATAAAAGTGAAACGCACCAAAGAAATCCTGAAGTTTCAATCATTTCGTCATTAAAACTAAAGCAGGAAAAAACTCGGCAGATAAGAGTGGCTAGCATGCGTACCCGCTGTGCGTCTCAATCGCTTCAATCTGCCGAAAAGCAATCCACAACCAAAATGTGATCATATGTCCAGGCGCCATTGCTGGCCCGGCAAAAGATGGAATTCCGAGGATTAAGACTTCAGCCCAGTGCGCATATGGGGCAGCAAAACCAGTTGGAGCAGAGTATTCATGGTGAACCCAGTGAATTTTTTCATAGCCCCATGTAGTATGCAGAAATCTATGGATCCAGTAATTCATGTAGTCCTCCACCAAAAAATACACTAGCAGCTGTAGAAAAATTTCCCAACCTGAAGGTAGAGGTAAGCTTGTTCTGATCCCAATCATCTGTGCATGACAAAATTTAACTCCTCAAATAAGACTTCCACCGTAGTTTTCTGGAAACGCTTAAAATAGTTGACATTATCAACTCACTAAATGGATGAAGACAATGGAAATAAGCTAAATTATTATTCAAAAATTCAAATTTTAAGAAAATGACAACCTAAAGAATTTCTATACCAACTAATTGTTTCCAAACCCCCAAAATGAAAAATGAACATTTCCATCTGTAGAAGCTAAGTGATAAAATCTCCCACCAATGTTCTGAAAATCTATAACAATTACCGGAAACTAGAGCCAGTTACCCTATTTCACACAAATACATGAATGCATGTGATTCTCAGGAGAAGTCTCTTCAGTTAAAAATGTGATCTTTAAGGGAACCGCGGTAAGAGATTGAACTGGGAAGTTAAAATCCATCCTTGATGATCAGAACCCCACTAAAACATATAAAAGTCATCATAACTTTTCCAAAAATCCAACCAATTCTCAAATAAAGCCGTCACCTTGATAGAAGGAAAGGAGACCAACTGAAGAGGACCCACGACGAGGAGGAACACGGTCATTACATCTTTGTAGCACCTGAACATCTCCGACAAGGACAGCTTAGCCTTGGGCTGAATCTTGTATTTTTCGAAGCCCGAAGATCGCAGGACCTCGACGAAAACTAAGGGCAGAGGCACAGCAGACAAAACCAGTAACAGAAACATGATGTTGTGGCAGTAGAGGAAGTAGTCGGATTTCTGTGCAGAATAGTTGAACCACAGTGTCTCGGCAAAAGTGAGGTTCCGGCCGAGGGCGGAGGCCGCCTCCCCAACAGTGTGATAAGGCAGCATTGTTCGGCGGTTGAGTGTTGCTGGTGTAGAGCGACTAGAGCGGTTGGGGTTCGTTAAAATTTATGCGGGAGATTTTGAACCATTTAAGGACGAACGTAAGAGCAAAGCCACAGCTTGTTCGGCGTCGCAGTCCCAGTGCCATGCACAATTGGATTGGGTCCCACCCACTCTTTTTAGTTTAATTATATATAAACCATTAATATAATATTAGGATTAAGACAAAAAACGACCAAACTTACGCAGACAATAACAATTATTTTACTCCACGCATACGAACTACAGTTTAACGATACATGACGGTGTCGTTATGAAGTTACTTACACAGGCAAACTAGACATCCTGCGGTCAGTTTGACAACGACACGTCTTTGAAACACAATTTCTCTATCATAAACTGATGGACAGAATTTAGGAATGAAATTCATCTAAGCTTCAGTGTTTCCTTGCACGTCGACCGTCGAGACAAGGACAACCAGGGAAGGAATGATGGAAGGCCCACCAAGTAGAGATAACATGGAATGGAACTCTTGTCTTCAGACAAAGTCAATGTCGAAAATGCGTATCGTGATGAGTCGCCTACGTAACGTTGTCCTGTTCTTGTTTAAAAGGGTTATTTAGTGGCAGGTTATCAGGATTATGATCACATGTTTAAAGTACAGAAATCCTGAGAAACAGCCACAAGAAACAGGCAAACGGCGAGACTTCAAAGAGAGAGAAAAAATGACTCCGTCGAGTATAAAAAGACATAATTAATCATTCATTTTATAATTATTTTATTTTTATCATAAAATTTTTTATAATTATTTTAAAATTAATGATTTTATAAGTTATTGAAAAATAATTGCATTCTTAGTAATTACATAATAAATAATTTCATTCTTATTTTAATTCCTACTTTATACTTCAATTTTTAATTTTTTATTCTGATTCTTTTTTATTAGTGATTCTTATGGTAAAATGTTATGAGTCTATTTTATATTTTCAACTAATTTAAAACAAATCCAAGGTGAAGTTAATTGAAAAGGAATAAAATATATCTAAAATTAATATATAAAAGAAAGAGTTCTAAATAAACTAAACTAAGAAAAAGTATCAATATTTGCATGAAATCCCATATTTTTCAGGCAGAATTACGATAGTTGGAGCAAAATTCTAACTTTTGGAAACAGTAAAATTTGACAAAGATCATGTGGTGGAATAAAAACAGGGATTATTCCTATTTTGTTATCATTATTGGGACTTAAAAGACGTGTTGACATGGTAGTTTATGTGCAGTTTGAATCGTGTAGAATTGGATCACCTTCAGCATAGAACTTTCAAAAGTAGGAGAAATTTACTGTTTCATATCTTATTCATCAGCTTTTCCTTTTGACTATACATGCAAGACCAAATGATTGTTGTTTGAAACTAGAGATGTTATGAAAGATTTATTTTGGAATAAGAAAGGGAAAGGTTCGTGGGGTTGTAATTAAGGTGTATAATGAAGTTTTATGATGACAAATGTGATAAGAAACAGTGGATTGGTTGTGGAAGAAGCACGACTGCTATATCCTCATTCATCATTAGTCGTCACTTACTATTCATTTTCACGTCGCTTTAATGTACAATTATGTGAAGGAGAGTTGTGGGGGTTGTGAGCGCTTTAAATGCGATGAGACATTGAAATTTGATTGGATTAGTCGATATTATCACCACTCATATCAATCCAAAAGCTTAGGTTAGCCAATGAATAGTACGAATAAATCGTGGCAAGTGAAAATTTGATGAACACTAGACATGGCTTCATTTTGTTTTGGTTTAATTATGCTTTCCTATGGAAAAGGGGCTAAGGTTAGTTGTCTTTAGCATCATTATTGCTTCTTCCACGCTAACCCCCTCTCTCGCGTTGGACCAAATCGATCCGTCGTTAATCTCTAACCATTAAGCTTTAGAACTGGATTAGATTAAGCCATGCTTAAACAGATTCTTGCAGCTAATAATAAATTCTACGGTAATTGCTCGTAGTAAATCAACGATTCCTGAGACCGTGAGCGGCCCCGTCGGGCCCAGAAGATTTCGAAGCTTTTAGAATTAAGATTCTACCCACTTCTCAAAAATATCCCCCTTTGTTTTCTTTTGTTTTTCTTTGCTTTCTTACGCTGTGTTTGATTACTATTTTTTGGGTGTGGAGATAGAACGAGACAAAAATTTAGAGACAGAATAGAACAAAAATTTAGAGACAGTAAGGTGTTTGGTTGTGATGGACAAAACAGAAAAAACTGTCCCCGTCTCGAGGACAGAAATGTGTTT
>JAOSBN010000178.1:37768582-37802217 GCA_027563595.1 Erythroxylum suave | reverse complement strand
TCGCTACTATATCACTTTCACTTACACATGACATCATAATTTAAAATATAAATCTTATGATCTCGAAAACACAACATCTCCTCATTTCATTTCATAAAACATAAGATATAATGTAGCATTACACACATCTATGTTTATACAATATTGACCTATCAGAGTCCATAGCTCTGTCTACAATGCATGCTACATATATGAAGAAATTAACAAAAATTTAGTCTAAATCCTTCCGACCTTTGAGCCATGTTTTCTATCCAAAAGTTGTACTAGAGCAATTCTAAGCTGTCTTAGAAGCTATAACGTCTCTCTCAAACATGAAAAGTCAACGTTGTAATTTTGGTGCATTTTATGAACTCAGTGAAGTAACCATCCTCGATGGTTCACTCATAAAACACATCAAAATAACTCAAATAGTCACTTAATTCACATAATTCAACATGTAGCATCAGAATACACTTTATTCTTAAGCTTTCAAATGTATTCAATCAACTCAATTTCAAAACACATTGTAATCATACAATTCATGTATTTATGCGATGTTCATGAGACTCACTTTTTTTACTTCATTATTGTGACTGACTATCTTTTTTTCACTGTCCCGTATCCATTGTAGATACTGGTCATATTAATACTGTCCCTTATCTGTTGGGGATACAAGGCTCATTTTACATACTGTGTTAGAGGCTCTTACCACATTCTGAGCTTTAAGCTCGTTTTCACTGACAACTTCGGTCACAACTGCCTTTATCCTTTATACATTTATGTAATGAAATACACTACACATATTCAATCATTATGTTCCGTAATCATATTCACATTCTCTTTATCATTTACATTGTTCATCAAAACTATCAAGTCAAGAAGACTTCACTTCTTCTATTGATTTTGATAAAAGTCAAATAATAATAATAAAAGAAGTGTGTGAACTATTTTGATGAGTTTATTAAGTACGCAAATAAATGTAAGTAGCACAAATCATCAAATCAAGACGATACTCAAGGAAAATATGACTAAGAAAAAGTCTAAGACGGACCAGATGAAGTGATTGCAAGTCACCAGATGGAGCAAAGTCACAAGACTAAGACTAAGTCACAAGACGAAGCGAAGACACCAAACGAAGCATACAATTTAAATCAAGACGATATAATTGTAGAATAATCTACAACGTCGGTTAGTTAGTTGGAGTTGGTTACAAAACTCAACTAATAACAGATCTCTGAAGAATCTATAAGTAGTTTTCTCAGGAAGATCGTTAGAAAATTAGACTATAAATATCAGTTATAGACGTAGACAAAATGACTTTTACTTACTCTTACTTTACTTACAAAAAATAATTCTATGATCAAGCGAGTATACTGTAAAAATATCTTGAGTGAAAAGAAGGAAGAAACGAGATTAAGAACACCTATAATGTGAGTGCAGGAAGCTCAAATAATATCTTTTCAAGTGAAAGGAAGGCTAAAACCTGAAGAGGCTAAGATAGCAGATAAAGAATTCTTTGTGAAATAGACCTGAAGAGGCTCTGGAAGAGTAGAAATAATACTTGTAAAGTTGAAAGAGATAGTAAAATCTCAAATAAACTCTGAGGACTGGATGTAGCCCAAAGGTTAAGGGTGAACCAGTATAAATCGCGTTGTCATATTCTCTAACCCTTATCTCTTTAATTTCTTGTTGTTAGAAGAATAGATACTATTTTCGTTGTTGCATTACTTAAAGAATTAAATGCGTTGTTGTGTAATCGTTTGAAATTTTCAAGAAAATCAAGAAGATTTTAAAGATTACTATCTTAGACGATTTAACACAATTCAACCCCCCTTCTTGTGTATTTTACATATTATATGTGATTTCTATATTAAAAAGTGATTTACTTAAGTTGGTATCAGAGCGCAAGTTTCCAAGAAACACTGTTACAAAGTGAGGTTAAAGATCCATGGCTGAATCACATATTTTTATAGTTAAAGGTGCCTCCGTCTCAAGACCCCCTGCATTCAATGCTGAAGATTATCATTATTAGAAAGATAGGATGTGACTTTTCATAGAATCCACACACATTGATCTTTGGGATATCATTAAAAGTGGTCTATATATTCCAACAGAATTTGAAGGGAAAAGCATCTCGTATGACCAATGGTCAGTTGATTAGAAAGCTCGCATTAAATTAAACTCAAAGGCCAAATTCTTTTCAAGTTGTGCTCTAAGCGGAAGTGAATATGATAAGGTTCATGGATGCTAATCTGCAAAGGAAATGTGGGCCACATTAGCCATTGCACATGAAGGAACAAACCAGGTGAAAGAATCCAAGATTGTTATTTTTATCCATCAGTATGAGCTGTTCAAGATGAAAGATGACGATCTATTGATCAAATGTTTGGACGATTCCAAACAGTTATTAATGGACTTAAAGCTCTAGGAAGAATCTACGATAGTCAATGTTGGACCCCGTTTCCGGAGCCCAACATCAGACATGGGATCACGAAGCTTGAGCGCGGACGAAGGCTTACAATTTGGAGATTTAGAAGAAGAATCCTTCAGAAGCAAAGGCGGGCTTAGCCGCAACTAAGTATATCTTCGCCACAACGAAAATATATGAGTAAACCTCACTGACCCTTCGGGTCAATTTCATCGTGGCAATAAGTATAACTTCGCCGCGACAAAGTTGACACAAGAAGAACATAATTTCCTTCGGGTGAATTACGCCGCTGCGAAAACCCCTATGATAGAATCCATAACCCAAACTACCTATCTTACTAAAATGCAAACTTAAAATCCTTCAGCCATATTCATCAATTCAAACCAAAAAAATTAAAAATGGATAAGAATCTAACCATAAACAATTTCTCAAAATCGTAATCTCATTTTCATAATTGAATACTTTGCGAAAACATGAAAAATCATAGACAAAACCAAACATATGTTTCATTAATATCAAAAGTAAGAGTTTTACAAGGCTTTAATGGGCATTTCGAGCCCCCTTACATCATAACCCAAATACAAAGTTTACAAAAACTAGAATCACTCAAAATGCGACTAAAGCATTGTTTTACATAATCTAACTTCAAAAACAAAACAAAACATAGAACTGGAGTGATGCCTTGACTCTTGATTCGATCACTCGATATATTGTTCATTGCCTGAAGATGGGAAGGAACTGGGAGGGGGTGAGCTTAAACCTTATGGGTAATAGTCTTATAACCGGTAACAAGCAAAAACAATTGAAAACTCTCATAATCATAGCAAATTCTCATGAAAATCCATAAAACATATATTTCTCAAATTCTCAACTTGTCAAACCAATTTGCAACTCATATAAGTCAAGCATTCATCAAACTTGTCAACACATGTAAACACATAAGCACTTCATCATGGTTTGGGTAGGTCTATGAATATGACGAACTACACCATCCCACATAATGGTCTTGTGTAGTTGTAAACTTGAGCGAGTCCATGAAGGAGCTTCGTGCCATTAGTAGGTAGGTAAGAGAAGCCTTTAACTTGGTCAACGTGCATGTGACATTTTTGAATGGATCACACTAAACCCATATAACATGTAATTCATAAATTGTAAACCAATTGCCCAACGGGCACATTTTGAAAAGCTTGTTTTTCATGAGCATGAACTATTTCATATGCAACTCCATCATCATTTCAAAGTTCATCAACCAAAATCCCATACCAATCATATAAACATTTCTCAAATCATCCCAAAAGCCACAAATACAATGATTATGGAGCAATTTGAAATCATTCCCATATCAATCAAAATTCATACACAAAATTCATATACAAAAACATATGGCACATTCTCAAACCTTTTTAAAGAATAATAAATACACATTTTCAAGGTAGTTGGAAATCATTTAATTCCATTTATTTGAAAGAAACTTTAATAGCTTATTGACTCAACCATAAAAATGTCACCCACCTTAATTTCCTTGCTTGAAAACTTGGTCAAGGATGTCCCTCCTCTAGCTCCTCTTGCCTCCTTTGATCACCTTCTGGATTTCCTTTAACAATAACAAAATCCCAATTTCAATAGGAATTCTAATTTGAGAACCCTAAGAAAATACATTCACTAAAATGATTTTAGAGTTCTTAGACCCATGCATTTCCTAAGCTTCATGAATCAAAACCCTTCCATGAATCCAAACCTTCGGGTCCATTTTCCATGATCATTTTGATCAAGTAAATGACAAAATTTGATCACACTTTCTTCTATAAAAATATTTCCCATTGTCTTCAATTTCTAATGACACCAAAATCATTTTATTTGGTTTAGTACTTTAAAAGTTATTCCCCCAAAATCTTCTGGTTGTTCTTATACTAAAACAACATTCTATATTCAATTTCCATCCAAATATTGAAATCCTTAGAGACTGAATTAGAACTCCATTTCATCGTTCAAGTGGTTTCCCTGTGTCTCTAGTTTACACAAAATTAAAAATTATCTCATTTGGATAACTACACAAAAAGTTATGCCTAAAATACTAAATCATGTTCTGTGTTGGAAAGTTTAGTTTGTCGTGGCAAAACCCAGAAGTTTGCCGCGGTGAGATTATCTAGAAACCTATTCTGATAACATGTTTTGGGACATTTTTCATCTTCTTACTTCCCACCTTTCACATATAACCCATCTTAACTCTAACCCATCTTTTCTACTTCATTTCTAATTTCATTCCAACCCATTATCATTCACAACATATCATAATCTACTTTTGATCATTAATCAAACACAAACATTTACATAACCATTCATCAACAACTTCCTACACATACTCACTTTGATTTCACTTCTAACCATCACTAAACATGCTTCATCTAACAATCAAGAAGGGTTAATACTCATACTTACTTGTTTTTGCCTCAAAGTCTTCAAGCTCTTTAAGAATTTCCAAAACCCTAGTTGTTTTCTCTTCTTCTTTTCTCCACTTCTCTCTTTCTCTTCTTTCACTCACAATTTTGCTTCTCTAAAATGCAAGACAACAATTACTTCTTCCCTTTTATAACTTCAATGAGTGTGAAAGTCCTAATTTGCCCTTCCACTTATACCTAATGTCTATTTAAACTTAAGTGGTCTTCCAAAAATGCCCTTATATCACCTTACAACATTAATACTTTAATTCCATCAATCTATGAAAGAAATCCTCCCAAACTTGACATAATAATTAAACTCCAAATAAAATAATTTATCTAGCAAGACCATAAAGTTTATTCAAATCATGCTTAATAAAATAAATAAAAAAATCGAGGCTTAACATTTCTACCCCTCTTAAAAGAATTTCGTCCTCGAAATTCTTACCTGAGTCATCGAAAAGGTATGGATACTTCTTGGCCTATAGTGGCTCCTATGTGGCCTTTTCTACCAAATGGTTTCTCTACAGGACTTTTACTAGTTGAACCGTGTTGTTCCTGAGAACCTTTTCCTTAGTGTCCAAAATCTCCACTGGAATCTCCTTATAACTCAAATCTTCTCTCAACTGAACCTCAATGGTTTGAATGACGTGGGAGGGATCCGATCTATACCTCCTCAACATGGAAACATGAAAAACATCATGTATCTGAGACAATTCTTGTGGCAATGCCAACCTGTAGGCTAGCAATTCAATCTTCTCAAGAATTTCATAAGGACCCATATACCTCAGGCTCAATTTGCCCTTCTTGCTAAATCTCATTACTCCTTTCCAATGAGATGTCTTAAGGAAAACTTTCTCACCAACTTCATACTCAATCTCCTTTCAGTGTGCATCAGCATAGCTCTTTATTATATCTTGAGCTGTTTTAAGCCTTTGCTTAACTAAGTTGACCTTGTTAACTGTCATTTGAATCAATTCTAGTCTTATCAGTTTCCTTTCTCCTTCTTCATCATAGCATATCGGAGTTCTACACCTCCTTCCATATAATGCCTCATACGGAGCCATCTGAATGCCCGAATGGTATGAATTATTGTAAGCAAATTTGACCAATGGCAAATGCTCATCCCAAGCTCCTTTGAATTTCATCACACATGTCCTGAGCATTCCCTCAAGGGCTCGAATGGTCCTATTAGATTGACCATCTGTTTGAGGATGAAAAGCAATGCTAAAATTTAATTTGGTTCCCAGAGCCTCTTGTAAACTTCCCCAAAATCTCGAAGTAAATCGAGGATCCCTGTCAGAAACTATGGAATTTGGAACCTAATATAGTCTTACTATCTCAACAATATACTTCTTTGCTAGTACATGCAGAGAATCAGTCTGTTTGATAGCTAAATAGGCTGACTTCATCAATCGATCAACAATGATCCATATGGCATCATGCTTCCTACTAGTCTTAGGCAAACCTACCAGAAAATCCATAATTATCCTTTGTCACTTCCACTCAGGAATAGACAATGGCCTTAACCTTCCAGAAGGTGCCTAGTGTTTAGCCTTGACTTGCTGGCACACTAGACACTTGCTCATATATTCTGCTACATCTCTCTTCATGCCATTCCGCTATAAATGTTCTTTTAGATCTCTATACATCTTGGTGCTACCTAATGCATGGCATAAGGCGCATTATGTGCCTCATTCAGTATTTCATTCTTTACTTCCTTAACATTTGGGATACAAATTATGTTTCCTATAACCATGAGTTCATCTTCCCTCACTACCACCTCAGATTTCTTACCATTCTTACTTTCTTCTTAAAGCTTGCTCAAATCTGTATCTTGTGCTTGTAGCTTCCTAACCTTCTCCCTGAGTATCGGTCTCACTCTTAAAGTAGTAACCATACACTCAAGTTCCTCCTGTTTTAAACATATTCTAAGCTTAGCCATCTCTTCCAATAACGGCAGATAAACTATTTGAACATGGGCTATTGATGATTTCCTACTCAAGGCGTCCGCTACTACATTTGCCTTTCCTAGATGATACTTAATTAACAAATCATAATTCTTAATTAACTCTAACCATCTTCTCTTTCTCAAATTCAGTTCTTTCTAACTCAACAGATACTTGAGATTTTTGTGATCTGTAAAAATCCTTGTCTGCACCCCATATAAATAATGTCTCCAAATCTTCAGGGCAAAAATTATTACTACCAATTCCAGATCATGGGTTAGGTAATTCAGTTCATAAGGCTTTAGCTGCCGTGAGGCATAAGCAATTACCTTATCTCCTTTCATCAATACACAACCCAAACCCTTCCTGGAAGCATCACTATAAATTGTATAACCCTCCTCTCTTGTGGGCAAAGTCAGAATTGGAGCATTTGTCAATCTGTGCTTAAGCTCCTCAAAGCACTTCTGATTTGTCCTCAATAACTTGATCATCAGAGTAGCTATCATTGAGAATCCCTCAACAAAGCTCCTATAATACCCTGGCAGACCCAGAAAATTTCTTACTTTTGCCACTGTCATCAGTGCATGCCAATTCACCACTGCTTCAATTTTCCTTGGATCAATATGTACCCCATCTTTAGAAATCATATGTCCCAGGAAAATCACTTTGTGAAGCCAGAATTCACATTTGTTGAATTTGGCACAAAGCTTCATCTCTCTCAATATTTGCAACACTCTCCTGAGGTGTTCCTCATGTTCCCCTTCACTCTTAGAATAAACCAGAATGTCATCGATAAATACTATGACAAACTGGTCCAAATACTCCTTGAAGACCCTATTCATGAGATCTATAAAAGCATCTGGAGCATTGGTCAATCCAAAAGGCATGACTCGTAATGTCCATACCGTGTCCTGACCCTGCGTTTGGTTCATGTCCCCATGGGTGGGGACAGATGACAGGGACAGAAAAGTCCTATCTCTGACCTGTTTGCTTATTGTCCCCATCAATTTCTGTCCCAACTTTGGATGATAGAGACATAAAATTTTTGTTCCTTCCAAAACCAGAGGACAAGAATGCAAAGACAGAGACAGAACCAAAAGACATAGGTGAAATGTCCGAAATGCCCTCCTTTCAAAAGCTCAAACAAAACATAATTTAATTAAATATAATGTAATGTAATTAAATAATCATAATAATTTAATTAATTGTATTGTAATTAATGAATTAATGAATTATAATATTTTAATTAATTAATAATTACATTTTAATTAATTAATTACAATATTTTAATTAATGAATAATAGTATTTTAATTAATGAATAGTTATATTTTAATTCAATGAATAATAAGATTTTAATTAAATATAATGTAATTAATTAAGTAATAATAGTAATTTAATTAATTATATTGTAATTAATTAAATAATTATAATATTTTCACTAATGAATAATAAGATTTTAATTAAATATAATGTAATGTAATAATTTAATTAATTATATTGTAATTAATTGATTAATTACAATATTTTAATTAATTAATAGTTATATTTTAATTAACTAATTATTTACAATATTTTAATCAATTAATAATTATATTTTAATTAATGAATAGTTATATTTTAATTAATGAATAATAATATTTAATTAAATATAATGTAATGTAATTATATAATCATGATAACTTAATTAATTATATTTTAACTAATTAATTGATTACAATATTTTAATTCATTAATTAATTACAATATTTTAATTAATTAATAATAATATTTTGAAAATATAATGCGATTAATTAATTACCTGATAATAATAATTTAATAATTATATTTTAATTAATTAATGAATTGCTATATTTTAATTAATGAATTATAATATTTTAATTAGTTAATATTTTAATTAATGAATAGCTATATTTTAATTAATGAATTATAATATTTTAATTAAATATAATGTAATTAATTAAGTAATAATAATAATTTAATTAATTATATTGTAATTAATTAATGAATTAAAATATTTTAAGTAATGAATAATAATATTTTAATTAAATATAATGTCTTGTAATTAAATAATCATAATAATTTAATTTACTATATTGTAGTTAATTAATTAATTAATTTCAATATTTTATTTAATTAATAATGATATTTAATTAATTAATTAAAATATTTTAAATAATGAATAATAATATTTTAATTAATTACTATTTTAATTAATTACTATTTTAATTATTGAAAAATTATTTTTAATTAGTTGTATTTTAATTAAATATATTGTAATTAATTAAGTAATAATAATAATTTAATTAATTATATTGTAATTATTTCATCGTTATTAAAATATTACAAATACACTTAAAATAAATATTGATTCAGTTATAAAATATTCAATAAATTACATATTTCTAATGATATTATACTGTAGGGGCTTTTTCGTCAAAGCCACTATTTTTATGTTCTGTCCTCTGCAATCAAACACATTTCTATCGTCAAGACGGAGACAATTTTTTCTGTTCTATCCATCACAACCAAACAACTCACTGTCTCCAATTTCTCCCGCTGATCCGTCTCCAAATTTCTGTCTCGTTTCGTCTCTGCGTATTGTAGACAATAACCAAACAGACTATGAAGGCTGTCTTGTTTACATCAGACTGGCTGGTTCTGAGCTGATAATAGCCCGATGAGAGATCAATCTTGGAGAAGACCTTTTCTTCCTGCAGCTGGTCAAACAGGTTGTCAATCTGGGATAGAGGATACTTATTCTTAACAGTCACTTTGTTGAGTCTCCGGTAATCAATGCATATACGCTATGTTCCATCCTTCTTCCTAACAAATAGAACCGGCGTTCCCCATGGTGACAAACTTGGCCTTATGTACCCCTTCTCTAATAGTTCCTCTAACTGTTCCTTAAGCTCCTTCAGTTCTACTGGAGCCATTCTATACGGTGGTATAGAAATGGGTGCAGTTTCGAGAATCAAGTCAATGGCAAACTCAATTTCCCTCACCGACGGTAAACCAGGTAAGTCCTTTTGGGAAAACATCTAGAAACTCTCTTGCAACCGGAAAATCCTCTAACGTCCCTTCATTCCCCTTAGTGTCCATGACGTGTGCCAAGAAGGCTTTACACCCTTTTTCCATCATCCTGTCAGCTATCAAAGCCGAAATAAGTCTTGGCAATGATATTCTCCTGTCTCCTCATAAAGTCACCTTCTCTCCATTTCCCAGATCAAATTCTACCACCTTGAGGCTACAATCCAATTTTGCAAGATACTTCTCCATGGCATCCATTCCCAATACCACATCTAGACCTTTTAACTCTGACGGTAGCAAATCCACTACTAGTTGAGCACCCTTAATGAAAAGCTTACAATCCTTATACACTTGACTTATTATCACCTTCCTCCCTAAGGGAGGACTAACAATCAAGGGACTATCCATTGGCATCAAATCAACATCATAAGAAATCATGCTTATAGAAACAAATGAATGTATGGAGCCAGAATCAATCAACAAATATACTTCAGAATTGAATAACTGAGCCATACTTGTGACAACTTTAGGAGCGGATGCAGCTTCCTCTCTGGTCATGGCAAACACCTTTGCTTAAGCTTGAGCCTGACCCTTTGGCCTTCCTGGAGGAATAGCCTTCTTTACAGCTTCAGAACTGCCCACCTCTGTGACTGGCCTGGGTCCCACTATTTTTGCTCTCCTCAGGGCATGTAATTATGATGCCTCTTGCCTTGGTACCTAAGGACAGTCCATAATCATGTGTCCCTTCTCCCTGCATTGAAAGCATACTCCAAGTAACTTGAAGCACTCTCCTTTGTGTAGTTTCCCACAATGCTCACATTAGGGATTTGTGTATCTACTCCTCCCCACCCTGCTATTGCCTCCCGTTGTTGAGGCTGGCACTGATAGTGCTCTTGCTTGCTTGTTCTTAGTAGAGGCACTACTTCCTGCCTCACTCTGTGTGTGTGACCTCTTCACACCCCTAATAGGCATTAGAGCACTCACCCATTTCCTGGAAAGCTGCTCCCAGTTTTTCCTCTTCCAGCTCAGTTCATCTTGGATGTTCTCCAGTTTCTTCGCCTGAAGGGCCGCATCTACCAATAGTTGATAGTCACAGAAATTATAGATCAACACCTTCTCCTTGATCCATAAATGGAGATCTCCCTCAAACTTGTGGCGCTTGTCCTCCTCATTAGCAACAATGTTTATTGTGTACCGGGAGAGCTGAGTAAACTTCAGCTCATATTCACTCACACTCATATCCCTCTATGTGAGATTTAGAAATTCTCTAGCCTTCTCTTGGATATAGATCCTCGAGAAGTATTTCCTCCTTAAAGCTTCCCAAAATTCCCTCTATGTCAGTACCGGCGGTATGTCCTGACTGTGGGGCACTGACTCCTACCTGACTCCCACCAATGGAGTACATCCCCCTATAGCAAGTTGACTGCATAGCCTAACTTCTCTTCGTCAGAGCACTTCATCTATTTTAGGACTCTCTCTGTCCTCTTCAGCTATGCCTTTGCCTCTTCAGGTTTAGTAGTCCTATTAAAATCTATAGCTCCATACTTGCGGAGCTTATCATATTATCCAGTCTTCTTCACTAGAGCTTGCATCGGAACTTAAGACCTTTGGCCTATGGAATATGAGAAAGCCTTAGCAAAGGCTTAAAAGAAACGCAGATCTATGGGGTTGGCTTGAGGCATAGGAGGAGGTGGTGGAGGCACCTCATTTTACACACTAGGTGCCTTAGAATCCAGAGCAGAATGTGTCCCTGCATCTTGTGGGACATAGGATTCATTGGTGCTCCTTTGGTGAGAGCCGGATCGAGTGGAAGCTCCTCGAGTTCTTTTTCGAGGCGACATTTCACTCCTTCAATTGGAAATCATTGAAAATCTTTAGTTCATGCAAAATAGTTTCAAATCGTGTAAAACAATTCAAAACAATGCAAGTTGTTCATTTAAAACAATACATGTTCATTTCATGTCCTAAACAAGCTATTTCATGCTTAGGATACTCTTAAACCTAGTCGCCAACCTGGACCTAAGCCTAGTTGCCAACCTGGACCTAAACCTGGTCGCTCTAATACCATAACATGTTGGACCCCGTTTTCGGAGCCCAACCTCAAACATAGGATCATGAAGCTTAAGTGTGGAGGAAGGCTTATAATTTGGAGATTTAGAAGAAAATTCTTCAGAAGCAAAGGCGAGCTTCGTCGCGGCGAACATATATGCAACGACAACTATAACTTCGCCGCGGCAAAGTTGACACAAGAAGAAAAGAATTTCCTTCAGGTGAATTACGCCGCGGCAACTCTTGACTTCGCCACGATGAAAACCCCTGTGATAGAATCCATAACCCAAACTACCTGTCTTACTAAAATGCAAACTTAAAATTCTTCAGTCACATTCATCAATTGAACCCAAAAAAAGAATTTCTAAAAATCTTAATCTCATTTCCATAATCAAATACTTTGCGAAAACATGAAAAATCATAGACAAAACCAAACATATGTTTTATTAATATCAAAAGTAAGAGTTTTACAAGGCTTTAGTGGGCATTTTGAGCCCCTTTACATCATAACCCAAAATGCAAAGTTTACAAAAACTAGAATCGCTCAAAATGGGACTAAAGCATTGTTTTACAAAATCTAACTTCAAAAATAAAACAAAACATGGAAACTGGAGTGATGCCTTGACTCTCGACTCGATATCTTATTCATCGCCTAAAGATGGGAAGGAATTGGGAGGGGGTGAGCTTAAAGCTCATAGATAACAGTCTTACAACCAGTAACAAGTAAAAACCATTGAAAACTCTCATAATCATAGCAAATTCTCATGAAAATCCATAAAACATATATTTCTCAAATTCTCAACTTGTCAAACCAATTCACAACTCATATAAGTCAAGCATTCATCAAACATGTCAACATATGTAAACACATAAGCACTTCATCATGGTTTGGGTATGTCCATGAACATGACGAACTACACCATCCCACATAATGGTCTTGTGTAGTTGTAAACTTGAGGGAGTCCATGAAGGAGATCCGTGCCATTAGCGGGCAGGCAGGAGAAGCCTTTAACTTGGTTAACGTGCATATGACATTTTTGAATGGATCACACTAAACCCACATAACATGTAATTCATAAATTGTAAACCAATTGCCCAACTGGCACATTTTGAAAAGCTTGTTTTTCATGAGCATGAACTATTTCATATGCAACTCCATCATCATTTCACACTTCATCAACCAAAATCCCATACCAATCATATAACCATTTCTCAAATCATCCAAAAGCCACAAATACAACAATTATGGAGCAATTTTAAATCATTCCCATATCACTCAAAATTCATTCACAAAATTCATACACAAAAACATATGGCACATTCTCAAACCATTTTAAAGAACAATAAATGCACATTCTCAAGGTATTTGGAAATTATTTAATTCCTTTTATTTAAAAGAAACTTTAATAGCTTATTGACTCAACTATAAAAATGTCAACCACCTTAATTTCCTTGCTTTAAAACTTGGTCAAGGATGTCCCTCCTCTAGCTCCTCTTGCCTCTCTTGCCTCCTTTCAACACTGACAAAATTCCATTCAAAATGCATTCCAATTGGAAAAACCAAAGAAACCTATCCATAAAATTGATCCTAGAATACTTATACCTATGCGTTTCCTAAGTTCTTTGAACCAAAACTCTTCCAAAAATCCAAAAGATTAAACATCAACTTACCTTGAATCTTCACCAAACAATGATTTTCTTGGCTCTAATGGAAGCTTTAACCTTCCTCTTCCTTTTTCCCTTCTTGATCACTCTCAAAATCCCTCTTGAAGGTTAAGAAAAATTGAAACCTAACTTAGCCCTCTTCTTTCTCTCCAACGACACTTTCTCTCCCTTCTTTCTTCAATTTCATTTTCTCCCTCTTCCAAATACAAGACAAGTCTTCTTTCTCCCTTTTATACTCTTAATGATTGCACAATGTCCATTTTGCCCCTCTTTAATGCTTTAAGGTTTTTAAGCTTAGGTGATCTTCCTAAAATACCCCTTATGCAAACTTACCACCTTAAACTTTATTTCCCTTAACCTATATCATATTATCTTAGTCAGATTAACATGCTAGTTAACTCCAGGATAAAATAGTCGAGTAAGAACCCAAAATAAAACTAATCATGCTTATTTATCAAATGAAATAAAATAAAAATTCGAGGGCTAACAGTTTCCTCAGGTTCTTTGGCAATCCCATAACAAAATTCATGGTAATTCATTCCCACTTCCACTCCGGAATAGGTAATGAATTAAGCTTTCCAGTTGGAGCCTGATCTTCAGCCTTAATCTGCTGACACGTCAAGCACTTAGCTACATAGTCAACTACTTGCTTCTTCATCCCTGGCCATCAGAAATGTGGCTTCGGTGTGTCATACATCTTAGTGGTACCAGGATGCGTAGCATAAGCTGTTACATATGCCTCCTCCAGGATTTCTCTCCTCAGATTATCAAAGTCAGGCACACATAACCTTTTCTTCAACCACAATGTCTCATCTCCTAACTCAAACTCAGAATCCAAATTCATTTTCAACTTCTCTATAACCTTTACCATTTCGGGATCTTTACTCTGAACTTTCTTGATTCTATCATGTAACATTGGTGTTAGCCTCAGTGTAGCAACCAATACTTCATTTTGTTCTAGATTTAACTCCACATTCAAAGCTCTCAATTCAATCAAGCTTGGTAACCTCGATAATTAAATCTAAGCTACACTACTATTCGACTTCCTACTTAATGCATCTGCCACCACATTAGCTTTTCTAGGATGATTCTTAATCATACAGTCATAATCCTTTAACAACTTTATCCATCTCCTCTGTCTCATATTCGACTCATTCTGACTTAGTAGATACCTCAAGCTCTTATGATCAGTATAAATCTGAGAAGTCTCCCCATATAAATAATGTCTCCATATCTTCAAGCTCTAAGTCATGTATTGGATAGTTAATCTTCTGAGACCTTAATTATCTCGATGCATTGGCTATCATCTAGCCACACTGGATAAACACATATCCCAATCCTTGATGCGAAGCATCACTGTATACTACAAAACTACCAGTCCCCGATAGAATAATCAACACTGGTGCTGTAGTAAACTGATGTTTCAACTCATCGAAACTGCTCTGACATTCATCTGAAAACTACATTCTTCCTCAATATTTTAGTCAGAGGGGTTGAGATCAAGGAGAACCCCTTGACAAACCTCCGGTAATATCTGGCTAATCCCATAAAACTCTAGATCTCAGATGCATTCTTCGGTACCTTCCACTTCATTACTACCTCTATCTTCTTTAGATCCACTTGCATACCTTACCCATTTACCATATGACCTAGAAATATTACCTGATCTGACCAAAGCTGACATTTGCTGAATTTGGTATATAGTTGTTTCGCCCTCATAATCTGTAGGATTAATCTCAAGTGTTTAGCATGTTCTTCTATGCCCTTTGAATATACTAAGATATTATCGATAAACGCAATTACAAATTGATCTAAGTAGGGCTAAAATGCCTTATTCATCAATTCCATAAATGCAGCTGGGGCATTAGTTAACCCAAATGGCATTACTAAGAACTCAAAATGCCCATACCTGCTCCTGAAAGCACTTCGGTACATTAGCCTCTCCTATCTTCAATTGATAGTACCTAGACTTTAAGTCCAACTTAGTGAACACCTAAGCTCCTTGGAACTGATCAAGCAAATCGTCAATTCTAGGCAACGGGTACCTCATTGTTACCTAATTCAGTTGCCTATAATTGATACATAGTCTTAACGTTCCATCTTTCTTCTTTACAAATAACATTGGAGCTCCCTAGGATGATACACTGGGTCTAATGAACCTTTTTCCAGTAACTCCTGTAACTAAGCCTTCAACTCTTTCAGCTCCATAGGTGCCATCCTATATGGAGGAATGGATATAGGAGTAGCACCTGGAACTTGATCAATTGTGAACTCTGTTTCCTGAACTAGAGGTAAGCTAGATAACTTTGGAGGAAAGACATCCAGGAATTCCCTCACCATAGGAATGTGCTGCTCATTATACTTAGTCTAAGTATCGATGACGTGGACCAGATAGGCCTCACATCCTCCTCTAATCAATCTCAATGTACTCAAGAATGAGATCAGTCTGGTTAGCACTTCTTGACTAATACCTTTGAACACTACTCTTGACTGATTAGGAGATTCTAATATTACTTCCTTTGCATATCAATTCATGATGACCCTATGAGTAATGAGCTAATCCATATCTAGGATAACATCTATTTCCTTTAACTGTAGCACAATCAAGTTTGCCTCTAATTTTGCCTGATCAATTTGAATCAAGCACCTTTTGTAGATTTCTCCTATTATTGTAGTACTACCTATTGGTGTACTCAACTCTGATCCATATCTCAATAGCTCACTATCACAATGCAACCTAGATGCCATATGCATTGTGATAAAAGAATGCATAGATCCAGGATCGAGCAATGCAAAAGCCTCAGAAGTAAACATAAATAACACACCTGCAATGACATCCGGAGAATCTTGAGCCTCCTACCTAGTCATATCATATACTCAGGCCTGAGACTGCGGTTGGATGCTTCGTACCTCATTCATACTAGTAGCACTCCCAGAACTCATCCTGCCTCTACCACAGCCTCTCTATCTAGACTCATTGGCTCAACTCTATTGGACTGTATTTTAAGTTACAGTTTATCCTCTCCTACCAGACTGTGATCCATGCTTAATAAAACAATCCCTGTTCTAATGGTCAAGGGAGCCACATCGAAGGCAAGCTCCTATTGAATTTCAGCATTCACCATTGTGCCTCTTCCCACAATGCTCATAATTTCGTAACTTTACCAATACTTTACCTCTTCTACCACTAGACCATATGAAGCTACCCTTCAATCTAAACCCTGACTGTTTTGATCTAGTCGATGGTCTAACAGCTCGGTTCTGATGTTTAGTAAGCCTTTTTCCAGAACAACTTTGAGATTCACTATGCCTATTTAGTTTGGACTCTGATCTGTACTCAGACTGGCTGTCATTCAACAATTGCTCAATTTGGATCGAGGTAGCCTATAGTTCGAAAAAACTACCCAAGTTAGAGATGGCTAACCTCATCTGAATCTTCATATTCAGCCCATCTTCAAATCTCCTATACTTATCTTCCTTAGTGGGAACCAAGGCAGTAGCATATCCCATCAACTCGTTGAATCTAATCTCATACTCTAATACTAGTAAAATACCCTACTTCAAATCCATAAACTCCTTCATCTTTCTATCCAGGTAGACTTTAGGCATATAGTTCTTTTTGAAGACTCTTCAAAAGTCTTCCCACCTTAGGTTATAAGGCTTGGTGGTACTACCTGGAACAATTTTCCACCACTAGTAAACTGGAACTTGTAGTAGATGAACAGTATAATCGAACCTCTCATCCAACTCACAATCCATATGGTCGAAGACTCTCTTTGTCCTCTCTAGCCATCCCTCGGCTTCTGTAGGGTTTGTACTTCTGTAGAAGACCACAGGCCCCTACTTTTGTTGCTTGTCATGCCGCCTTTCCCTTCTCTCGAGAATTTTAGGAGGCATTCCCTTAGATTGAGACACCAACAACTCCCTACTGGCTCTTACTGATCCTAGATCAACTAATTATCCCACTTGATCACCTATAGCAAATGACTTATAATAGACAATAACTTCAGTTACTATCCGAAATTCTCACAAATTTCATCCTTAACGTTCCTATATATCCTTATGGATGCCAACCATGCTCTGATACCAACCACTGTAGTGCCCCACTCCCACCCGACGCATACACATCCGCCCCTCGGACGTTCCTGCATGTACCCAATGGAAATGGCGTGATAACTTTATCACTTTCACATATTACATGGCATCATAAATTAAAACATAAATATCACAATTTCTAAAACCTAAACCAATTTCCTCATTCAATTTCATAAATCATGATTTACATTGTAGCTTTACATTAACATTCTCAAAACTAATCAAAGTTCACATCTCTGTACATAGAATATGCAACACACATGAGGAAATATACAAAAATTTACCTAAAAACCTTAAGTCCTAGCTAACCAACCTTTGAGCCATGCCATCTACTGATCCGTTCTATATGGTATTAGCAGCTAAGTCGACACTCCCATACTTGAAAAGTCAACATGCAATTTTGGTGAGATTTACGAACTCAGTTGAGTAACCATCCTCGATGGTTCACTCATATCACACATATCACATCAATACATACATACACATAATACACAACATTTAATTTCTCATTTATCATCATAAAACACTTTGTACATATTTGTTCACACTTTTCATTCAATTTAATTCCATATTTCAATTCCAATCATTCAAATCATACACCTCATGTGCGTATTCAATGTTCATGAGACTTACAATTGTTTATTTCGTTATTGTGACCGAGTGCATTTTTCACTGTCCCATATCCATTGTAGATGTTGGGTTCATTAATACCATCCCTTATCTGTTAGGGATATAAGGCTCATTTTACTTAGTGAGCATCTGGCTCTTATCACAGTCTGAGCTTTAAGCTCTTTTCATTGGTAGCTGCAGTCACAACTGCCTTTACGTTTCATGCATTCATGTAATGAAATGCATCATGTATATTCAATGATTATACTCATTCAATCACATTCACACTTTTTCTTATTCACATTTGTCATCTAACTTTTAGTCTGACATTTAGCAATGAAGTTGAGAACAAATAGTCAATCATATTCACATTCAAGTAGCACTTCCAATACAGTTCTAAATATAGAACTCCTCGACCAATCAAATTTCTAGAATCATCACAATCACATTCACATAATAATTCAATAAAGAATGTAAACAAACAATAATTCAATATGAGACCATCTTAGGTTACTTATAGTTTTGCTCTAGATAGCTTATTTCCTCGAGATCTCGAAAATGTCTAGATGTAGTCGCTCTAATTGCTACTCTATATCATGGAACATACACATTTGCCACATGACAACTTTTCACAATCACATAAGTACTCATTTAAACACATATGTATATGTGTTATGTACAATGCATGCTCAATGAAAATCGAAGATATATTTCCTAAATTCACATCTCAAGAACATTCACATTTCATAACTCACATATATATAAATTGAACTTAGGTTTATACCTCAATTATACAAGATTATTCTAAGTTCATCATTCTATCATTCTTTAAGGTTATTCAAGCATTACAAATCATAAAACATCCATTTTATCATTCATCTTTACTTAATACACAACATTCATATTCTTGAATCACTTTAGCTATCATAGGACCACTTTCATTCTTATATCTTCACCAATTTTCCAGATTTGAACACCTAATGTATAACAATTCATTCTTAAATTTATACCCTCAATCATCATCCTAAACATATCACTAATTTATTTTCTTATTAAAGCATCATTCTAGGTTCAATTCAAGCTTCATTCAAGCCTAAAAGCATCATAGAAAAGTACCTAACCATTGGTCATCCCAAACCACACCTAAAAGAAGCATATTGAATGTTTAACCGATTCCAAATTTCGTCAAAAATTCCCACGATTGTGGGTTTGTGGGTAGAAACTTTCTGCTTCGTTAGACATTTCCATTTTCCAGATTTTCCATCTTTGTTTTCAGATAAGTTTTGTATGACCTTTATGACCTGGAAAATGAGGTTTTTAGGCAACACCTTCTTCTAAAAAAATGTTCCTCTATTTCTAGTGAAACCAAATTCTTGCATTTTCATTTAGTATTATGCAAGTTATAACCAAAATACTACATACTATTCTTGTACCTCGATATAACACAATTCTCAACTTCAAACCAAATGTCAAGACTCTTAAAGATAGAACTCAAATTCGATTCCTTCATAAAAATCGTAGCTTTATGTCTCTAGTTTAAGATAAATTAAAATTAACCTCATTTGGATATCTATAAGTCATTATATGGCTAAATATTAATGTCTATCCAGTGAAAACACTACAGTTAACAAATTCCAACACATTTCATCATCATTTCATTCTAGTTCATCTCTTTTGCTTAGTCTATCTTTTCTAGCTTAATACACCATCATTTCCTCCTCATTCATAACTCCATTTTGGCTTAATATTATATACACACAAATCAAAATCCATGATTGATCAGAAACGCCAAAATACAACATATTCTTATAGAATTTCAACTCTAAATTTCTGCATATATTCAACTCTAATTCTCATTCTTTAGTTCACTTCTAAATATCATCTAAATTCAGGTCATCATCATATACCATTTTCTTAACTTAACACCCATAATTTATCATTCCTCATAACACAAAAATAAAATATGATTCCATTTACCTCTTTATTCCCACACATCATCATATTTCAACCTTCCATTTTTTAAAAATTCAAACCTCCCATAATTCATTATCATAATTGATTCATTTATCAATCAATTCATGAATAAATTAATTCATTACAATTCAAAGATCTCATCATTAATACCTACACCCACGTTAAAACAGATATATAAGACTCATGATCGTCAATCTCAATTTATTCATCATAAATGTTTTATTAAACACTAGCCCATGAACATTAACATGTAACTTACTTGGTTTAGCTCTAAATCCTTCAAAAGCACACCAACCCTAGGTTTCCTATATATCTCACGACCATCATCATTCTAGGGTGGATTTGGTTGGGTTTTTGATATAAGATGAAGAAGGCAATAAGATGGAGTAGAAAATGATAGATAAGAGCAAGGTATAATGTGCATGAAGATGGGTAAAGCAAAATCATGAAAAATGGAGATGAAGAAGAAGAAGAAGAAGAGAGTCATGTAGAAGATGAAAGGAAAGAACAAATGAAAGACATCAAAAGACTTGTCTTTCAATAGTTAAAATTTTCACTACCACTTGTCACTTTCCTATGGTCTTATTTGTACCCTTTTTAATAACTAGTCCATTTAACTCCAATTTCTAATCCAATTGTCTCCCAAATTTTGTTGACATATGTCATTAAATCCGACGGTCATTTGTAAAAATTTCCACTACCAATTGACTTTTAATTCTACTACCATAAATTAACTGTCCTGTCACTTACAATTTTATCTAGTCTAAAAAGACCCAAATTTTCAAAAATTTCCTAAATTTCACCAAAAAATCTAAATCAACATTTATATAGTCCAATTTAATTTTCAAGTCATATAAACCACAATTCAAATCAAAAATCACATTTATAACTCAATTATACCCAAAAATGTCAATGAATGCATGTACATATGTGTGTTTATCTCATATTATGTATAAGCATAAAATGCACTTTCTATCCATTCAACAATCTCTCATGTACTGTATTCTGAGGTCCTAACCCTTAGCATGGGATAACGGGATGTTACAACAACAACTTTCACTTATAGTACCACAAGTTTCAACTTCAACCAGGAAACGTACTCCACCTACATGTATGAAGGATTATGTAACAGGTGAAGAGTTATCTAAAGATGACCTTGAATTACACCTCACTTCAAGCAGAGGAGATGATCTTCTACACTTTGAAGTAGTCAAAAAGGATCCTATATGGAGGAGAGCCATGAGAGATTATATTAAAGCTATAAATGGAAATGGCATGTAGGATTTAACTGAGCTTCCATCTGGTGCTAAAAAGATTAGAGTCAAGTGGATTTTTAAAACTAAGCATGATGACAATGGAGAGGTTAGTAAGTATAAGGCAAGATTGGTGGTACGAGGATATACTCAAGAATACAGTATAGACCATACAGAGGTGTTTTTCCTAATAGCTGACATAGAGAATATTTGGCTAGTCATTGCCATAGCTAATCACCATAGATGGTCCATTTACCAAATCGGTGTAAAATATGGCTTCCTGCATTCTGAATTAACTGAAGATGTTTACATCGAATAACCACAAGGAATTGAGAAGAAATCAGAAGAAGAAAAATTGTACAAGTTTAAACATGCTTTGTATGGATTAAAACAGGCCAATCAGGCTTGATACAATCGCAATGAAGGATACTTCCTTAGCCATGGGTTTTAAAAATACACATATGAAGCTACATTGTTCATTAAAGTGGAGAAGAAGAGAATCTTGATGGTTACATTGTATGTGGATGATTTGATTTACACAGAGAATGATGAAAACTTAATGATGGAGTTCAAGAGGTCCATGAAGCTACAATTTGCTATGACCGACATGGGAAAAATGAAATTCTTTCTCAGTCTTGAAGGATCGTAGAGAGCTGATGGTATCTTTATGTGTCAAAATAAGTACATGATAGATCTTCTACAGAGATTTGGAATGGACAACTCAAAATCTATCAATAATCCAATAGTCCCAAGAAGTAAATTACGCAAGGATGAAAAGGGAAAAGGAGTAGGTAGTACGATCTACAACCAAATGGTTGGAAGCTTATTGTACATAACTTCCATGAGGCTAGATATTATGTACTGAGTGAGCCAAGTAAGTCAGTTAATGGATAATCCAAAAGAACTCCATTTTTAATTAGTAAAGGGAATCATACGTTACCTTGAGGGAATATATGAATGTAGATTATTCTATCAAAAAAATAAATGAAAAAACTAATTGGTTACACAGATAAAGTCTATGTTAATGATGTTGAAGGTAGAAAAGCATGTCAAGCTATGTGTTCATGATAAGTGAGGTTACTATTTTAAGGAGCAACCAATGGTAAGTCTATCAACTATCAAAGTAAAATTTATAACTATAGTAAGAGGCTCATGTCAAGTTGTATGGCTAAGAGTGATACTTTAAGTGCTAGGAAGAAATAAAGTAAGTCCTACAGTTTTCAACCATAACAATAACTCAACTATTTAATTATCAGAGAATCCATTTTTGCATAGGAGGAGTAAGCATATGGATGTATGCTTTCACTTTCTAAGAGAGCTTACAAGGAACCAAATAGTTGAGATACATCATTACAGTTTATGAGAACAAGCAGTAGACCTCATAAATAAGCCACTTAAGTTGGAAGACTTTGTACGAATGTGAAAGAAGCTGGTAGTCATAGTAGATTTAAATTGAATGCATGAGACAATTCAGTTTAAGAGAGGGAATGTTAGATATATTGAAAAGGCCTTCTAGTCATTATTATGGTTTCTCGTTTCTAACTATCTAGTTGTTGGAAATCAACAAAGTAGTTTTAAATTTGATTTGATTTACTATTTTTAAGGACTTACAGTTGTAGGCCCATCTATTTATATTTTCCTAACATATGAATAAAGTCATCGATTTTCCCTCAAACACTATAGCTACTGAAGCATTATTTCTAACAAAATATGTTTTAATTTTCCCATTTCCAAATAAGTATGAAATTTTTTTTCTCTTTTTAAAACCATGTTAAGCATAGGTAAACCATGGCCTTTTTCCTCTCTCATTGTCCACAAACAATATGTAAGGCTAAGGTATAGTAGAATGATGCTGAATCACCAAAAGGAAACTCCATAACTAAAATCATATGCCCATTGTTTACAATCATATCTGAATTGTTTTTCCATCCATTACAAAGAGTAATCATCAAAGATGAAAATTTTTCTAGAAACCAATACAAGTTAAAGCCTTAGAAGAACTAAAAAAAATCTAAATTTAGAAAAGAACAATGTTCACGTCTACATTAATACAAATCGGAACCAACATATGTCTCTCCACCAAAGAATATAACACAAGTTTACTAAAATTTAACTAGTCAAGAGACAAAGCAAGATCACCACCACGTTTAGTGGAACTACGATCAAAGTACCGCAATGCAATGTCCTCGAACTTGACCTTCCCAGGAAAGATATTGTCTCTAAGAGTGTTAAGCTCCTATTCCGTATGGCTTACCTCGGTGGAACTTGAATACCAAATAAATGAATATAGAATAAAAAATGGGTTAATTATTAAAGAAAGCCCAAACTTTCGTCAAATTTTCAATTATAGCCTGAATTTTAAATAGTAGTAATAAAATGCTCAAATTTTCAACTATTTACAATTCTAGCCTGAACTTCAAAAAGTAGCAATAAAATGATCAAACTTTCAATTTTATTAAAATTCTAGCTAGATTTAGTATTTTCATTAAGGTTGTTAATGTGACTTGCCCCGCGTTTCAAAAACCTTAACTATTAATACAAGTAAGCAAAAAATAACATAATAAATTAAGATTAATAAAACGATGTTGTTTAATCACATAATTAAAATGATGTTGTTGTTTAAAAATGAACTAAATGAGATTACGTAGCCCCAACAACCTTACACTTTGATTTCATTTTCCCCTTCAATTTCAATTTGTTCTCTTAATGACCTCACCCTTCGATTTTTAGATTACGTAGCCCCGATGCCCTCACACTAAGGATATCAGGAGAACAAACTAAAAATGAGGAGCTTACTGGTGCAATAAGTTGTAATGCAAGAATAGTTTAGGGCGACAAAAGAACAAACAGAAAAAAAAAGACCGAGGGTATTGGGAGAACAATAGATAAGGCTAGAATTGAAAAAATTTAAAGTTTGCACATTTTATTATCATTTTTTAATGTTTGGGCTATAATTGAAAAAAATTGAAAGTTTTGGCGTTTTATTGCTTTTTTTTAAAAGTTTAGGTTATATTGAAAAATTGACGAAAGTTTAGATTTTTTTTGTAATTAAACCATTAAAAATTATATAGAAATGAAAGACTTCCCCTTACTAAACAGTGATGGACTTGTAATCCTAATCGTCCTTGGGGCATACTAGATTGATGTCGGAGTAAACCCTTTCCTCGGAAGGAGTGCTTTGGCAGCTCGATCTTCTGCATCAATGTCTCTAGAGAGGCCCTAAAAGAAGAGAGAACAATAATAAATGAAAAGGAAGGAAACATCCATTCGCAAACAAACTACTTAATGAAAGTTTCGAGAGAGAAAAGATGAAGAAAAAGAAGAGAATCAAAGCTTAATGCCTAACGTCCCATAATCTTTGAAGTATCCAATTCGTTCCGAAACTCTGATTTTTTACAAAAGTTAGGAGAGAAAGATTAAAAAAAAAAATTGTATGATTTCTTTTCCTTTTAGACCAAATCTGCTAAGGCCAAATGTGGACCAAGCTACTTTAACAAGCAAAGGAAATTACAGCATCCCAAACAAAGATAATATTTTAATACTTTAATTTTAATATAGTATTTTAATTTATACTTGATGCTTTAATATAATATTTTAACTTCTTAATCTCTTTTATTATGATATCCTTTCAAGATAATCTTAAATTTAATTATGTTTGCTAAAAATCAATTGAAATGCTAAATTTTTTATTATAATATTTACATAGGTTAATGTAAGAAAAATAAATAATTTATATTGCTAATTTTTACTTATAGGTTAATGTAGGAATAAATAATTTATATTGCTAATTTTTACTTATTGCAATATTTTCAATAGTAGTTATAACATTTTTATCATAAAAATTAAAATATTTATGTGTGAAAATTTTCAATGACAATAATTTTGAATAATATTGACCACAAGGGTAAGTTTATAATTGTGACGATATTTAATCAACATTAACTAGATGGGCTTATATTAGTGATGAGTTTTAGTCACAAAAGGTTTAAAATTTATGTGACAAAAACATTTCTAGTTATAATTATTTTAAAATTTGTCTGATGAAAAGATTTCATGCCACTACCATTTTGAATAATAGTGACCATAGTGGTTCATATGCTAATATGAAGATTTATTGCTACTAAACCATAGTGGTTCATATGCTAATATGAAGATTTATTGCTACTAACTATTTTTGCTTATATTGACGACAATTGTCCTCACAAAAATATATCAATTAAGTGACAAACAATTTTCTCGTCACTATAACAAATAATAATAGTGAAAATAATTTATATGTCACTATTACATTTCATTCTTGCTAAAATGGTGTAGGCGCTAAATATTTAATACTATAAGCGACAACTAAAGAGTGACAAAGCTATTATTGATACTAATAACGTATTGTTAGTGACGACACAATTGTGAAAAACTTGGTAGTGTCACAATTACTATACAATTAGTGAGTGCATAATAATTTATCAAAAATAATGAAAGTAATAGTAACTTTCAAAAATTTTGGTCACAATAATTATCATATATTTGAAAAAATATTTAAATGTCTCCAAAAATTGTCACTAAATGGCTCAATTATTGTAGTGACAATTACACTTATGGATTTCTAAATTTTATTACTTGTTTTATTTCATAAATAGTTAACAATGTACAAGGTGTTTCATTTTTGTATGTTGTTACTTATTATGAGGTGTATCGCTTGTTAATTCAATAAAAATGAGTTAATAAGAGATTAGATGATAATAAGTTGTGAATAAATGGTGTAAATAATATTTGTGACTTATCTGAGATAGGTAACATTCGATGGCCATATATTTATAGGTTGTTTAAATATGAGCAAGCGATGACTAGGTATCTATTCATGGAGTAGGTACCAGGGCATCTTGAATCCTGAAGATGTCTTATGGCAATGACTATTTACCAATATATCCTGAGATTTAGGGATATCCTATGTCAATGGCTAGGTATTGGAGTAGTCCCTACATATCAAATTAGATTAAGAAATTATGGTACCTCGTGCCAATATTTATACATCTAATTATGTTTCCAATTAGGGAGAAATTATGATGAGTAGAGATGAGCCAACATACCATTGAATGTAAACCTACTAGGTTATGTATGGCATAGGTAATTCAATTAATTGTGAGATAAATCATAAATGGCAGTAATAAAATAATACCATTCTTAGTCATTGCTTTCATAAAATTTTGGATGTTTGCTAATTGGTCAGTTAGACTGAGTAAGGATTTATATCTTTGTATTAGATGAATGTTCTAATCACTTGACTAAGTTTTATTTTTATATAATGAGTTATTTGAATTTAAGGATACAGTCAGTTACCCTTACTGAGTAGGCAACTCACCCCTTGTGACTTTTTTTTAATGAGATTGAGAGATTGTTGATAATCTTGATGCATGTGATTGATAGAGTGAAGTTTAGGTGAGGCCAGCAGATTATATTGAGTAAAGTTATTTGATTGTTTATATTTTTGAATGTGAAGGTACTTGTGTGTTTGTATAGAATACTTGACTGACAAATGAACATCCTTTTTTTAGAACTAATGAGGATTTTGGTAATTAATGTTATTCTTTGGAAACAATTAGGATAATATTGGTTTAAGAACTTTAGGAGCATCATATTAGGTAATATCAAAGAATGTTTATGATTTTAGGGACGTATTGAGTGAAGAAAAACTAATGACATATTCTTTTCTTATCTAGGATAGTTTCAGGAGAGGATATTGGTAGCCCAGAATTGGTTAGAAAATCAAGTAATTTGATCAGTGCTTCAGATATACCCAATTAGGGGAAGCATGAATAGATCGAGTAAAAGAAGAGGTGCCCATGCCACTATAGATGATGTAGTTTTTAATTGTGATGCAAAAAACTATTACTATTGCTCCAATCTAAGGTGATTCTGGTATGGATCACAACTATGAACATATTCGTAAGATGGGTTTAATGGAGTTTCTAGATACTACTGATCTTGAGGCTGAGGCATGATGGGAATAGACATAGTTAGTTTTAGATTGTGTGGAGTGTAACTTAGAAAGAAGGTTTTAGTAACTTAGAAAGAAGGTTGTAGTATATCTTCTCATTATTCCAGGGCCATGCACTGACTCGGTGGAAGTCATCGAAGAGATCTTATAAGACACTAGAGATGTCTTGGAAGGAATTCTAGAGAGAATTTAGAGATAAATACAATCCACAGATATGTCTAGATCAAAAGAAGATAGAGTTCAAAAGTTTTATTCAGACCGAAGAGATGTTAGGGGTAGATTATGAGGCTCATTTTGTAGCATTGTCTAAGTTTCCAATGGAGGCAGTGACAAATCAAGAAGACAGATGTTACCAATTTGAGCAGTGTTTAGGGATGGATGTTCACATAGGTTTAAGAGTTGCTACTTCTAATTTCAAGAAGTTACTAGAGATTGCACTCAGAGTAGAGGATCTGATATAATAAGGCAAAAGGAAAAGAGAGTTAAAGAGCCAAGCATAGATTTATTGTAGAGATGGGAGTCACTCTATTAAGAGGGTAGCTAGTCCTTCATAGTCTACTGTTGTCAGGGAATCTCGAAGAGCCAATGCCACATTGAGTAGGAGTGGTAGTTTCTACTGGTCTAGTGGAAATTAAGGAGTTAGCAAGGATTTAGGACAATATAACACTGTTAATACAACATCAGTCGATTCGACAAAAGGATTAGTCAAAGGTTTAGAGGATCTTTTAATAGAGGAGTTGGAGGAAGTTGTGCTACATGCTATCAAGTTCATAGAGGACCATGTTGAGGACCCATTGGGATCAGTAGGCATGCTATATTTGTAGAGAGGACCATATAGAGGAGTTGTTCGATAATATGGAGGAGCTCGGAAGTGAGGATAGAGGAGATAGTACTTGGTCAGAGTGGTGCCTTTAGTTTGGATAGAGGTTCAAGTATAATTGATAGTATAAGTGGTGTTAGAGGAGTTAGACGTGGACTAGTTATAGGTACATATACTAGTGGGACATCCTTAGCACAAGGTCAAACTTAAGTAAGGATATACTATATGATGAGGGAGGAGGTACTTATAGTCAATGATGTCATTTTTGGTATGATTTTATTATTTGAATTAATGCTTATGTTTTAGTAGACCTAAGATCTACACATTCTTACATTTGTTTATAGTTTGTCTTTAGAGTTCTAGGGGAGGATAGTCCACTAGGATATGACCTAAGAGTGTGGATGCCAGTAGGAGATTGTGTGGTAGTAAATATTGTAAGGAGGAGGATCTTAGTGAGGATTGGTGGAGTAGAGCTACCAACTAACTTGATGTTGTTGGATGTAAGGAAGTTTAATGTGATTCTTAGGATGGATTCATGGCACAATATTGGGTTATAATGGATTGTTATACGAAGTAGATGAGATTGATTGTTTGAGTAAATCAAAAGTGATATTTATGGAGGGGGGGCGTAGAGTGGTCCCAACATGTGTGATCTCGGACGTGACTGTTAGATGATTGATATTGCATGAATGCAAGGCATATCTAGCTCATATTGTAAAGACAACAGAGGTGTGCCTTGGATTAGAGAATATTCCTATGGTGAGGGAATTTCTAGAGGTATTCTTAGATGATTTACCAGGTTTACTGCCTCAACGAGAGATAGATTTCACTATTGAGACTATGCCTAAAGTTGCACCAATTTCTATTGCACCTTACAAGATGACTACAATTAAGTTATGTGAGTTCAAAAGTCAATTAAAGGAGTTGTTGGAAAAGTTTTTTATTAAACTAAGCAAATCACCCTAGGGAGCTCCAGTGTTGTTTGTAAAAAAAAAATGATAGTGGTTAAATATGGTGACAGTGAAGTATAAGTATCGATTGCCCAAGATAGATGATCTTTTAGATCAGCTAAGGGAAGTTGTCATATTTTCAAAAATTGACTTAAGATTTGGATACTAGCAGTTGAGGATAACTAAGGCAAGTATTCCCAATATAGCTTTTATGATTGATATGGCCACTATGAGTTCCTAGTCATGCTTTTTAGGTTGACTATTGTACCATGTACATTCTTGAAATTAATGAACATGATTTTTCAGAGGTATTTGGATCAATTTATGTTAGTGATTATTGAGGATATAATGGTTTACTCGAGGAGTAAAGAGGAACATGAGCAACATTTGATTATTTTGTTACAGATTTTGAAGGACAGATAATTGTATGCAAAGTTAAGTAAACGTGAGTTTTGCATGGAACAAGTAGTTTTCCTTAGACATATGGTGTCCTTAGAGGGAGTGAAGTTTGATCCTGCTAAGGTAAAGGCAATTATGGAGTGGGAGCTGTCTAGAAATATAATAGAGGTAAGGGATTTTCTAAGACTTGTTGGATATTATCGAAGATTTGTAAAAACATTTTCAATAACAATTAGCCCATAGACCAAGCTGTTAAAGAAAGGATTCAATTTGAGTGGGTCAATTAGTATCATAAGAGTTTTAAGGAGCTTTAGTGGAGATTGACTTCTAGCCCAATTTCGATACTACCATCAAGTGGTGGAGGTTTTAAGGTATGATACATTTGGGGTGTGTATTAATGTAGCATGGAAAAGTGATAGCTCATGCCTCTCATCATTTCAGATCACAAGAGTTAAATTGACAAGCCCCAATCCTGTAACGACTAGGCGACTTGTTTGATACCCTACAGTGGCCCTTTAGTTGATATTTGAACTAATTGGAAAGATCCTATGAAGCTAAGCCTATTGCCCTTTTTATTAAAAAGCATTAACTCAATATAAAAAGATATAAGCAACGGAGTTTTTTAAAAACATTTTATTAAAATTTTGATAGTACAACGACTGTATTTTAACATCCTCGAAATTTTCAAAATCCCTAAAAAAGTTCAAAATGCTTCTATATTCACATTAAAATCCACACTAAAAATTTTGAAATTCAAGTCCACTCAAAAGCATTATCAATAAACACTTTAATAAACTTACAAAAGCTAAAAACATATTCATGCATTTCATTTAAAAAATTTTATATACATGCCTTCTTTACGTAAAATACATTCCAAAACACATTCATTAATATGCAGTAACTCTCAAAAGCATTTATATAGCAAAAATGCCTACACAGTAGCACATGACAAAGTTGACTACTTGTGAGATGAAGTCCCTGCTACTGAAGCCCCTGAGCGTACAATTAGGAGGTTTTATTTTGAAAATAAAAAATAGACTATGCACTAAACGGGCTCAGCGAGTCTTAACTTTCTATACAAACCATATTTGTCAATTTAAACCTCCCTAAAACAAATTAATTTCATTTCTTATAATTCAATACCAATATAAAACACATATGTTTTTTGAAATCAAATTTCTCAAGTTACTTATAAAGTAAATTATGTCGGAATCATTATTTTCATGAATTTCTTTACATGACATATCCCACCACTAACTTCTTTGCCATATGGTACCCTTAATTATTGAGTCACAGAGTTAGTTTTGTATTACTTACTCGGGACTAGTTAATAATGAGTTAAAGAGTTGGCTCTACATCGTTTACCCACGACTGATGAACAAATAGTTATAGAGTTGGTTCTACATTGCTTACCCGCACTAGGTTAACCGTTAGAAATTGGTAGTTACGAAGCTAGTTCTGCATTACTTACCCACAACTAGTTAACCACTAGTTACTAAGCTAGCTCTACATCACTTACTTATAATAGGTTAACCATTATACATTAGTAGTTACAGAGCTGGTTCTCCATCGCTTACCAGCAACTGATTAACCACTAGTTACAGAGTTGGTTTTACATCACTTATCTGTACTAGGTTAACTATTATACAATAGTATAATAACATGTATAAAACCTAACGGTGTCCTATAGGCAAAAAGTCAATCCTTTTTATCAACTAAAAACATAATTTTAATGTAACTTAAAGTTGTATGAGGTTTAACTTTCAAACTTCAATTCATATATTGCTAAGACATAAAATTATACCAGCAATATTAACTTGTAATGTATTATTCACATAAAAATCATAATCGTACAATTTAAAATCACATGTCCTTAATTATTTTGCAAAGAATTTATTTATATAAAACAATTTAAAATACATGCACCATTTTTGCAAAGTTATTGCCTAACACACTCACACGTTTTGTGCCTCTCCTTTACCTACACAAACCTCATTTCACTTAGGCATTTATTTCCAAATTTGAAAATAAGGCATTAAAACTATATATTCGGTTCAACAGAATTTGAGATTAGTATTTTATCACTTAATATGTACGCTAATCGAATTGTTGCTTACTTCCGTAAGTAAACCTATTGTTTTCTATTTCGAAGCCTAACTTTGAAAATTACTTAAATGCCATCTTTTTTACCTATTTTAACTTATCAATTTCTTAAAAACATTATCTCACCCAATTAATTCACTATAACGATAATCAAACTTCAAAGATTGTATTTCATCTTTAAGGTCTAATTGTTCTCAACACGTACACAAACATATATATGTATATCATCATTTCTTTTTCTTTCTAATTTTTCAACACAATTCGCCTAAAATCCATGTCAAGCGTCATCCAAATACATCGTAACTTATTTCAAATTCATCACTTTCCTCATACAATTCATATAAAAAATTTTAAAAATAATAACACAACACTTCATTGAATAATTCCAATGTCATAATTACACTTGATGACCATCCATAATCACATTCACATGGTCATTACCTCATAACCATACTTTTATATCAAAAATTGACCTTAAGGCTAAACTTAACTCATTTTACATTAATCATTTCCAAATTCATCATCTAAGACACCAATCAATTTCATTTTCATTTCCTTACTTCATTAGCATCCAAACTATGCTATGAACATCATAATTCATAAAAAATAGAATTTTTGGATCAAATCACACTAAAATCCCTAGACATAACCGATCCTCTCATTCTTGATTTCTTGGTTGGTTTCTTGTTTTCATCCTTAAATGCTTCCAATCTCCACACATACCATGTTAAAAAGACCAAATTGCTCTTAATTAGTTTAATTCACCAACTTACCGAATTACATTATGAAAATATTCCTTAATTGCCTTATTATCATATTAACCATGAAATACTCCAATTAGGGTCAATAATAATTGATAGGATGCTTTAAAAAAACTCAAATGAGTTTAAAATCATCAATATCCATTATTTTCCAAAAAGGCCGTTTTAGTCGTAAACTTTCAGAACTCCCGAAGTCCATCTAATCGGAATTAGTTTCGATTCATTTCAATATCAGTAGATCTAATACCTTTTTTGGATATTTTCAATTCTTTTTGGGGTTGGGTCCCTAAAAATCACTATTTACCTAAATATATTATTCATCCAAATTCACCATTCATCTGAAAATACTATTCATAAAATTTGTATTCAATTAAAGGAAAGGTTTAAGGTTTTATATAACCATGATTTGGAGTTAGTGGTAATTATGCATGCTCTTAGGTTTTAAAGACATTATTTGTACGGGGGAGACATTTCAAATCCTTATAGATCACAAGAGCCTTAAGTATATCTTAACTTATAGGGAGTTAAACTTAAGATAGAGAAGACGAATTGAGCTATTAAAGGATTATGATTGTATTATTGATTACTATTTGGGGAAGGCTAATGTCGTGGTAGATTCTTTGAGTAGGAAAAGCTCAGTTGTAATGGCTAGTTTGAGCCAATACAGTATGACACCATTAGTAGAGTTAAGAGAACTGGACGTGATATTGGAGATTAATTATGTGAGTGGTTTATTGTTGACATTACATGTCCAAGAAGATTTGGGACTAACTTTTTAGTAAGAGTAGACTGAGCATTGGTGATTGGGAGGCAAGTTTGTGTGCCTGATGCAGACGGATTATGAGAAGAGATTTTGAATAAAGTTCATAGTGCACTATATGTTAGGCATCTTGGTACTAAAAAAAGTATCGAAACTTGAGACCTTATGTAACATCCCATCACCGATCGAAAGGGTAGAATAGTAATTTTGAGTGGTCCATGGGCATTTAGAAATGCCTTTCCATGTTCATGCATAATCTAACATCCGTATACACGTGAATAGTAAATTTTGCACATGAAAAATGATTGTACATGCATTCATGACATTTCCCGGTATAAGTGTTAAGAAATGTGATTGTGAATAAATGTAATTTGTGTGTATGA
>JAOSBN010000178.1:37698244-37759288 GCA_027563595.1 Erythroxylum suave | reverse complement strand
GATATTTTTAATTTACTTATATTTATTAATCATTATTAGTTTAATTTAATTTAATTATTGATCATTTTAATTTAATTTAATATAATATTAAATTATGTTATTTATAATTCTTATCAATAATTAATATATTAAATAATTAAATAACATTTATTTAGTTATAAGTAAATTAGATTATAGAAAGAACACATAAATTAGATTATAGGAAGAACACATGAACTGCTTATATTGATGGGAAACAGGGACAAGCGCCCCTGTCCTCCCTTTTTGGGAGGTACAAAAAATCCTGTCTCCGTCATTCGGGGACGGTGGACAAAAAAACGAAGACAGCAACCAAATGTTACCGAAGACAGGATTTTTGTGTCTCGTCCTCTGTCCCCACTAACGAGGACAGGAACCAAACGTAGGGTAAGGTCACAGGTTCAAGTTATGAAAAATAATCTTTTTATAAAAATACAAAAGAATGGTTGCGTAAATTATAACCTTTTCAAGACTCTTACGAAACGAAAATTTTTTTGTATTGGGTATGCTGACTTCTTAGTTTAGGATTCTTTTTCCATATGGAAGTTTCTTTGTGTATTAATGTGATCTTTTAAGCCTTTTGTTATCAATCTTTCTCATTTCTATAGTATTTTTTGGAGCAAAGGTGATAATTTAAAATTAGTTTTGTTTGTCATTTTCTTGTTTCTGGATTTTCTAAAATAGTTATTATCTTTCCTTTGTATTTAACATGAGTTTCAAATGATGGGTTCATTTCTCTTTTTATTATATGGACTATTACTCATTATGAGGTGTATGTTATTTTTTACTAACTACTCGACAAAGTCTTTATTTTGTAATCTAGGCACCAATGTTATTGTCATCTTTAATTTGTTTTAATATAGGCTTGATGTTTCATCTAATTTTATAAACTAGTTTTTAGGAATGAAAACTATAAAAATACTTAACTAGTTGGTTCATGCAATGTAATTAGTGTTAATGAAGATGCTAAGACTGAAGAAGAATCGAGAGAGGAAAGAGTAATGCTACAGACAATGACACTATAGACAAAACAACGCAAGACACATTTCACATAAGGACATAAATGCATAATAAACCTTTCAGCACTAGTTAGCTAGACTAATACAAGTTATAATAGAACCCTCTATTTTATTATGTCCTTTCTATTAAGTGTGTGGTCAAGATTAATTCAATAAATGTATAAATATGTATCTAAACAAATAATAATTGCGCACAAAAATTCTAGTAATATAACTTTTGTTACATGGTATCAGAGCTTCATTGACAAACGTCACAAATGAAAGAAATTCTAGTCATCTACCACCACCATAAATCATATATCATCCTCTTTTGACTTTTCAGTTCTAGCAAAGACTCTAAAGTTCAACCTGCTCATCAAACTTGATAGGCAAAACTTTGTCAATGGAAGAGCTCAAATCCTTATAGCCATAAGAGCTCTTTGAGTTTGAAAACTTCATCAACTCAACACCTCCTCCTCCTGAGTTCATCACTGCAGACACAAACCAGGTCATTGAAAATGCATAATATAAATCATGGTGAAGAACATATCAACTATTGCTATGTTGGTTATTTTTAATAATTGGAGAAGACGTAATAGGACAGGTAAATACACTCAAATTCATCCTACCAAGTTTGGCAAATTTTAGAGAATTTCTATGCTCAAACATCCATGGTCAGAGTTCCTCAACTAAGTCATCAACTCTCAACTATTAAAAAGGGTTCACATACCATATCAGAATACATACAAAAAGTTAAAACCATTGGAGACTCACTTCAAGTAGCAGTACATGCAATCAGTGAGTATGAATTAATATTGAGTGGTCTAAATGGCCTTGGTTATGAATATGATCCTGTTGTGGTTTATTTAACACATTTTATGAAAACTTCAACATTACAAGAAGTGCAATACTCTCTCATGATGCAAGAAACAAGAATAAAGCATCTGAATACAATAAATCAAGTAGAAATCTCATCACCAACTGCAAACCATGTAACCTTCAATCAAAACAATTATCATGGAAGAAGTGGATTTAGATGAAGAGGAAATTGTGGCAGAGGAGGAAGATGGAATGGAAACATAATTTTCTATCAACTGTGTCATAAACCAGGCCATGAAATACTAAAATGTTACAAAAGGTTTGATGTCTCATGGCAAGGTAATACTAGCCAATCTAGAAACAAAACACAATCACACAACATACACAGAACAATGCATAAAACTATCCTTAATCCTACTTTGCTCAAAATCAGCATGGAAATCCCTTATATGAAGCAAACAACAATAATACATGGTTTATAGACAGTAGGGCTACAAATCATGTAACAGCAGATCTCAATAATTTGCCAATAAGTTCATAATATAATGGAAAGGATCAACTAATTGTTGGTAATGGTAATTCTCTTCCTATTGCTAATATTGGCTCATTTCACATAGATTTTCTAGACAATATACACACACCTCTTGCACTAAGACAAATTCTGCATGTTCCTAACATAACCAAAATCTACTCAGCATCTCTAAACTAACCAAAGGCAACAACATTTCTGTTGAGTTTACTAACGAAAATTGTTTGTTTAAGGACAAAGCATAAGGGAAGATTATACTCAAAGGAGTGCTTCGGGATGTTCTCTACAACCTCAAAGCCACTAAACAACCCGAAAATATCGGCCCAATCATGCAAACATACTCTAAGTCTAGTCCTTCCCAACAAAAGGTCTCTTCTTTAGGCAATCATTGTGAGGCAAACATAGCATAGAAAAATGTAAATGTTTGGCTGCCAAATTAGGACATCCTTCCAACAATATCTTGAAACAAATTCTCAGTTTAATGAAATTCAACTTTAATTCCAAAAATCTATCTCATTGTGATGCTTGTAAGCAAGGAAAATTGCATTAATTGTCTTTTCAAACTCATGATATAACTGTTCAAAATCCTTTAGAAATCATATATTCAGATATTTGGGGACCCTCTCCGCATCTCTCAACCGAAGGGCATAAATAATACCTTATTTTTGTTGATGTCTACATAAGATTTACTTGGCTTTATCCTCTAAAACTAAAATCCCTATTTGTCTTTATCAAATTCAAAACCAATGTTGAACTTCAATTGAGCAGGAAAACCAAAGCTCTACATACTGACATAGGAGATGAATATAAAGCTTTCTTATCCTACCTCACAAAGCATGAAATACAAACATGGTTTAGTTGTCCTTACACTCATCAAAAGAATGGTGTTTTCGAAAGAAAACACAGACACATCACTAAAATGGGACTAACTCTTTTGTCTCATGCTCACATGTCATTCAACTATTGGTTAGAAACCTTCTCCACAGCCACCTATGTTAACAATAATCTCCCATCTCCTAAACTAAACAACCTCTATCATTTGAAAAGTTGTACAACAAACCACCAAACTATCTTAATCTTAAAATCTTTGGTTGTAGTTTTCCTTATCTTAGATATTACTCTCATCACAAATTCAAATTTCACACCACTAAATGTGTTTTTCTTAGGTATAGCCCAATACATCAAGGTTATAAGTGTTTGACTAATTAAGGGAAAATCATAATATCTTGTCATGTTGAATTCAAAGAGGAAGAATTTCCATTTTCTCAACTCTTTCCCACACATTCAAACTATCCTATATCTTCACCAAGTCTCCCTATCTTTACTCTAACCTCAACTCTAATCAGTACATCTTCATCAAAGGTTGTCACGAATCACTCTCCTTCAGCAGAATGCTCTCACTCAACTGAATCCTTTAACAGACAGCCAAGCTCTCAAAATCCTAGCTCACCATCACATTCCACATCCTTACTAAACAAACAAAATATCTTACCTAATTTCTTTCCATCAGCCACACCAAACATTGAATCAAATTCTTCATTTCCATACATGCAAAATCTTCATCCTATGCAAACTCAATCCAGTGGAATTTTTAAACCAAAACTCTATTCCTTTTCTCTTACCTTAAATCCATAAATTGAACCTAGAATAATTTTTGAAGCTCTTAAACAACCCTATATGGGTTCAAGCTATGCAAGATGAATTTAATGCCCTACAATAGAATCACACTTGGACACTTGTCCCCTATGAGCCTACCATGCATATTTTAGCACAAAATGGGTGCCCTGGACTAAATATAATGCTGATGGGATTGCCTATAAACACAAGGCCAAATTTGTTGCCAAAAGATTTAATCAAATCCTTAGCATTGATTTTCAGAAACTTTTAGCTCTGTTGTGAAAGCCTCAACAATAAGAGTAATCCTTTCACTTGTTCTCTCCCATCATCGAGAGATTTAGCAAGTTAACATCAGTAATGCATTTCTACATGGGGAGTTACATGAAACTGTTTATGTAAACCATCCACAAGGATTTGAAAGCAAAACATAGCCGCATCATGTATTTAAGCTAGATAAAGCTCTCTATGGATTAAAAGAAGCTCCTAGGGCTTAGTTTCACAAACTCAAATATGCACTTCCTTAGTGGGGGCTTCATAACCCAAGGTCAAATACTTCTCTATTTTACTCAAACAAAAATGGAATTATTACAATGCTACTGGTCTATGTAGATGACATTCTAATCACAGGAAATTCAACTCAAGCAATCCTTGCAATTATTAGTCAATTACAATCTCAGTTTGCACTTAAAATGCTTAGAGGCATAAATCATTTTGTTGGTTTTGAAGTATACAGAAACATGGATGGTTTATATCTTTCATAAAAACAATACATTGAAGATCTACTTACCAAACGTGTTGTCATGCAAGCCTTCCTCGATAACAATCACTCTAGCAACTAAGTTGTCTCTGCAGAATGGTTCACCATTTGAACTCCCAAAGCTTTACTGAAGTACCATAGGATCTCTTCAATATCTATGCAATACAAGACTAGACATCAGCTTCACAGTCAACAAATTAAGCCAATTTTTGCAAAATCCTCTAAACACACACTGGATTGCATGTAAAAAGGTTTTGCGTTACCTGAAGGGAACCTCAAATATGGGACTACTCTTTCAACCATCTTCGTCTCCTTTTGATCTCCATGCCTACAGCGATTTTGATCGGGCTAGCTCCCCCCGACGATCGAAAATCAACAACTAGAGGATGTGTATTCCTAAGGAGAAACCTAATTTTTTGGACCTATAAGAAACAAACGACAGTAGCACAGTCCAGTATTGAGGTTGAATACTGAGCTTTATCTCAAGTATCGATTGAACTCATCTATCTCACATCTCTATATCTGAGTTAAGGTTTTCTCTCACTCACAATCCCAATTTATAGGGCGATAATAATGGAGCTTGATCCTTAGCTCCAAACCCTCTCTTTCACTCAAGAATAAAACACATCGAAGTAGATGTACACTTTATAAGAGACAAAGTGGAGAAAGGAGAAATAGAAATCACAATATCGATGATCAACTCGCCGATATCCTCACTAAACCCCTAAGCTCGAAAAGGTTTAAATTTCTAACTACCAAACTGAACATAGTTCGAAGATGCTATAGATCAAACAAGAATTGAGAGAGGAAAGAGAAATGCTACAGACAAGGACACTACAAACAAAACAACGTAAGACACATTTCACATAAGGACATAAGGGCACAATAAACTTTTCAATACTAGCTAACTGGACTAGTACAAGTTGTTGTAACTGAACAAATCCTAACCCTCTATTTTATTTTGTCCTTACTGTTAAGTATATGGTCAAGATTAATTCAACAAATGTATAAATATGTATCTGAACAAATAATAACTGTGTACAAAAATTCCAGTTACATACCTTTCGTTACAATTAGATGTCAAAACTCTAACATAAACTCTTAACAAGGATTATGGAACTATATTAAATATATATATATAGTTCCAGTAATTTTACTTCTAACCATTTACCAATTAATCTATGAGTAAAAGATACTTAGAATTTATTTCATAGTTTATCTATTTAAAATATTAATTTTAGTCAAATTATTTTTATTATAAATTGTTAAAACAATAATACAAGTTCTATTGCTTACTAGCACGTAAATTAAGTAAAATATTCTTTTTAATATTTCAAATAGAAATCCACAACGAGTTTAGTGACTTTTTTGAGGATTTTCATTTAAATTAGTCCCAAAAAAAGCTGACGACCATGTATTAAATAAGAAATGTTGCATTTGTTTTCGTCTCATACCCAATTCTATGAATTTAAATAGAACCTTCAAAGTCTATGCACTACTCTTTAATCAATTACAATGGATGATGTGTGTAAGATTTAGACGTTGAACTGTTAGAGAATATATAAAACCAATTAAGTTGACCTCACACAATAGCTTAAGCTATTGTGGTGAAATGGTCGCTTAACATGGTATCAAAGCCTCAGTGACCAAATGATCGTGAGTTCGAATCCTACCACCCACCTATAAAATTAAGCATAAGGTAAAATAGGCCTGTGCAAGTTTCAAGCCCAAAGGGCTTTCACTTGAGGGGGTGTGTTAGAGAATATATAAAACCAATTAAGTTGACCTCACACAACAGCTTAAGCTATTGTGGTGAAATGGTCGCTTAACATGAACATTTCTTTTATTACGGACTCACCAATAAATTAAGAAAAGTATTAATTTGTCAAATGATTTTTAAAGGTATCAATTTATCTTTTCACAGGATAAATTAACGTCACAATTTTAGCACTACGACAAAGGTCATATATAAAATGCTTTAGCATTTCAGGAATAAGAAAGTAGATAAATAACCACTAATGAGAGAACTGGGGGAATTCGTTTCACCGACCTGTAGCTGGTCAAATGATTAAAATGTGTAAACAGTTTTGAAGTGGAAAGCTACGGAGCTCTCGAGGGTGGTGATCTTTTTCAGTTAAAGCAGCCAAACACTGATTCACAACTAGAAAAGAAAAGGGGATCAGATCACTGTGTCAAAGTCTAATGATATGTAATGGCCTGATTGACACTTTCATGCAGAGATCGTCCCCACCCCATATTTTGATCAATGACTTCTTTTTATGGTTGTGATGCTGATTTGTGCAAATGATACGATGCGTGGACTCCATATATATTCCCCATCTTTTACCACAACTTTGTTCGTGTTCTTCAAACATGCATGATTGACTAAATTGCCTTAATGAAAATCATTTACCTGTTAGTCTGGCACGAGATGTTAGGAGCAAAACACCAAGCTGGTGATTCAAGGTAACTTCTTTTACACGAGTGAAGAAGAAAATATGACTTACAAGTTGAACGAAGTATGAAGACAGATGCAGAGTGATAGCAGTTAATGGAATGCAAGTTTTCATGGAATAGTAAGTCATGATGTGACGTGAGGAAATGTTTGTTACTGTGACCAGAAAGAAATCCTAAAGGCTTTCATTGCATTTGTGATATAATAAGGAATGCTAATAATTGAAACTGTGCTTTAGAGCTTAACACGCGAGTTATAGTAGTGCACCAAAAGAAACTTCGCCTGGGTTACTAGTTTACTACTATTCATTTCCACACTCTTTTATTTTGTTTGATGCAATGACATGCGTATTCCTAGTTTAAAAGGATGCTAGATTGAAAAGGAATTAAACTACTTGTACAAAAAGCTCTTCAACATATGGTAATGAAGAACTAGTATAGATCAGGAAAAGGAAATCTTGTTAGGTTCCAGTACTAAATACAAAATCTAGATTGGTGTGATATTCGAGTGATGCTCTCCATTGTTCAACAATAAAAACCTGAATGAGGGTCAAGTTGGTCTCTTGGGCTATTCCTGTCGATGGAAGCACTTACTTGCACCACTGAATTTGGGCTTTTAGACATTTATGTTACCGTTAGGGTTTGAATTAATGAAGTTTTCAAACTTGTATCTATGGAATCGAATCGCACCTTGTATGCCTTTGTTAGTAATATCAACAGAATTGAAGGTGTTTCTTAGTAAATTACAGATACTTTATTTATGTTTTCAGAATTTTATTTTTGTTGGATATTTATTAATTGTTATTTTGAGAAATAAAAATTAAAAAAATCAATATAAAGTTAATGAAACAATCCAATAAAAGATCTAATTAAGTGAGTTAAAGTCCAATTAAAAAATAATAGTTATCTATATAGATCAGATTTTTATTAGACATATGATGGAGAGACATTAGTCATGTTGTTAATCCTATTAATTTTTAAATTCTATCTTTGGTACTTGTTCAAATTTATAGTGGAATGGAATGAGAGAAAATATACAATGCATCAAGCATAGTTAAGTATGGAAACTTATTAATTTACTTTAAAACCAAAGGCATGTTAGCTATAAATGAGTTTATAAGACTAAAAAGGACTTCCAAAGTAAGATTGAGCAGTATAAAGTCAAGTTGGTTGTTGAAGGTTTTATTCAAAGAGAAGGGGTAGACTTTAATGTCACTTTCTCTCTTATATCTTCCAAAGATACATCTAGAGTGATTGTAGTAATGGTAATAATAGCTCAATATGATGAGGAGTTATACTAGATGGATGTTAAAACTACCTTCCAAAATGAGAACTTTTATGAAGAGGTACATGATACAACTTGAAGGTCAAGAAAATGACAAAAGTCATACAATTTTTAAATTGATAAAAGTATTACATAGATTGAAACAAATTTTTTATCATTTGTACATGAAATTTGATAACATAATAACCTCACTAGGCTTTGTGAAAAATTGAGTTGAAGGATATTTGTATTACAAAACTAGTGGAGCAAGAGTATTTTTATAGTTTTAAATATAGATGATGTCTTGCTTACGTTAAATAACTTGCCCATGTTGTGTGAGATTAGATACCTACTATATAAGTATTTTGACATTAGGGTCTCGGTAAAGCATCTTTCTTCCTTGGCATTCAAATTCGTTAGGAAAAATCCCAAAACTTGTTACATCTCTCTTAGAAAGCATATATTATGACATGTGACGCAAAGATTCCCAAAGGGAACGCTAACGGCGGCCAGCCACCGGATGGCAGTGATATTTTTCATAGGTTACCCCCTATGTCTTTTCGTGATTCTTTGATGGGTAGCTTGCCAGCTTAGTTTTTTCTTGAAGGGAATGGAACAAAAAGGGCCAATGGTCATATTCAGTTGGAGTATCCTAATAATGATGTGTCCTCGTCGCACATTATACACTACAAGAAACCAACACAATCCGCGACGTTTTATTAATAAAACGTCACTGAATGTGAAAACTTTTAGTGACGTTTAAAAAATGTCACGAAAAGTTCGAATTATTCACGACGTTTTGGGAAAACGTTGTATATTTGTAACACTTTTTTCAACTTTTTTTAATTAAAATGTCACGAAATAGAAACTGCGACGTTTTGTTGAATAAAACATAGTCGTTGGCGTTTATGTTTAAGCAATATTTGAAAGTAACACTCTCCATACACCGTTTACCCTAAAGCCCTTTCTGTAGTTGTCTATCCTTCTCATTTTCTCTCTATCCTGTCATACATACGAGGGTTCTTCATTTTGAAGGCTAGTGTTTTCCTTCTTCTGTATAACAATTTCATTCCTATCCCTTGCATCTTCACTCAACTAATAACCCTCTCTTTCTAGCTCTGTTTGGGATGGAGAAGAAAAAGTTAGTGACGTGCTTTGAATATGCTATACTGATCTTATATGGTGTTGGAGTGCAGGTTAGATCTGACACATCAAATCATCGTTACAAAGCAGCCGATGATGTTCGTCTTTATACCAACAAGGTCGGGTCGTTTCATAATCGCAAGTTTGTGTTCTTCAATCTCTACTCTTTGATTTATCAAGTTAATCGATTTGAGTTTTGATTTAGTTTGTTGATTGAACTAAATTTGGGTGTGTGAGGATTCTCTAAGTTGGGGTTTCGAATTCGATAGTTTATGAAATTAGGATGGAAATGAGAGTATACAGGTGGATCTGAGCTCACTGGGGGTTTGGATCTGTTGTATTGGTTGGATTAAATCACTTTTTGTAGTTTTTAAGATATTTTTTTTAGGAATGTGATATATTTCTGTTATTGGAATGTGGCAGGTTGGTTGTTTTGTTTAGACGGTGTTGCAGATTAAGCAACACTCTCATTTTACTTATCCTTAAATTGTGCACTTCCTAATTTCAGATAGAAGTATCTCGGCACTCAATTTCTTTTTACCTTTTATATATTCCTCAGAAATTCAATTCAGTTTACCCCCAATTAAATAACTTTGGAACTGAAGCTAAGCTCAATGAAGTAGAAGAGGCAATTCAAGTGGTCCTAAGATGGGGTTGGAGGTATAACAAGAACTTAGAAGAACAAGCTGCACAACTTCAAATGTTAACTGGCTGGTCACAAATAGTTGAGGTCCATTTTTGAATACCTGAGATTCACTTATGTTCTTTTAATCTCTGCTGCTGTAGGATGATGCAATATTTGATAATGATTTTGGTTTCCTTTTCTAACCATTCGACCATTTTGATCCACAAACTTATTTTTTCAGGTTTTTGCATCGAAGAGAATATCTTCACTTGAAAATTGATCCGAGATTTTGTATTAATAAGGCTTTATTTGTATAATGATTACAAAGACCGGTTATGTACATGACTTTGAGGCTTCACAATTTTCAGTCTTGATTGTAATTTGTGATGTAGTTGCATCATAATTCAGTTTACTATTTCGTTTGCTTTAATTTTCATATGATCTCCTTAGATAATAAAGGATGCAACACAAGGTAGTGAACCTGGGAAGATAATTACGCTCTATGTTTTAAGGTCTTTGATTAGTATTGACGTTGAAAGATATTATCTAAGTCAACTTCAGAGCAGAAGATTTTTAAGATCTTGCTTTATGGGCATCAGCAGTGTTTCTACGAGATTGATTTTGTATGAAGATCTTTGGAGGTTGCAGTACTGCATGCAATAATTTTCTTACTGAAGATGTGTATATGCTTCTTTATTATTTGGATTACAGTAATTTTTTTGTTAAAAACTTTGAATACCTCAATTGCTATTTCTTTTTTTTTTATCACATAAAAGTTGATCTGTATGTTTCCTTATAGCAAAGTTGATAATTATTTCCAACAACTGTCCACCTCTTCGGAGACTTGAGATCGAATACTATGTTTCCTTGGATATATGTACTCATATTAATATATTATATACTTACGACTATTTACTATACACTTATGACGTACTTTTGATATCAATTAGTGTATTATGACGTGTTTGAGAATTTCAATTAAATAACACATTGTTTGCAAGTATAAAATTCTTGTGATACATGAATAATTATTAAAATTAATGATATACTAAAGAAATTGAAGAATTATTAAATAAATAAAATTCATAAATAATAATGAATAGTTATTAAATAAATAAGATTTTAAAAAATATTTATTAAAATTAAAATTATTAAATTAAAATGATTTTTGAAAAAATGGAAAAAAAATTAAAAAATAATAAAACTATCTTTGCCATTTTTACATAAACGTCACAGAAGACTTTCCGCAACGTTTTGGAATGTGCCTTTCCGCGACGTTTTGGAATGTGACATTTCCCAAAAACATCGCAAAATGTGACAGATTTAGCGACGTTTCCTAAAAACGTCACAGAAAGTCCAATCTTTCAGTGATGTTTTTAAAAATATTGCGAAATGTTAGTGTTTTCTGTTATGTTTTACACAAAACGTCGTAGAAACCCTTTGCCTACACCACATTCTGTGACATTTTTGTGACATTTTTTAAAACGTCGCAAATTGTATTCTATGACATTTTTGACATTCTGTGATGTTTTAAAAACGTCACAAATTGCCTTGTTTTCTTGTAGTGATAGTTGATGATGATTTCCATGACGCATTGAGTGAGCCATGGCACAAAGCACTGGTTATAAACCTTTTGGAAAAGATGATTGGCTACAAGCTTTTAGAGTAAAGAGTTAACCGCCTTTGGTTACCTAAAGGTGAAATGGACCTTCTGGACCTAGGTAGCGATTATTTTTTCTTTCGGTTTACATAGGATGAAGATTTACTTCACGTTTTGGAGGAAGGACCATGGATGATCTATGGTCATTATTTAACTATGATGCCATGGTCACTAGATTTCATAGCTAGTGAAACAAAAATCAAGTTTACCCTTGCATGGGTTCAGATACTAGGGCTCCTTATGCAGTTTTACAATGAGGATGCATTATTCCTTATTGGCTCTTGTATTGGTAAACCAATGAAAATGGATGGTAATACCTCTTTGGCTACCAAGGGGAGGTTCGCCCAGATTTGTGTGGTATTGACTTTACCAAACCTTTAGTGACTAGATATTGGCTTTGGGGTCATTGGTATAATATGAGTATGATGATTTGTAATCTATTTGTTTTGAATGTGGTTGTTTCGGCCATAAAACTAATGATTGCCCTTCCAAATCTATGGAGGCTAAGGTTGGAGGGGATAATGGAGTTGCAGAACTAAATGCGACAAATTCGGCTAGGATCGTTCCAGAAACAACGACAAAATTTGGGGAGTGGATGCTAGTTCAAAAAGGGGAAAAAGTTGATAAGGGTAAGAGATCTGCTCTAATCATTGAGAATGCCACGACTCAAAATAGATTCTCTAAGTTTGTTGTCTATGATAACAAGGCAACACAGATAGGAGATATAAGTGAATCTGCCCCTATAGAAGAGAATGTGGCCAATGTCGATTCCTCTGCACTGGGTATGCATCCATCCATGCACGTGGGTCCACCTAGGAAGTCGTTTGGGGATAGGATGATTATGGATGCTCCTGAAAACTAAAACAATGTTGTTTTAGAGCCTGATCCCATACAACTCCAAAACATGGTCGTTGAGATCGAGGCAGCTCACAAGGCCAATGTGAAAAATACAGGCAAGTGCAACCAGGGTAAGATGGCTCGGGATATATTTAAAATAGACAAAGCTTCACAAATAAACACAACAAACGGTGATGTGGAAAAAAATGGTTTTAGCCACCTAGTAGCTCGGAGTAACAATTCATGGAAGGTTAGGGCCAGATCTCGGCCAACAACTAAGGAGAGTAATTCCATGCATCATAAGGAAGGGCTCAAGCTTTCAACTTTGTAGCTTAGTTTACTGCATTTATTCTTTTCAATTGTTTTTATGGATATTATCAATTTGTGGAATTGCTGTGGCGCAGGCAACAAAATTATGATTCAGGCACTAAAGACTATTCTGCTTAGTGTGAAACCATTTGTGGTTGTTCTATGTGAAACTTAAATAAATCCTCAAAGAGTTGATGTTGTTTATAAAAGAATTGGATTTTCTAGATGGCATTGTTCGGAGGCTATTGGCTTTCGTGGTGGTATTTGGGTTTTATGAAATGAGCAAGACACTTAGGTTACTATTATGGAGACTCATTTTCAGTATGTTCAAATTATGGTCAAAAGACCAAGTGAGGTGGTATGGGATTTTATGGCGGTGTATGCGAGTCTTGTCCCTTCTCGAAGAGGGGTCTTTTATGAGAAGATGCTACTTTGGAAGTCGACTACTAATCATCCATGGCTCCTGTTGATGGTAAAACCTATCTACTTGTTTTATGCTCAAAAATCGCAAGTGAATAGGTCGTGACTTGTAATTAAAAGAGTGGATATCGATCCCACAGGGATTGATGCCCAGACATCGCTTAATTTAGACGAAACTTTATTTAAAAAATGAAATTATTGAATACAAATAATCTGTAAAATTAAATTAAAAATAAAAGACTAACACAAAGCAATATATAATATCATAATTAAAAGAAATTGGAATTGAAGAATCTAAAGACTAGAGATTACTTTTTTTCCCTATTTTGTCTCCCTGCTATTTTATTAATTTAATTGTGTCTCACCATAGATTTCTGAATATAATAATTACCCTCTCTCAAGATGTAACTACTTGTCCCTAATCAAATTAATGGGAATCAATTGGATGATCCCTTAACCTACCCTTTGGCTCTACCGATTCAACTAGTTATTAAACTATCTTACAGTTGAACAATTGACTAGTTGAGATCTCTCTTCTAGCTATTCAATTATCGTGATGATTGTAGGTCTATAAGATGCCAACTCTCATTGTACAATCCTACACAAATTTCACCTTACTCACTCTCTCGATTTATTGCAAGATAATAAATAAAATCAACAATTGTCAAAGACAACTTCATTCAATTCAATAAAATAAGAGTTCTAACAAAATAGTTAAAAAGCAATCCCTTAAACTAAATCAGCCTAACATGGTCTCCATAACATCATCAACATTCAAATAAACCATTTTACAAAGAATAGAAGAGATCAAATTGACAGAAATTTGAATATAAAGAATCCTCTTCTTTGCCAAAATCTAGAATTTTAGTGTTGATGAGCTATTTTCCCCAATCTTAATGATGACCCTTGACTTCAATCCTTCCTCAAATCTCCAAACATGTGCTCTTTACTCAAGGATGGTGGTTCTTTAGAAGGGTGTCGCATCCTTTGAAGATGGAGGCTTAATCTCTTTTTATAGTCCAAAAATCCTAAGTTTAATGAAGCCTCGCATAAGGTCCCAGATTATAATTCCCAAGACTGTGGGAATTGTTCACAAATGAACTCTTCTTCCTTCTCCTCTTTGATATCTAGTTCAACCTCCAAGTTGCTCCAACTTCCTTCTTACATTAAAATAGTCAATTCTTACTCTAAGTTAACATCAAACATAAAAGACCAACAATGGATATCAAACTAAACAAAATCATACACAATGATCCTAAACTAAAATAATAATCAACAATTATGCATGAAAACACATGTCAATAACATAAAACAACTTATTCTCATGCGCACCTATCAGCTCCTCTCGAGTGATTTTAATGTCATTAAAAGCCCTGTTGAGAAAATGGAAGGGACGAATATTGTCCCTGTTCATAGGTGGCGCAGATTTGCTCAATGGATTGTGGATATGGACCTGATCGATATGCACTACATTGGGTCACCCTTCACGTGGACAAGAGGAAATTCACCAACAATGAAAGTTGCTTGTCATTTGGACCGAAGTCTTTACATTGGGGCTTTCAAACATATTTGACTTGAAGCAATTGTTAAACATTTACCTTGTTATGGATCGGACCATGCTCCTTTATTGACATAGCTTCGATGTGATTTCTATTGTGATCCAAGTCAATGACCTTTTCAATTTCAAGTTGCATGGATGTCTCATCCTTCCTTCACGGTGTTTATGGCCAATAAATGGAATAATTATGTTGCTGCCAATGTTGCTCTTCATGAGTTAGCGTGTGAGTTGAGAATGTGGAATAAAACGGTGTTTAGGAATATACTAGTCAGGAAGCGGAAGTTATATGCAAGGCTTACAGGAATTCAAAGATGTGTAGACTCTCGACCTCCTCGGGACCTTTTCTGGATCGAACGAAAGGTTACACAAGAGCTTGAAAGGAAATTGGATTAAAAGGAAACATTATGGTTCCAAAAATCTCGTGTTCAATGGATGACATATAGGGATAGAAACACGAAATTTTTTCATACATCTACGGCGATCCGACGTAAATGTAATAGAATTGAAGCTTTAAAAGATGAGCAGGATTTTTAGGTTGAGCACCAAATGGTGTGCAAACAAATGATAATCAGTTTTTTTCACAAACTGCTATCTACTAGGGGGCCTGTAGATTTGCACAGCATGCCTAAAGGGTGTTTCCCTGTATTCACTATAGATCAACATGTTAGGTTGGCCCGCCCTTTTGCTCCCCATAAGGTTTTCAATGCTTTATTCAAGATGGTGCCTTTTAAAGCACCGGGGAAGGATGGGTACCAAGTTGTCTTTTTCCAAAAGAATTGGAGGTTAGTAGGCCCATTATTGCTACAAATCTGTGATAATATTGTTATTTTCTAGGAAGTAGTGCATTCTATGAGCTAAAAGCAGAATGGAAAACATATGATGGCCATAAAGTTGGATCTAGAAAAGGCTTATGCCAGGCTTGAATGGGCTTTTGTTGATGATACTTTTGCAAGAAGCTGGCCTACCACATGCATTATGTAACATGATTATGCAATGTATCATGTCTCGTTTTATGAGTATTCTATGAAATGGTGAGCAAACTGAATCCTTCAAGCTATCAAGAGGAATCTGATAGGGTGACCTGTCTTTGCCATACTTATTTATTCTGTGTGTGGAACGATTGACTTACTTAATTAATAAATCTGTTGAAGGAAAAAATGAGGACCTGTTAAATTGTCATAGCAAGGACCTTTCCTATCTCACCTTTTTCTTTTTGATGATATCGTTCTTTTTGCTGAGGCTTCGAATGTACAAGTTGCAATCATTCAGGAATACTTGTGGAAATTTTATCAAGGTCTGGACAACGTGTCAATTTTTCTAAATCTTAAGTATATTTCTCGCAGAATGTCCCTACTATGAAGCGTCGGGCTTTGAGTGGCAAATTGGGTGTTCAAATGACTAATGATTTAGGGCACTACTTAGGAATGAATGTTGTACATAGGGTTACGAAGGATTTATATGCAAATATGATATCCAGGATCTAAAATAAGCTTGAAGGGTGGAAAGTTAAGTTCTTAAACCTTGCTGGACGAGCTGCACTAGTCAAATCAGTGCTCTCTATAATCGCAATTTATCAAATGCAAGTTGCTAAGCTACCTATGAGTATTTGTGACTGTATCAATCAAGTTATACGAGACTTCCTTTGGGATAGTGATATGGGGAGATGCAGAATACATTTATTGGGATAGGAGGTGGTTTGTCAATTGAAGGAGGTAGGAGGGTTAGCTGCTAGGGATATAAGGACACTAAACAAAGCTATGTTGGCTAAGTTACATTAGCGTTATCTTACGAGCAATCAACATATGTGGGTGCAGGTCCTCTCTCGTAAGTATGGTATTATGGATGTGCAAAGTAATAGTAGGAAGGGGACCGTTTCTTTTATCTGGCGAATTTTACAAAGTGTGAATTCTCTTATTCAGGATGGGATAGTGTGGAATCTAGGTGATAGATCTAAAGCGCAGTTTTGGTTAGATAGATGGTGTGGGAGTCAACGACTATTAGATGGGATTGTCTTACCAATGCCTTCATCAGAGATTAATAAAAAGGTCTTGGATTATTGGGATGATGCTATTGGTTGGAAGATGAATATCTTGGGACAGTGGTTAAGCCCTCAAAAATTGGGAGCTATATTGAGCATGGGTTTTCTTTCACAGAATAGAGCTAACTGTTTGCAATGGGCTCCATCATTGCAGGGCAATTTTATTGTTAAATATGCTTACCATCTGGCTTCTCATGCTTCCAATATGTATGGAGGCGCAATCTGGAAATCCATTTGGCAGTTGAGGCTTCTAGAGAAATGGAGAGTTTTTATATAGGTGATGTGTCATGGTAGAATCCTCACTAATTTGGAAAGAGTTTGACGACATTTAAGTGTGGTTGATTTGTGCCCTTTGTGCCATCACACAACTGAATCTCTTTTACATTTGTTTTGGGGTTGCGAAGTCATTGCTCAGGTTTGGAATATGATTAAGGGGCAATTTAGATTTTTATTTGTGCATACTAGGAATAATTTTATTCAAAGTTGACACTCACATTGGTTATAGTGAGGTAGCTCATCAAGAGGTGCTATGGTCTATTCTTTTTTTAGCATCTCTATGGTGGAGATGACATTTTTTAAATGACGTGGTTTTTGAAGGGGGACAAAATTTGGAAGTTCAAAGCTTGGGCTATTTGATCTTGGATCAAGCCTGTTGGGCATGTTATAGCTGGCAGTAGGTGTAATGTACAAGCAATAACTCTCCTAAACATACTTGCTTGGTGGGGTAGCGTGGCCCAGATGAAGGTGTGTTGAAGCTCAATGTGGATGGTGCTTTACGGGGGAACCCAGGTGAGGGATCCGTTGAAGGAGTCTTGTGCAATAGAATGGGGCACTAGATTAGAGGAATTTGTTATCATATCGATTTTTTCACTTCAATAAGGGCTGAACTTAGGGCTCTCTTAAAGGGACTTGAAATGTCCTACGATTGGGGAGCACGCAATTTGGTTATAGAAATAGATTCTAAAGTTGTTATGGATATGATGGAAAAACACGTGGGCATGGAGCATCCTTTATGGACTATTGTCACTTATTGCAGGGCCCTGTTGATGAGGAACTGGAAGGTTGAGTTGAGACACATCTATAGGGAGTCCAATAAGGTGGTTGATTTCCTCGCTAATGTAACTTTTGAGATGCGGTTGGGATTACATGTTTTGCAAGAAAGTCCAGTGAGTGTGGGCGAGTTGTTGCATCAAGAGGTTATAGGAGTTGCATAGACACGCTTAATGCCATGTGAGGATGTGTAGTTATTCTCTTTGTTCAAATTAGTGGCTTGTGCCCCATTTCTTACCAACAAAAAAAAAAAACCTTATGTAGCAAGTAATCTCTTATGAAAAGAGATTATCTTTGACAAATTGTCCAGAGAATAAAGTTGAAAAAGAGATCATAAATAATAAAATTTATTCTAGGCCATTTGGTAACCTGTTGTATATTTATATTTGTACTAGACCACATATTGCATTCATTATTGGACTATGGGGTAGATATTTATCTAACCTATATGTAAATCACTATGTTACAATTCAATAAGTTTTGATATATCTTTAGAAACAAAGGATTATATGCTAACATTGAGGACAGTTGAGAAATTACATCTAATTGGATATCCACATTCTAACTTTGTTATGTATTTAGTTAATAGAAAATCCATATCAAGTTATATTTTATATTAGCAAATAATATCGTTTCATGAAAAATCATTAAGTAGACACCTTTGTAAGGATGACAATAGGATCTGTGCTCAGCCTGGGTTAACTGGACCTTGAGCTAATTCAAGCCTCGAGCTGGGCCTAAGTCACCTCAGTAGGAGTCGAGTTGGGCAACCTAACCGCCCAATCTATTGTCATCCTTACACCCATGGCCTTTTGTATTGTACACACAAAGTTTGCTATATGTTATGATAATGATTCACAAGAAAATTTAATGTAGGAACTGTTTATAATTGATTTAGTTGCTAAACTTATATAGTTGTATGAAAATAATTTTTGTGTAATATTGTTCAGTAATAAAAATAAGAATATCATATAATTTAAGGATTTCGAAGCTAAATATTTGATCATAACGGAACTTTTAAAAAATTGATATTATTATTGAGCATATTTTGAATCATGAGATTTTATAGTTAGTCCTGTAAGTTGTTTGCCTTTGACATGAAGATGAAATTTGCATGTTAAATCGCATCAAATTGACCTTGGCAAATGTGAAGAATTCGGGAACCTGACACATGAAGACTAGTTCATTTTCAATTAATGTTTCCAATCCTGTATTGGGATGTTGATTAATGGAGTGAAAACCATATTGAACTCTGGTCTCACCACTAACCAGGCAAAACAAGTTCATGCACAACTCTTGATCAGCGCTCTACACAATCTCGAATCTCTCTTAGTTCGACAAATTCTGCTCTCTGTCTTGAGTTACTCCACAAGTGTGTATCGATATGTGCAAAAAATTCTTTACTATTCTCAAAACCCAGATGCGTTTTCGTGGAGTTGCACAATTAGATACCTTTCCCAACAGGCCCAGTTCAAGGAAGCCCTGTCTCTCTATGTCGATATGCGGAGGTTAGGAATGAGTCCGAGTTCATTTGCTGTGTCATCGGCTTTAAGGGCATGTGCTAGGATTGCAGATGATATTGGTGGAATTTCAATCCATGCCGAGAGTTATAGATATGGTTTCTGTGGTTGCGTTTTCGTAGAAACAGCCCTTGTGGATTTGTATTCGAGACTTGGTCATTTGGATATCGCACAGAAGGTGTTTGACGAAATGGATGAGAACAATGTTGTTTCTTGGAATTCGATTTTATATGGTTATTTGAAATATGGGAATTTAGTGGAGGCTGGGAAGGTGTTTGACCAGATTCCGAGGAAAGATGCTGTGTCGTGGAATTCGATGATTTCTGGATATGCAAAAATGGGAGATATGGACCAGGCAAGTCTTCTGTTTGAAAAGATGCCAGAGAGAAATTCAGCTTCTTGGAATACAATTATCAGTGGGTATGCGGATTCTGGTGACCTGGAATCAGCTCGACGCCTTTTTGATGAAATGCCGCACAGAACTAATGTTTCATGGATTACGATGATTGCCGGGTACTCAAAATCTGGGAATGTTGAATCTGCCTCCAAATTGTTTGTACAAATGGTTAAAAAGGATCTACCCTCCTATAATGCTATGATATCGTGCTTTGCTCAAAATAACCGGCCCAAGGAGGCCCTGCAGTTGTTCAACAAGATGCTTGAAGATAAAGTAGAGATCCAGCCAGATGGGAAGACGTTGGTGAGTGTTATATCAGCTTGTTCCCAATTAGGGGACTTGACACTTGGGTCGTGGGTTGAGTCATATATATTTCATAGAGGAATGGAGTTTGACGACCGTTTGGTCACTGCTTTGATCGACCTTTATATGAAGTGTGGAAACTTTAATAAGGCGTATGAGCTCTTTCATGGACTTGAGAAGAAGGATGTGGTTGCATATAGTGCAATGGTCTGGGGATGTGGCATAAATGGAAAGGTTGCTGACGCCATCAAACTGTTTGAGGGAATGTTGAATGCTCAAATTCGACCTAATTTAGTAACCTATACTGGAATATTAACTGCATGTAATCATAGTGGTTTGGTGGATGAAGGGAAAAGATATTTTAAAACTATGAGGGACCATGATCTTGTGCCTTGTATTGATCATTATGCAATCATTGTTGATCTCTTAGGGCGGGCTGGAAGGCTGCAAGAGGCTTATGAACTGATAAAGAGTATGCCAATGCAGCCTAATGCTGGGGTTTGGGGAGCTTTGTTGCTTGCTTGTGCAGTACATAACAATGTTGAATATGGGGAGATTGCAGCTCGGCATTGCTTTGAATTAGAGCCTAAAACTACTGGTTATTATTCTCTTCTTGCTAAAATTTATGCCTCTGTAGAGAGGTGGGATGATGCCAGGAGATTGAGAAAGGTTGTAGAAGAGAAGAAATTGGACAAGATTCCGGGCTGTAGTTGGATGGAATCATTTTAGTATTTTTTTAATTTTAGAGCACAAAGAAGTGGCTTGCCCATCTTACTTGAGTTTGAGTTAAACTTTAGTTTACTCAATAGGAAGATCTAGATAAGATGAAGGAAAATTTTGTTCGAGATAACTTCTTTGCAGCTTCCGTGTCATCTTGTATGGTTGGGTTTCGTTATATCTTCAAGTGGCACTTTCTCAGTTCTCACATCAAGTGAATAGCACAAGGGAAGTTTCCCCATCTGTCTTCAATGTATTTGATAACACCACTTTCATTATCATTGATTCTTTGTCACTGTAAGGTACATGGATCTCCAATCGTTTAGCCTTTTTCTTCTGTAGTTGAGGTTGACGGACCTGTTTCATTCCTACCAGTATAAGGTATTAGCGTATTCTTCAGTTCTACATAAATTTGTTTAGTGTATGACGCTCCACGCCTGATATTTATATTTGGAATTTTCTTTTCAAGCTCCTTGAATTTTTGGAATTTGTAGAAAGGATATCTTACTTGTATGACAGTTCAACTGAAGACATGTTTAATGTGAAATCAATAATTCGACGTAATTTGGGAATTTCCTGCTGCGGCAGAATGAGCTATGTTTGTCCTGAAGACATCTTTCATTGGGCTTGAATTGGGTTGAGTTGGAAGATTAATAAGTTGATTATCTTGAAGCAGCAATTTGTGGTTTCTTTTAAGCTATTGCATAAAGACAACTTGGTGGATCTTTTATAATTTTTGATACACAATCAGCGGAGATTGACCCTTAAGCAACCAAGCATGCCGAACCAAAAAGAAACTTCGATCAACTTCGCCTGGACTCCAATTTAGCAGGAAAGATACATCTTGCACAAGGGAAATGATTTGCCAAGCGGAGAGACTTCTGATGTGTACTTTAACTACATTTATGAAGTTTCCAGGAGGGGGAGGTCCTACTTTTGAACGTTTTTAAAATGTGACAAATGAATCTTAAATGGTTAGAAAATTTAATGGCATATATTTATCTTTTTTTAATTATTAAGTTTTATTATCATGCGGTCGTGTGAAATTAAAATATTTTGTTTTATTAAAAATACTAATTTATAATTTAAATTTACAATAAAATGTAATTAAATTAGATTAATTATGAATAAAATATAACTAAGAATAACTTAATTAAATTGTCAAAATCTCAATCTGTACTAACCCAAACTCCAATTTTTATCCAATTCTCCTGTTATATTTTCACCATTGATTAAATTTTTAATTATGGTTATTCTTTCTTCGCAATCTCTAAAAGACTTTGCTATTACTGACCGATCTGATCGAAAGATACCGTACCGATAAAAAAATGTTACGAAACAACCCTCTTAGGTACCGATCGTCGATATTGATCGGTACCGACAATTTCATATGATATCAGCCGGTATTGATCGATATTTAACATGCTGGCCTGTACTGTAAATTTTGAAAATTATATGGACCTTTTTGTAAAAAATAAAAAATTTTAATTTTTTTTACTAAAATACCCCGTAATGCTTATGCCTCCTCCCTGTGTTATTTATATTAAATATAACGCTTTTTAATTATAATTATTAATCATATATTTATTAAATTAATTTAATAACACAAAATTATGCCTCATAAAATTATTGCTAATTAAATATATTTTAAAAAATAAAGACCATTAGTAAGAAAATTAAGTTTCATAATATTTTTTTTGATTATGTGTAATGACTTTTTTGTGGTGTTAAGTAAATTTTAAATTTTAAAAAATTTAATAACTCGTATAAGTGCATTATATTTTAAATTTCACTACATTATTATAAAACAACAAAAAGATTACACTAGAGTACATATTTAGTGACTACCCTATGTGTAGTAGAATTTGAACTTATCAACTTTTAATTTAACATTAATTTAAAATTTTTATTTTATTTTTAGATATAAAATATTGTTTTTATTAACTTTAATATATAACTTACATAAAAATTTTAACTCCTTGATCTAAATTAAAATTTAAGATAATAACTAAATAATGTCATTCATATTATACAAAATATTTGAATACAAATAGTCAAGTAAAAAATTAATAGAATATTGTAACTATAATTGTTAAATTATTATACATTTGTATGAATGTAACAACTTCATTTAGTGGTCATATAAATATTTGAAAATTAATGTTAATAAAAATAAATAAATTGTCGTTATTTTAAAATTTATTATTATGATTTTTTGAAGACATGATTGGTTCAAAATTATAAAGTATACAGTACAATATATTAATGAATTGTTTTGCAATTTTAGAAAAATTCAGAGACTACTTTATAAATTAAAAAAATTACTTGAATAATACCAGGTACTGGTAGTAGTGTTGGTACGGTATTCATAACATCATGTAAGACTCTCCCTCTCTCTCTCTTTTCTCTTTTTTCTTCCTTTATCTTATCTCTCTCTAAAATCTCAATTTTTTTTATTGAAGAATAAACACCCCTAACTCCTATTAGTACCACTCTTTTCTCTATCGTTTTCACAAATCCTATTATCCTTCTTCTCTTCTCTTCACCTAACCTAGCTCTTCTTTTTTATTATATATAAAAAATTCTTTCTTTTTTAAATATACAATATGAAAAATAAAATTATGATTAGACCCACTTCAATTTCTATTTTGTTTATGTTTCTTTTCGTGTAAAATAACAAGGTGATGGGTATTTCTTGTAATGTCAAGTTTATGTATGTGAAAAATTACGAGGGGACGAAAGAAAGAAGAAACAAAGAGGGAGTAAAAGGATAGACAAAATGATTATGCACTAAAATGCATGTAGATTGTTATAGAAATATAGGCTAATAGACAACTAATATACAACCATACCAGGAAATTTTGTAAAATAAAATGCATCACTTAAGTAGACATCTACAATTAGAAGGTTTTCCTATGCAACTTTATTTGTTACTTCTTTAATGATTGTTAACTCTCACCTTCTTCTTAACTTCTTTTCCTTGTAACAACACGCTCTTCTTCAAAAACCTTGTCCATAACATTTGTGTTTGGCAAGCACTTTTGCGGTTCGAATAACAACTCCCAAGTGACTTCCACGCTTAAACTACTAGTCCACTACACCAACACTTGTGTCATCAGCTTGTTATGATGTCTTATTAGTTGATGATCTAAAATAATCACTAGAAGTCTGTCAACACCTTAGACTATCAATGGTAACTTTGTGGATACAAAATTCCTTTAAGTAATAAACCTCTTAAGTTGATACACATGATATGTCGAGTGAATAATCAACCCTTCCGGTAGTGTTAATTTGTCAGCTACCTTGCCTATTTTCTCCACAATTGGATAAGGCCATAATATAATGATGATAGTTTTTGATGGATCCTCCTTTGTATAAAATATTGTTTGTAAGGTTAGAGCTTGAGGAATACTTTGTCTCCACTCCAAATTCTCGATCTGTACTCTTACAATCTATTTGTTGTTTTTAAAGTTCTAAGCCTGTTAAAGCAAAAATTTTGCTAAAGCTAATGTTGCCTCCCTATTCCTTACAACTAATCGACTATTAAGTCCTTAGAATCCCCAACATAATAAGTTGTGTATGCTAAAGGGGTATTTGTATAACAGTTCAAAGGGTGTGGAGTTTATGGCCACATGATATATGTTATTATACTACCATTTGGCTAATGATACCATTCTGTCTACCTAAAAGGGGCATTGCCACAAAACATCGCATATACATCTCCAATATCTTGTTCACTGCTTTAGTTTAGCTATTAAACTGGGGATGATATGTAGTGGAGAAGTTCAGAATAATTGCTTACAACTTGAAGAATTCATTCCAAAACTTTCTTAGAAAGATTAGGTCTCTATCAGTGACAATACTTTTAGGCATTCCATAAAGTTTAAAGACATGATGGAGAAAAACCTAAGGTATCTCGGCTATGGTAATAGGGCTTCTGATGGACACAAGGTCGGTGCATTTGCTTAACTTGTCCTTCACCACCATTACACTCGTCTTACCCCTTGATTACGGTAAGCCTTCCATAAAATCTATATTAATATCTTCCCAACATCCCTCCAATACATATTTTCATGTTAATTTCTTTAGTAGGCGAGATAAGTTCTAACATAATTCCTTACATCCTTACTTAATCCCTTCTAACAAAACATGTTATGTATCATTTTAGTTGTTACGGTTATTTCGGAATGACCCCCATGGAGCCTCCTTATTAAATAAGATAACCAAACTTCATTTCCCTAGCAATATTCCTTCCCTACACTCATAACTTCTTAACTTCAGTGCTCTTGTTTCCATTGATAATGTCTTGGATAGTTAAGTCTTGTTTCCAACTAATTATAATCTCTTTCTGTAAGTCGGTATGGATTTGTGATATTTTTTAAATTTTGATTCATTAGATATGCTACACTTAATGATTAATGTCTTAGAAATGCTTAAGATATTCACTTTGGCTCATTTGTGAATTTAGGAACAGTTCGGAAGGAAAGAAGTTAAAGTGAGTCAAAAGCATGATATATGGGTCATTTTTCGAAGATTAACATTTACTTATCTTCATGGAGCAAAAAGAAAAAAATTTAAAAGATAAGAGGAAGACAAGAAAAATGGAATACAAACAAGAAGAATAATAGAAAGCAGGCAACATATCGAAGCACAAAATGACAACAAAAAAAGAAAACAAGAGAGTAAAACATAGCAGAACATTGCTACACGTAAATAACCTCATCCACAGTGTGAATTAAATGGTAACAGGCCATTTGTTAAATGACATAGCAGATAGAAGCAAGAAGTATGGCATTTTACATTTCACACAAATAGCACTTCTCTCTGCTTTAAACCCAGACAACACTTGCGTTTAACGCATAAGTAAGAATGCAGACCTTGCATTTAGTGCGTTAAAGGCACAATGCATCTACGTTCTTAACACATGACACACAACGCATCTATGTTTTTAATGCACACCTGTGTTGTGCATTAAGAACATAGATACGATGTGCCTTTAATGCACTAAACTCATGGACCGCATTCTCACTTAAAAACGTAACGCGGATAGTAGACGTGGACCAAAATTAAATCACTAAATTAAATAGAAGAGGGGGTAGTGCAACGGAGAACAAGTGGAGGCACTAGGTCTTTTTCTTCATTCTTTCACCACCGAATCATGGAGAAGATGGCTCATGCTTAGAGCATAACAATGGAGATGGAAGGCTAGTTTTCCAACGTCGATTTAATGGGAATATCGACGCTAATTCATAATTAAGCTATTTTTTATCATTTTAAGGTTGTAATTTCTTCTTGGATTGTTTTGTTGTTGGTATTGATTTGATTAAGTTTTGGGATGAATGATCTTAATACGTTATTTTGATTGTTTTATTTCGAACATATTGCTAAAACATTGAATGTAATCTGTAATCGTTACTTTTTATGTTTGTAAGTGGCATCTAATGATTATGTATCGTTAGGAACAACATAACTTAGGTTAGATAACCTGAACGTATGAGATTACTGCTTATATCGATTATTTTCCATTTTATAATGTGGCTGCTAAATTAAATCTAGAGATCATATCATAGGTTATTTGATAGTTAGGTTTAATTAATGAACGTTTCTTGATTAAACAAAACCTGATATAACCTAAGGGAAAATCGAGATTAGGAGAACATTATATCAGTTTTAGATCGATAATTCGAAGAGATTTGTAAATACGTTAGGATGATGAAATATGTTTGATCATGTTTAGGCCAAGATTGAACCTAGAACCAAACCTTACGTATATTTGATAGCTTAATCATTTCCGATCGCTTGTTTTAATTTGTTTTCAATAGTTTACTTTTATTTTATTTTCTAAATTGCTAAAAATCCAAAACCTCCCTTTTATATTTTCCTTGCATCAATTAATTTTGGTTGGAAGATGTTGTTCTTTAAGCTCTAAAATATGGATAGCACATTCGCTAACTTGAAGAGCATAATAAGAAACTCATATTATCCTTTGTGAGTTATAAAGGTTGTCTTTGGCACGTCCTCTTTATGTAGGTCCAGTTTGAAGTACCAACTCGAGCCATGTAACTTGTCTAACAATTCCTGAATTAAAGGAATAAGAAACTTTTCCTTAATTGTTTGTTTGTTTAGTTCCCTGTAATCTACGTACATCCTCTAAAAGTTATCATTTTTCCTTACTAACACCACTAACAACTCGTAAAGACTAAGGTTATGCCTTATAAATCCTTATTGGAATAACTTCTTTATAATGTTTTCGATAATATCTGTTTTCTCTCCTAAGTATCGATATGGCCGAATGTTAATTGAATCCACTCTTTCCTTCAATTTGATCATTTGATGTCAAGTTCTTTTCAGGATTAATGTCTAAGATTCCTATAATAATGTTCCAAACTCTAATAATAAGGCTTGGAACTTGTCCATTGAAGACGTCTATTCCTCCGAACTTATACGTTGTGATTAATGCTCAAGAGGTTGTGTTAACTACATCATGTTTAACCCCCTTGCTCTGAACCCCTAGAGCATTTTGTTTATCCCTTTACTTAATACAATTGTGCCACCTTTATTTGGATTTCTTGACATCTTCACTACTTTCCTTCCTAATTGAATATCTTGTTCTTGTTTTGAAGTTACATAACATGTTCTTTAAAGTTGTTAGCCATTATACCCTTATGAACAAGTCACAACTTCCTAAAGAAGGTTACCCCTTGTATACTCCATACAAACCATTTGTACTCTTGATTGAGTTTAGTTTGAGCGCCCTTCTTACTGTAATATGAATTCTTGGTATGTTTTTTAGGAGTTTGAGTTCTTCTAGTTATCGCCTCATTTAAGAAATTGTAAGTACTTCCGTTATCAATCATATATGTAGGGCTCCTCTTCTAATTATCTTTTATGCCTACTTATCCTTGTCAAATCCTCTAATCATGACTTGAAACAATACGTTGGAAAGTTTTTTTACGTCCATCATTTCTTCATCGAATCCTTCTCGTTCCTCCTCAATCCTATCATTTCCCTCGACCATGTGTAACTAAAATTGTTTCTTCTTACACTTGTGGCTAAGGAAATACCTCTCATTGCACCAGAAGCACAGTCTCATAGCCCATTTCTCATTGAACTCCTTACTGCTTATTGTCTTAGTTATGCTGGTGTTTTGATTAGGATTATTTTGATTAGTGTCTCCTTACAGTACCAAGGTGTGTAATATTCCCTTATCTACTAATGCTCTAATCTCTATAATTGCTAGGGTTTCTCCCTTAATGACTATGCTCTATTCATCCCTAGTTGTGACTAGTTTGTAAGTTCCCTCTCATGGCATCTGGACTGATGATACTACCTCCTACTTCCTTGTTAGTGAATATGCATATTGAAGACTCTAAGGTTCCAAAAGTTTGACAGTGACTTCTAACTCCAACTTTAGGCCCTTTAAGAAAAACCCTATAAAATATTTTTTACTGAGGTTTAATTTATTAGAGGTTTTATTGAATCAGGTGTAGTATTCTTGCATCGAGTTTTCTTAACTAAACTCTTTAAATCACATACAGGATCTTTAAAGATTTCTTCATTGAATCTTTGCTTAATCATGTCAACAAGCTCCTCCCAGTCTATAGATTCCTTTTGGGTATGGTTCTTCACAACCAGTTGTTACAACTCTTATTCTATACCTTTTAAATAGGCATGGCAATTGGACCCAATCCAAGGCCTGACTGAGAGTGACAAAACTAGTCAGGCTAAGGCCCGGGCCTAGGTCTAGGCCATTGTTATTCCTATTTCTAAATACACTATTGAGATTCCTACCCTTTTGTTATCTAGGGTATTGTCAAGCATAAAGAATTGTTCACATTTGTACAACCAACTTTTCACTCTGCTTCCTTCAAATATCAAAAAGTCAATCTTACTGAACCTTTTTCGAACTGTATATATCCTTTATTATTTGTCAATCCCTTTATAAGAATTGTTACTTGCTCTTACCCTAACGGGTTTTGATTTGTCACCCTACTTAAGGTATGTGTGAGCTAATGGAACATGGTTTTTAATTCGCCCATATCTTTTTTCTTATCTTTTAGTTCAATTCTAGTTCTCTATTGGTATTCTCATTTTGAACTTAATTTTCAAGGAAAGTTTTTAAATTCTCCTTTGTCTTCTTGAGTTCTACTGCTCTAGTTCCTTTTGTCATTTTATTGCCTCTAATACCAATTGTTATATGTAAAATAACAAGGTGAGGGATATTTCTTGTAATGTCTAGTTTGTATGCGTGAGAAATTTCAAGAGGACGAAGGAAAGAAGAAACACAGAGCGAGAGAGAGAGAGAATATAACTTTGCATTGAAGTACATATAAATTGTTATAATGATATAGACCAATAGACAACAAACATACAACCATATGTAATACTATAAGAGGATGTTTCGTAACAATGAAACAAATCACTTAAGTTGATGTCTACATTAAAACGTTTTCCTATATGACTCCATTATTGCTCTTTTATTGGCTATTAACTCTTTCCTTCTTCTTAACTTCTTTTTCCCATAAAAATTTCATAACTTCTCTTCGTAATTCAAAAGTTGCAATCTTTATCACCTCTCGATCAATAAAGAGGTGGAGATGGAATGCACTCATTCTAAACTCAACGATCTTCCTACTATCACTCTTTTCCGAGAACACTATAACTTTCTCCTAAAGGTTGTTCACTGGCGTCATGCCCAGATTCACTTTGCTTATCTTCACTCCTTGAACCAAATTAGCAATTCTCTTCACAACTTCATTCAACCTAATTATGTAGGGTTTAAAGTAGTAAAGAAGGAGACTTTTGAGAATATTGAGAGAGGGGAAGTTCTAGGTTAAGAAATGATTATTATTGTGAGGAAAATGAAGCTCTTATTGATGATTATCTAAATAGTGATGTTGGAAGAAAATAAAACATATTTAGAAATTGTATTTCTGTTGAAAGTATTATCAGGAGAATTAGGTGAAAATTTGAGAATTAGGATTGGTTAAAAATAATATAATTTAATAAAATAAGATATTTGGTTCCTACATTCACATGACAGTAGGACATACTTAGTGATTAAAAAAAAAGTGTTATGTTAATAATGACGTAACACTTAGACTAACGGCAACTTAACCGCATCAAATTTTGTTTCCACTTAAGATCTATTTGTTATGTTTTGAAAATGTTATAGTTTAAATTAAACATTTCAAAACGTTAGGGTTCAACTTGTATTTTGATGAAAATGTTATAGTTCAAAATGCAATTTTGGTCATTAATAATAAGCACATTTTTGTACATTAAAAAGAAATTCGTGTGTTTTACTTTCTAAGGGACTTTGGTCCTCTAAAAAAAAAAGAAACGCAAGAGGTACTAACAATGTCATACTCAAACGATGATGATGAAGTTCGGACGTTTAACATGAATCAATAATCAATTGGATGTTCATAGCCAAAACGGAGAAGAATACTTTATTACAATTTCTTATTGTTACTGTCTCGATCTTCCATAATCGACAGGAGAAGTGCAGGGGGTTGAAACATAGAGCTTTTGTGAATGTAAGAACTGATTGCACTATTAAAACTAGGGGAATTCTTATTATATTGAAAACAAACAACTTTGGTTATTAAATAGCCTTACATCATACTAGGAATGTGAAATAGCAGCCCACTATTATACAACTCCTAAATCATGTTAAGTGTCTTAGTTAAAACTGAAAAGCAACTTATCCTTCAAGAATAAGAGAGTTATTTGCATGCTCATAAAATAAACCCTGGAATAAAGGAATCCGAACAACTAGACTTCTATCTACTTCAACATCCTCCCTTAAACAGAATACCATTGATATTCAATTTGTTTTAGATTTTCACAAACTCCCATTGCTTCTTGCTTCTTTAAAAAAACATTGAACTTCCATGTCTTAGTCATAATATCCGTAATTTGCTCTTGTGTAGAATACTGCTTTACTTCCACTACTCCATCATTGATCAAATTTTGAAGAAAATGAAAACGAACGTCTATGTGGTTGCTCTGACTGTGCATTACTGGATTCTTTGAGAGTTTGATAGTTGAAGTATTTTCATAGTACACCACTGTAGAACCGTAGTGCACATGACTTAAACCTTTCAAAATTCTTCTTAACCAAATAACTTGACATGCACTCGATACTGTAGTGATAAACTTAGCCTCGGTAGTAGAAGAGTAACCACTAACTATTTCTTTGAAGACCATGATACTGCACTTGAATTCAAAATAAAGACATAGCCCGATGTACTTTTTCTGTCATCTTGATCTCCAGCATAGTCGCTATCTGTGTAACCAAATAGCTTTTCATTTCCTCCCTTCCTATAAAACACCCCAAAACTAGTTATTCCCTTTACATACCTTAGAATTCTCTTTGCTACCATTAAATGAGACTCAGTGAGACATGCAATGTACCTATTGATTAGACTTACAACAAACATCAATTCAGGGTGTGTGGTTGTCAAATATATGAGGCTTCCAACCATTTGCTTGTATAGTGTACCATCAACACTCATTCCTTCTTCATCCTTTGTGAGTTTGAAACTAGGAACCATTGGATTTTGCACCGAGTTATACTGACTTAGGTTAACTCTTTCAAGAACTTCTTGAGCATACCTTCGTTGGCTTATAAAGATTCCACACCCCCTCCCCTTTTGCAACACTTCAATCCCCAAAAAGTATCTCATCGTTCTAAGATTAGTTATGTCTAATTAAACCATCATAGACTTCTTAAATTGTTCAATCAACACTTCATCATTTCCAGTAAAAATAAGATCATCAACTTACAAATAAACAACCAATATTTTACCTCCATTTGTTGTCTTAGTGAACAAGTGTGATCGTGGGGGCATTTTTTGAATCTTTCTTTGACAAAATATGATTCTATGCGACTGTACCAAGCTCGAGGAGCTTGCTTGAGTCTATACAATGCTTTCTTGAGTCGATAAACCTTGGATTCTTCTCCCTTCCATTCATAACCCAGAGGTTGATCAACAAACACTTCGTCATTAATTTCTCCATATAGAAAGGCCGATTTGATGTCAAGTTGATAAACCAACCAACTTTTCTGTGCAACGAGAGAAAGCACTAGACGAATTGTGTCCAATCAAACCACTAGTGCAAAAACTTCTGCATAATATAGTCCATACTGTTGGTTGTAACCATTAGCAACTAGTCATGCTTTATACTTGTCTACTTCCCCATGCTCATTAAGTTTGGTTTTAAATTTCCACTTCACTCCAACAGTACTTCCTCCATAGGGAAAATTTGTTAGTTCCCATTCCTCATTCCTTTCTTTTGCCTCAATTTCTTTATTTATCGTATGTCTCCATTTTTCTCTCTTTATTGCCTCTTCATATGTCATTGGTTCATTATTAGTTAACAAAGCTAGATGAGCAAATTCACACCTTCTTCATCAGAAAAACCTTGACCAGTCTCATATTCCCTCATCTATGTACGAGGTCTTTGTGTTCGTCCTCCTGGAGGTGAGTCATCAATGTTTGAAGTGTCTCCTTATGGAAAAATTGTTGTTGTCTGACCCATTGTCCTCTTGTTCTTCAACTGCCTCATATTGATCTTCATTGTTTTCCTTTTCCATACTTGTTTCATCATCATCAACTTCCCATTCTAAATCAACCAATATGGCTTGCTTATGGCCATCATCCCAACTCCACTCTTGGTCTTCTTCAAAGATCACATCTCTGCTAATAATTATCTTCTTTGAGATGGGATCAAACAACCTATAAGCTTTAGGTTCTTCACTCACCCCTAGAAATATACATTTGAGACTTTTGGCATCAAGCTTCACTTTCTTGTTGCCAGGTACATGATTATGTGATATACAACCAAAAACTTTGAAGTGCTTCACTGATGGTTTAAGTTTATTCCACTCATCTTCAGGTGTCTTACTCTTTACGATAAGTGTTGGACATTCAACACATATACAATCCAATTCACAGTTTCAGGCTAAAAGGTTTTAGGGATTTGCTTATGTGATAGCATACTTCAAACTATATTCATAATGGTATGATTTTTCCTCTTGGCAACACTGTTTTACTGGGGAGTGTATGCAGCGGTCAATTGTCTGTGTATCCTATGCTCATTACAAAAGCTTGTGAACTCTCCCCCTTGATCTGTTCTCAGTCTTTGAATGAATGCTCTAGTTTCTTTCTCCACCCTTGCTTTGTAGATTTTGAAAGTAGTAAAGACTTCTGACTTTTCTGTCAAAAAATAAACCCAGATTTTTCCACTAAAATTGTCAATGTAGGTGATGAAATACCTTTTATTATTGTTTGAAACTAAATTTATCGGATTATATAAATCAACATGCACCAATTGAAGTCTTTTGGAAGCCCTCCAAATGCTTTCCTTTGGGAAGGGACCATGATGGTGTCTTCCTACAAGCCAACCTTCATATATTCGTTGAATATCTTTAAATTGTGGTAGCCATTCTACCATATTCTTTTGTTGGAGTCCCATGAGTCCATTCCAGCTAAGGTGTCCGTATCATTATTGCCGAAGAGTGGTTAGAAAGGAGAAATACTTTGTCTCTCTTAGTGATGGGCAGTGAGCGAGCACAACGAACATTCTATTCTAAGTCATCTCAGTTTCGATGATTAGACCTTTGTTAGGATGAAAGATCTTACATTTCCTTTGTTGAATAAGCACAATGAGTCCCTTTTCTTGCAGCTACCCGATACTTAACAAATTGTTCTTTAGTTTTGGTACAAAGAAAATACTTGTGATTACGTGAACGAATCCATTCACTTCGACTCGAACCGTGCATTTGCCTTATACCCTAAGATTTGAATCATTTCCCATCTTTACTGATTCTTTGAAATTGTTATCAAAGTCAATAAATATATCCCTCTTGCCACACATATAGTTGCTGGACCCAGAATTGAGGAACCAAATGTGCTCAGTTTCATCTTCTTTGAGATCAATATGTGCCATCAATAACATCTCTTCTTTTGTCTTTGTATAGTTTGCTTGTGATCGTTTGCTTTCTTTAGACACTCCCATTGAAAATGCTCGAGTTTAGGACAATTATAACACTCTAAAGTTGATTTGTCAATTCCTAATCTACCCCTTCCTCTTCATCTTCCACGATAGGTGCTTCAACCTCCACCTCGTCCTCCTTGTTAAGCTCCTGAATTAACTTGTAGTGGTTATTCTTCCACAACAACATGGTGACTAATCCTTTGTTCATGCACCAAAAGATTACTTTGAAGTTCATCGATGGACAAAGTGTCCTAGTCTTTTGATTCCTCAATAGAACATACAACGTAGTCATATTTTGGAATAATGGACCTTATGACCTTCTCAATAATTACTCGTCCTCCATGTGCTCTCCATGAATCCTCATCTTATTAGCAATGGTGAGTGTTCTTCCAAAATAATTGTTAATTGAGCATGGTTTACATATGTTGTTCCTTGATATTTCTGCTTCAAAGAATCTCACATATCTTTCACAGTGTCCTTCTTTAATATTGTCTCCAGGATTGAACAATCAATGGCTTAAAATAAGTAATTCTTGCACTTCAAGTCTTTTAATTTCTTATCTTCAATTACTTTCTTTTGCGTATCACTTGAATAAGCTCCTTCTGTTGCTGCAGTGATTCTCGTCCACCAAGTTCCAATATTCTTTTGAATGTAGAAGGTGTTTCATCATCATATTTCATTGATCATAGTGTCCATCAAATCTTGGAATGGCAGGTTGCACGAAACTGCTTTCAGAAGTCATATCTGTGTTCCTTCACGCTAGTTACTTTGTTGCAAGTTTTGATCAGGCCCTGTGGTTGGGCTCTAATACCATATATTGAAATAGAGAGCTTTTGTGAGTATAAGAACTGATTGCACTAATAAAACTAGGAGAATTATTATTCTATCGAAAACAAACAACTATGACTATTAAATAGCCTTATATTAGACCAGAAATGTGAAATAGCAATCCACGATTGTTCAACGCCTAAATCGTGGTAAGTGACTAAGCTACAACTGAAAAAGAACTTTTCCCTCAAAATAAGAAAGTTATTTGCACGCTCATAAAATAAAACCCTGAATTAAAAAAATCCATACAACTAGACTTGTGACTACTTCAACACAGGGAGACGTGCATCCATGCCAAACTCTTGCCTTCTTGTCATTATCTTATAGAGAAGTCAAAGAATGCTTTGCACAACTATACATACTTTAATTGTTCTAAAACCTAAGGTTGTAGAATAGGGAAATGGGTTTGGCTTAATTTCGTATTTAAAACTATATAGTTGCAAACTGATACATGAAGCACCCTTATTTCCGATGCGCTAACTTCATCTTAAGAGAGCTTATTTTCTGATCTGAAGCCTCGGAACTCGGAATGGTCACTTTTACCTAATTAAGGAAACAATAAATCAAGAAAGAAAATTCATGAAATTAAATAGAAAATAAAAAGACAATACAATTAATAATACGAAGAAAACTGTAGGACAGAGCGAGACAGTTATTAAAATATGAAAAAAAAAAGAAGGAATCAGCAAGTCGTAGCTTCCTCATTCCACACGCGAACTTCAACTACCTTTCCAACTTCCTTCTCCTCCTCTCTAACTTTTTTTCAGTACACATATTTTGTCAGCCCCAACTCAAAACAATTGCCTTTCACTCAAGTCTACATTAGTACCGTCCTGTCTTCTCCTTTATTTCTAAGTATACATACATATACATAGACCAGACCCCACATGTCTGAAAGGAACCTCCGCAGAAGAACTCCAACTTCCGGTGGCGGAAGGAGGATTAGGCCTCCGCACCCGTCGTCTTCTTCTAGCAAGCTGGCTTCTCCGTCAACCCCACGACGATCCGGGAAACACTACTCGAAGCCCACAAAGGTTTTCAGTAGGTCCTTTTCGGAGCCGATGTTGTGCGGTGGTGGTCGTAGCGAGGGGGAAGATCATCTTAGTCGGAGGAGTTTGTGGAGCGGGAGTGAAAGTGAAGGTGGTTTTTTGTATAGGCCTAAGACTTGTACGGATGTGATGGTTTCTTCGAGTTCTCTGACGAATTTGTGCCCGAAGAGTCCGAGTTTTGAGGTGATGCTATGAGTTTCTACGTTGTCTTAGTTGATAATGAAAGTGTTTTGATCTAGTTTAGGGATTGGAGCACATATCTGGATTTGTGTTTCATTCTGAAATCATTGAACGAATCAATTCACTACTCTGATTTGCAAAAAGAAACATAATTTTTTCTTTTCCCTGTTTGTTTCTTTTCTCCTTTCACTATTCCGTTCACCGGAGAATCACCTAGCACCACCACGGTTGACTACACAAAGAACAAATCTCGGCCTATGTCATATTTTCGTGGAGAACAATCATCTTCGAAGTTTGAAACTTGAAAACTGTTTATACTGTGATGATGGTGTAGTAATATTATGATATATCTCGATGCTTGATCTAAATTTGCTACATGGATCTTCCTAAAGGAAGAGACAGTTCGATTCTGAAAATTGAAGCCTTGTTAGCAGGTGTTCAACAAAGATGCGAAGGTGGTGGTTAATGTAACAGTTGAAGGGAGTCCAGGACCATTGATGATCATGGTTAAACTTGGATGTAGTGTCGAAGACACAATTAAGCTCGTTTTAGACAAGTATGGCAAAGAAGGTCGGACCCCTAAACTTGATAAGGATGCTGCATCTACTTACGAGTTGCATCACTCCTATTTCTGTCTTCAAAGTAAGTGAAGATTTTGGACATTTTATCTATCTATATAGATGTTCTAATTGCCTTAATTACCAGTAGATTTATAGAAAATGACTTTTACATATATGACGCCATGGATGTGTTATTAATGATCCGTCTGGGTTTAAAATAGGTTTAGACAAATCAGAATTGTTGGGGGATCTTGGTACTAGAAGTTTCTTTCTCAGAAGACGCAGAAACAATGGAGCATCAACTTCTTGCAGCTCAGAGGTTGATCCGGCCAAGGGAAGCCCGACGCCAATTTCGCCACCTGCGTTCTTCTTTCCATGTTTATGTGCTCGGAAGATCAGTAAACTTGTGAGAAGAATTCGGCGACTATGGAAGATTTTGATTTGCTGGCAATGATCCGCGTTGAGATGTGAATATCACTAATTTATAATCTGTTGTTTGTCAATGGCCAAATGTGCCTCTCGCTACTTCGTCGAATCATTTCAATTTAGATTTCTGGGCTCTCCTAGTCTTTTTCATTCGAAGCCTTTTTATGGTATACACGGAACATACTACTTGGTATTAGTAATTACAAATGTTTTTAGATAAGTGGTTGGAGTCGACGAAAATCTTAGAAAAGCAATTGCACAATTCAATGACGCCTAGGAAGAATATTCCCCGATGAAACAGTTGTGTATGCGATCTGCAAATGCTATCCGAGAATGGTCGGTCCAATTTTTGTGGTTTAAAGTAAAAATGGTCGGTTTCGTTTATTGGTGCACAAGGTAAAGCCAAAGCCAATAATTATTGACTTGGAATTATATAAATCGAAACTTGATTTCACATCGCTTGAGCAGTCTATTTCCTTTTCATGGTAGAATAATTATAGCTATAATCGAATTATCTATTGCTATTGAGATCACTATATTCGTCATCATTCATCCACTCCTGATCACTTTTATTTTGATGTCACTATCAATTACGAGTATACGATAAGATTTCTCTTTTATAATTAAAAAATTAGTTATAAAAAAATCATTTTATAAAATATAAAGATAAAATTACATATAATTAATGACTATTTTCAGCACTCACAAAATAGGAAGCTTTATATATGGGGATAGCCCTTTACCAATTACATGTGACAAATCTTGTATTCTATTTGTAACAAATCTTGTATTCTATTTTGATCAAAACTATTGGAAGTACAGAAGTATTGCTTTAAAAAGATATAAAAATGTTGTTTATCAAATAATAATATATTATTAACTATCTTTTTTATTTTTTACTCGTTTATTTTTTCTTGTACCAACTAATCAAATTAGTATGTTATTCTTATTGATTACGTCTTTAATTTTTTGTAATAGTATAGAAAGCACCCTGACCTATTAATCAATCATTTCAATTGATTTTTTAAGAAAGAAAAAAATCAGGATTATTAAATTTTATCCATTTTTCCCAATTTTTATCCGTCTATAAGAAGTTATCGTCATTTTCTTTGTTGCATCTGCTAGTGTCCGAATACTCAACTTCTAGGAAATTTCGCTACTCTGTCCTGTAACTGTCTCAAAATCCAAACCGAACCGAACTCAACTCATCAACTAACCGATCCAACGTATGTCCTCTAACTACACCCCTCTGTCTTTCTGCCACTCTTTCCTATCAACATAAAAGCATTATACTAAAAAAGGTCCCAAACATGATAGTATTCCTGATTGGTTAACTATGACCTCCCGTCACCCAACGATCTCTAACCATTTCACTGGCAGGTATTCGCGTCCAGCCTCCTCCGGAGGGTTGCGTATCTTCTCGATGAAGACACATTCCTATCTTGCCAGCCAGCGAGTTGGGTTCCTTTCTGTTCCCAAAAGATTGACGGTTTCAGATGTGAACAATGATACGGGGCCCCGGAAGTTGACGAGGTTGTTGCTGAATGTGACTATAGAGAGAAGCTTAGGGGCAGTGAAGGTCATTATGCCGTCGGAGTATAGAGTGAAGGATTTGATAAAGGCGGCGATTGATATTTACGTGAAGCAGAAGAGACTGCCCCTCTTGAAGGAGATGGATCCTGACCATTTTGAACTTCACTACTCACCGTTTAGTTTGGAAAGTAAGTAACTTGGATTCACTTTCTTTTTATCCTCTTGGTTCTGTCTAGAATAGGAGCCCAGCGGTAGAATATGATTTTTTTTGTTTCTGGTAGTCCTGATTTTTTTTGTAGCTAAAAGATGACGGCATAGGGTTGGTATTAGATAAAAGTCACAGAAGATCTCGTGCCGTTATTGGGACGGACGGGCAATCCGGGCCTATCATACATTTATCGAGTCAAGTTTAAAATATCATTTATTTTAATAGAAATAACTAAATCAATATTATTTTAATGTATAAATAAAAATAATTGTTATTTTAAGAGTGAAATTCAAATCATTTAAATATTTGTTTGAATCTGATCAAATATTCTGGTAATTTCGACTCAAATAAGACGTAACTGAGCTGAAAGTACGTGTTACTGAATCTTTTTTCAAGCTATGGTTCAGGTTTGGATGCAGATCATAAGTTGGAAAGCTTGGGGTCAAGGAGTTTCTTTATGTGTCTTAAGCCTTCTTGCACAGCCTTAGAGAAACCAAATCAAAAGGAAGTCAACCCTTTGACCAAGTTGATGGCCTTCTTGCTGTAGCAACATCATTGTTGGAATATCTGTGTAAATTCGCATGTTCATAATTTTTTGTCATCAAATGTAACTCCTGAAGTCTTATCAACATTATATAATACATGAAGCCCTTTGATTTTTTTAATCATTTATCTGAATTTAATTTACAAATCAACACACGCCTCTTTATCACTCAACATAACAAGCTTTTAACGACAAAAAATTAGTCGCAAAATTTTTTTTTGTGCTATGCTTCTCAACAATAGTGGCAAAATATATTTAGTTGTCATAATTTTGTAAGATGAATTAGATAATCGTAGCAAAATGACAATATATTAGCAACTTAAAACTTTTTCCATCACTATTTGTTAGCCATATTTGTGACGATTTAGGATAATCAACGTCAAATATATAGATTTTTCATGACTAATTGCAATAATATTTATATTCATTACAAAATTACAAAATTATGTAAAAATCATAAAAACTTACTCTTATTGCGATAATTTTTTATAATTGTTGTCAAATATATTTATTTACCAACAATTTTTATTAACATAAGTCCGAATTGCTAAGTCGTAGCCAAAGGATAACATAGGTTGTAGTGATCTGGCAACTTCCAAGAACATAATATTTGAAGAATATATATTTATTATTTGTGAACTAAAGACGAATTAAAGTTCATCAACGGAAATCACCTTAAGCAATAATTGGTTTTAATAAAAAATATTCATACGATGGATCATAGGGAAAAAAAAGAAAAGAAAAAGCTTTCTAATACGGGAAGGAATCCTGATTCAATTTAACTTGATGGGCACGGTCTCTTAAGTTAAAACAGATTTCTATCTCTTTCAGAGAAGAAACCATATCCACCATCCCCGAACCCTAATACTGAACAGAAGAAGAGAAGAGAGAAGGAGATATTAAAGTAGGGGAAAGGAGGATGGGGGATCTCTATGTGTGGTTGACATCCTTCTTTTTCCTCATAGCTTTACTTGTCATCATCGTCTTCCAGGTCTATTATACCTCTTTTCTTTTTCTTTTTGGTTAATAATCAATTTACTGAATTTCATACAATGTTTGGGAAGTTTGATGCTTTTTGTGGTTTCTTACTGTTGCTCTCTTTTTCCTTTGGCTTTCTGTTATATGGGATTTTGTTACTGTTGCTTATTAACTTTTCCTAAGCTCAAGGATTGGTTATGACATTGGCTTTCTCAAATTCTTTAATCCTAATTATTTATTGGTTGGGTGATTAGGTTTTCGATTTTTTATCATCTGAGCATGCATTACTCCAATTTTTAACTATTATTAAGTTCTGAGCGTCAACTATATTCATGTTGCTCGTATTACTGGAAGGTTCCTTTTAAGGTAATTTCTGAAGAGTAACTAAATTAGAACATACAAATATGATCTTGTCTTTTGTTTAACCGTTGATATAGCTAAACTGGATACTTTCTTGCATTGTCTGTCCTCTGCTTTTGGTGTTTGGAATCTAACTTATTGATCAAATGTTGCAGCTAATGTGCTTGGCGGATTTAGAGTTCGATTATATCAATCCTTATGACTCCTCATCACGAATAAACAAAGTAATTCTTCCCGAGTACCTAGCAGTAGCAGTTTTGTGCTTGTTTTATCTTCTGACGGGGCACTGGTGCATGTCACTGTTGTGTGTTCCATACCTTTACTACAACTATAGGCTGTAAGTCCTCTGTTGTTCTTAATTCACTTCAGCATCAATTTTGGCCACTTAAGTTTCTTCTATCTAGGAGGGAGGAGTTTACCTGTGGACAGGTGGCTAGGGGGGCTTGTGTACTGGATTTGAATCTTTTTGGTTATTAGATAAAAACAGTTCAATGTTTAGCAATATGGATAAATGGCATACCTTTTTTGTCTTATTGCTACGCAATCCATTCTTTTCCATGCTGATAATTGTTCACTTGTTTGAAAAAAGAGTTATTAAGTTTAGGGTAAAAGTTACTGCTAGCAGAATAGGATCAGAAGACCGTGTGGATACATTTAACTTCAGAATGTACAATCATTTTCTGGTTTGGAACCAATATAATGCATGTTTGATTCTGCAAATTTTAGATTTCTTGGTATAGTTCTGAGGGGTGTATGTTACCAGTTTGCTCCCCGTCAGCATTAAATTGGTTGCACTCTAAGTATAAATGGCCTTGTCATTTCCTCATTGATATCTATTAATTTAGAAGAAGGGCTTTGATGCTTGAGAAGCCTTTACTCCCTGTCTGCCTTAAATGGGTTGCACTCTAAGTATAAATGGCCTTGTCATGTCCCCATTAATATCTATTAATTTAGAAGGGCTTTGATGCTTGAGAAGCCTTTTGGCTTGCTTGCTCGAAAGACTTCCAAGTACAGGCTCCCTGTCACCCTGTCAAATCTGAAGTTCAAATTATGTTTTTTCATGACACTGTCTGTATCTTAGATCAGTTCTTGGTGTTTATGCCTGAGCTTATTACTTCTTAAGCATGTTCATTCAATGTTCAGGATGTACCTAAAATTCTGGAACAATTGAGGTCGCCTTGTTGTTTTATCTTAAAGGATGAATGAAATGCAGCACATGAGATGATGGCTTCCTGTTAAATGGCCCAAATTATCCTAGTGGATATTGTTTGAGCATTGAGATTGATTTTTTTATTACTTTCATCCAGTTGGAACTTGATATAGTTGCTTTTCTGATTACTCTATTTTGATGAACAGCTATGCACGAAAACAGCATCTTATAGATGTTACTGAGATATTCAACCAGCTTCATTGGGAAAAGAAGCTGAGACTTTTCAAGCTCTTCTATCTTATTATTCTCCTCTTTCTGTCCATATTCTGGTATGCCAATGATTTCAGAGCTGCTATCTTTAGTAAAAGTTTCTTCATTCTTGAATCTCTCAGGTCTTAACTGTTTCGCACTTCTTCTTTTGTAGGATGATTTTGACTGCTTTGGAAGATCATGACTACGAGTAACTGGAAGGAGTTACTTGGTACGGTACAGTGCTGCCTTGTTTTAGTGTTTAGCAGGGATCAAGGGATCTGTTGTATCCAGAATTCCAAGAAGATTGGATTTCTTTGATTTAGTGGATTGTAGATTAAGGTGTTTTACACGTTTCTCATGCATTGGCTAATGACAAGCACCTTCTCTGCACTTTGTCAGGATTCATATTTATATTTGTGCTCCTTTTATTATCATCACGCGATGAGTGAAATGCACAAAGATTTTTAAAAGGGTTACTTGTTTGACGAATTCCAGCTATATTGAGTCTATATCTAGCAATGCATTGAGGGCAATTGGCGCAAGCCTTTTCAGTCGACATTGGAAGCTTTTACACCGAGCTAACATTTTTGTACAGTCAACTCTTAAAAGAGTGTTTACTTTGTCAAGTTTGTTGTTTGCATTTGACGTTCTAAGTTATGCTCGTGCAATTATGACGATTAATTTAGCCTGCTGGCATGTTTCAAATGCCATATTTATTGACCAGTAGGCAGTAGCCGTGGAATAGTGTGATAGCAACTCTGAGGCGTGTAATCAATGGCATGTAAATTATAATGTCCCGGCATTAGACTTGATTGATAGGAGCAAAGCTAATGCCAGCCAGATGATCACGAATTGGCATTGAATCGCACGTGAATCCTGCTGTGTATACCTCAAGACCATTCTACTGATTACAAAGGTAAAGAAATCGCTCTTTTCTTTTTCGGGTAACCAATGTATAGAAATCTATTTTCTGAAGAAAAAAGTAAAAGAAAGATGCAACAAGAGGCAGATCAAACAAAAACTTTTTGGGTATAAAAGGAGAAAAAGCTAAATATAACTTAACATATGCTTCGAGGGAATAAAACCTCCTGCAGATCTTTCTGGATATACTCAATACATTCTATTGAAGGATCTTGAAATACATAGCTTCCATAGCTAGAATGGAAAGCGAGCTCAATCAGGTAGTCAACTCTTATTTCTTTCCTAGTAAACATGTTGGAGATGGAGTTCCCAATTACGACATTGCAGTTTGCGGATACTCAGCACCAAGGCATGACTGCCCACCCACAGTGGCTCTAAAGAAGAGAGGATATTGATGACTTCTAATGAATCTACTTCTATTACCATTCGGCGGTATCCTAGATTCCATGCCAACTTGATCCTTGCATAAAGTCCCCAGAGTTCAACATTAAAAGTGAGCACACTTTGATTTTTTGCATGAAACCTCCACAGCATTTACTAGTGTTATCCCTGAGGAGACCTCCCGTTGTGGCGATGTGACTATCTGGTCTAATGGTCCCATCTGTGTTTAATTTGACCTAGCCATCCATTGGTTTGGTCCATCCCACTAAGGCTCCCTGAGTTGATCCCGTGGATGGAATAACCCGGCCTGCAATCTCCCTTGCCTTTTCAACCTAATTTGTGTAAGCCATAACAATGTGAGCCCCAGCGTTTGGCTAAGTAAAATCATCTTCAAAAATGCTTTTATTACGCTATTGCCAGAGAAACCAACATGAAACTCCAAATATTGTGGCCCAAGCTACCTGTTGCCCTCGGTTCTGATTGCCTAGAGGGTTCTGATTGCCTAGATTAGCCAGTAATCATGTCTTTGCATGTTGTTGGAAAAAATCAGAAGCGAATGCCTCTGGAGGAAATTGGCTTCAAAAGGATTGGGACCTGGGACAATCCCGTAGTGTGTGAAGGAGTGACTCTTTCTGCCTACAGTACGTACAACTAGGGTTCACGGATATATGTCTGGCAACCCGCTATTGATTAGTCAGTAGTTTCCTTTTAGTCAGTAGCTATAGGAACGCACGAATCCGCTGTGGCCCACACCATATCCAAACTAATTCCCAAATCTTGTCACTGGTGACATCTAGATTGTCCTCTATGAGTTCATAAGCAGACGCCACTATGAACCTACCATTCCTATACGTAATCGTCTCCTTTACTATCGATTGAGGGCATTATTGCTGCAATGGACATACAAACTGATGAGGGGAGATATTGTTAGAACAAAGACCAGCCCTAGTTTCCATTCGCGTCGACCAGGTCCTTTACTCTCATATGTAACACAACGTCCGAAGGTTGAGAAGTCGTCACGAATAAAAGCGGACCCCAATCTCCCACCCATGCATCCATCCAAAAATAGACTCGGCTACTAGTTCCTATTTGTCATTGATGAAACAAAAACTTTTGATAAAAGAAAAACGAAACATCTGCAAAGAAAGTAAGAAGAGTATAACAATGACAATATTTATTAAGGAGTGACATGCGCAGGTAATAAATTAAAGACCACTGTCACAAATATTTGAGAAAATGTAAAATAGAGACTAGAACATTAAAATGCAATCAGATAAATAAATTAAGGATTTTTTTAAAATTGAGGGAATTTTCATTAACTATAGTTAAACTATTTACAACATTACAGTGAGGATTTTATTATGGAATTCCAAAAAGGTCTTTCAACAATGGTAAATTATAAAAACCATCTCGCTTTCATACTACCGAAGAGTTTCTGGGTAACGTCTTCGGCTATCACAAGGCCTTAAATTTCATTAATGATGAATTCATCAATTTGATATGGGCTTGTTTGCTCCTGCCGATAGATCCTCCTTATATATATTATAAACTGCGAGGGTAAATGCCGTTTGAAAAAGAAATTTGTCTATCTTTTGTGAGCGGGATATGTTGATGACCTATTGGAATGTATTACTCCAATCGTATATGTTGATATACTGTGCAAGTTTATGGAGAAGTTGGCTCCATATCGTTGTGGAGTAGTTGCAATTGAAAAATAAATGGTTTATGTCTTTTAAGAGTGTCTCACATAAATCACAAATGGTGTTAAAAGTCCCATGCCATTGATCTTTAGTGTTTAACTGTTTTTGCTTACTAACCAAGTACATATGGAAGCTTTGGGATTGATGCATTATTGCCAGAGAAGAGAATACCAGGGAACTGTTAGGGAATCAATTTGGACAAGTTTGTAGCATGACTTGTTAGTAAAAAGACTTTTGGATTGGAGTTTCCACACAACTGTATCCATATCACTTTTGTTTTGGAGACTAGGGAAAAACTAACATAGTGTATGAAAACCTCTAAAATGGCTAGTCCATTACTCTTGGAAAATGAGTGATGAGACTTTGGCATTGTGAGGGATATGAACTCTGAGATGCATTAGATCATTCCTGTGTATTACTGGACTGAAGTGCCATTGCCCAATTGATAATGAATATATGGATAAATAATATCTCTTATTTTGAGCATGGATGAAAGTCCCACAAATCACTATTGATGATAGGTAGTTGCTAGAAACTTTAAGAAAGTAGATATGTTTCGTATGTTTCGTAAAGCCACTTAATCCAAATGGTGTTTTTATCTATTAGTGACCTCTACATTTTTTTGTATAGAAGAACCTTTTGCATAGTAGTTGTAAAGAGTATGCTTATGCCTCCTTGCTGCATGGTAGTTATCACCTCTCCCCATTTCACTTTGACTTTCTTTGTATTATTAGTATAACCTGACCAGCGAAAGGAATTAATAACTCTTTCTAGCAGTTTGATCACCTTCTTGGGCATAATTAAGTGATTAATCCAATGAATTTGTAAATGATTAAGAACTGAAACAATAAGCATAACCCTATCAGCCATAGAAAGAAATTGATTTTGCTAAGCTAAGATTTTAGATTTATATTGTTCCAAGAGTGGAATACAATCAAAATAGCGGTGTTTTACATGAGAGAAGGGAACTTTTAAGCATTTAACGGGGGTGTGTTTAACTCCGTTCCTAAAAAACTAGCAAGCTTAAGAGAATTATGCACGTTCGAGGAGTAATAAAAGCTGTTTTTTTTGGAGATATATTCTCAGAATATACCAATTTGAGAATCAGGTTTGGATGTCTTTAAGAATACTGATGGAGAACCTATCAGCTCCAGACATAAGCATTAGATCATCGATAAACATCAAATGAGTGAGTTTAAGAGCACAACATTTATGCTTATAGTAGAAGTGACCATTATGTGAAGTCAACTTACCAATTATTCGAGACAACCCCCTTGCATGACCAAAACAAAACGATAAGGTGAGAGGGGATCTCCTTGCCTAATCCCCATCTCACATTGCTTCTTCCATTGACAATGATGCTTACTGATCAGGTTTGCAGACATAACATGATCCATTTTATAAATTGAATACGAAATTGTAAAGCATCAAGGTAAGCTTGGATAAGTGTCCATCTAATTGAGTCGAAGGCCTTGTAAAAATCAATTTTCCAGGTGCAACTCTTCAGTTTTTTTAAGATTGATACTTCTTAAGAATTTCTTGCATAAGCAATATATTCTCCCCGATAGAACGTCCCTTAATGAAAGCACCTGAAGTAGGAGCGACATATTCAAGCAAGAATTTTTTCAATCTTTTAGCTAAAATGTTGGCAATGACCTTGTAAATGGTATTGCAATATGAAATAGGTTGGTAATCTGATAAGAAGCCAGGGGTTAACTTCTTTGGTACAAGAAATATGAAGGTGTGATTGATTTTGTGCAATATCCTACCTAAGTGCAAAGTTTCCAAGATAGCTTATGTAAAAAGTTATCTAGTGATAGTTCAAGTATGTTGAAAGAAATGAGTCGTAAATCCATCAGGGCTAGGGGGTTTTGATAGGTACAATAAGAAAAGAACTTCTTTATCTCTGTGTCTGAGAAAGGGGTAAGTAGGAAGTCTTTCATATGTTGGCTAATATGGTTTTCACAAAAAAAAAAACTTAAATCTAGTAGATGATTGATCTGATGTGGAGTACCCATCAATTGAAGAAAGTACTCACAAGTGATAATCATAAGGGATTGTTGATCAGAGTATTGGATTCTATTAAGATATATGATATGATATCTTGTAAATTAATTTTAAGCATTATTTGTATTTGGACATAGTTGGATATATTTGGAAGTTTACCTTGGTTAAGACTCTTGAAGATAAAATAATATGAAAGATAAACTACATCATGAAGATAGAATTTATTATTTGGGATAAAATCACCATATATAAATAAAGTTAGAGTGTAGATTTTTGTAGCTATTTTTAGGAAGCCTATTTTAGTGATAATGATTATCTAAAGTAGCTGAATTTGTGTGGATTATGATTGACTACTTGTAGTTGCGGTTTTTTGGCCAAAAAAATGTGCAATAAGGCTGTATGCAGCTGCGTTTCTTCATTTTTGTGTGAGCAATTATATGCTTTATTGAACTATTATTGGCAGTTGCGTTTCTACACATGTGGGTGAATAATTGGACTGCTACTCCACGTCTTTGTGAAGGATCAACGTGCAGATTTTTGGTTGTGTGTGAAGTGATAAAGTAAACATACGTAAGAGGGGAGTGAATTGTGTGCAACTTAAAAATTTTTGCAAGTTACTTTTAGTTTAAAAAGAAATGATAGGAGCATGTCTATAATTAGAACAGTAGGAATCTGTTGTGCGATAGGATCCTATTTAAATGGAAGGAGCTTGTTAGACGATAAAAAGCTTTTTAAACGACAAAAGCATACTAAACGAAAAGTTATATTAAATAACAATTTAAAACAAAAGACGTTAGTAAAACTAAAAAGAGCGTCTTGCAAGTTGATAACAGAAGGAGTCTATTATAAAGTAAAGGAGCCTCTTTCTGAAATAAGTAAACACACAATATAATGTAGAAATTTAAAAGTGAAGAGAAGAGAGAAGGATGCAGTTGATTTATAATGATTCGGCTTACAACTCAAGCCTAAATCCAATCCCCAAGTATTCAACTTGGGTATTTCACTATAAAAACCAAGTAATAATTTGACGAGCCTTTTAAGCTCACGAGTACATATTTCTTAAGGTTCTTTGACTTTCTCCGCTCAAAGTGTATAACAAGTTCTAAAAGCTTACAGAAAAATAAAATGTAAAATAAAAAATAAGTTATAAAATAACAATTTCTCTCTTGATAGAGTGATTTCACATTTTAAGGCATAATAAGAATAATATGAATCTCAAGAATATAGATGCTGCTTGAATGTTTCGAAAGTTTGTGTATTTTCATTTCTTCACAAGTGCTATTGCTCTTCTTTAAATAGTTAATTTCTTAAATTAGTTGTTGCTTCATTTGCATCTTTTTTCAACTAGATGGATTAAAATATGAATAATTTCGATGTCATCTTTGCCAAAAACCTTTCAGTAATCACAGGGCTAATATGCAACTTTCTTAATTAGTAGGATTCTTTCAGATAAACTATTTCTATTAAGGTAAGTTCATAATGAAAGTTCCTGCAAGAAAGGAAGTAGTTTTCCTATTATTTTATTTCCTTTAAAAAATACCGTTATCTATACAAGGAAACAAATCCAATTTAAATTTTGAAATATTATATAGTTATCATCAAAATCGTTAAATATAAACATCAAGATAACAATCTTTCCCTTTTTGATGATAACAAGAAAAAATAGATCTATTTTTCAAAATTTCAAAAGATAATAGATGATTTCGAAAGATATTTGTAACTTTTATATATTTAGACATTTAAAAGGAACCTGTCTCTTAAGAAAAGAACCTATCGTTTATACATTATAGATTTTTACAAGTTCAACAGTAAAATCAATTATATATATAATCGAGGTAGCATTGAGAAATATATCATCATATATGCAAAAATGCAAAAAATATTTCCACATAAACTCTCCCCCTTTTTCATTATGAAATAAGAAAAAAAAATCAATTGACACAGACAATGAGGATTTTTTCCTAAGAAGAATTTGCAAATCTAGGACTTGGTTTTGGAGGTTGTTAATTTGTTCACGCATTTGATCCTAATTAGAGCGAATATCCCTCAGTTCTTGCAAGATCAGGTCATTTGTGCTTTGGAGTGGAGTAGGGGTTGACTTTGGTAGGGTTGGACTTAAGATGCTTGTAGCTCTTTCTGACTTACTTTCAACCCACACGTTGTCCTTCATCTTGTCACCAAATTGGTAAGGATTGAAAGAATGAAACTTTGCTGGCTCATACCAATTAAGGTTATCAAATGACACTTTAAAATATGCAAAAATCTTAGTCAACAACATTCTATAAGGTAGAACACCAGTTGTGCTCTTGTGACTTTCCTTGTTTATCATGAACTTTAGGATCATTGCTGGGAGATTCATCTTATTGTCCTTCAGCAGATTGTAAACCAAATACGTGTCTTAGAGACTACACCTCTCTACTGAACTATTACTTGGAAAAATGGAGGTAAAATAGATACAAGGCATCTTAGCAGAAGGTTTAAATATTTTCCATGGTTTCCCATCATGGGCATTTTCAGTATTCATACCATAGGCATTTTCAGTATTCATACAAATGAAGTTCACTGCCTCTCCCAGATCAATTTCAACAATGTCCCACTTATGACAAAGAAGGTCTGTCCTACCATCAGGAATAAGACTCACAATGTTTCAGAAGATTTCCTCAGTGACTTGAATCTCGCAATCACGTACCCAAGAGATGACTGTCGACTTCCTATCAATTTCTTCCTTTCTCATATGTGTGTAAAAACATTTGACTAGTTCATCACACAGTTTCATCTAAGCTTAAGAAATTCTCCTAACCAACAACAAGAAAATAGGGACTGATGGGAATACCTATATCATCGAATAGATGGGGAGGCAAGATGCATCCAACCACCACCTTTCTCTTCTTGTAGCGAATCTTTTATCTTGCTTCAATCTCCATTGTCTGGAATAATTTCACTAGTATTAAGACCTCTCCCTTCTAAAGAATGGTTAGTTTCTTCAATTTGTTCTTTTAGTCTTAGGGATTTCTTTAAATAAAGCCTCTTTGAGGAATAACTCATTCCTTGTAATGACATCCTAATATTCTTCGGCCAGAGGCTCTTTGCCTTTTTTTATTTCTTCCAATTTTCTTTTCTTTGATTCTTCTTCTTTTTCTTCTATTGCCTCAGTAGTTTCTTTTTGTGGAGATTGTTTTGTAACATTTCCTCTAGTCTGTGGTCTTCTTTCCAACTGAGAAGTTTCTACATCTGAACCTTCGTCTTCTTCTTCACTTTCTTCTTTCTTTTCTTTTCCTTTTTCTTCTTCTAAGTCAGGAGCATTTTTTTCTATTGTTTTTTTCTTTGTCATCTGAAGAGAAATCAAGATAATCTAGAGACAACATAGCAACAAATTTCCTTTTCCTATCTTTTGGGGTCTCCTGATTGGGTATTTTTGAAGTTTGTAGCTTTCATGAGACAGAGCCAGGTTCGGTAGTATTGTCTAGAGGACCTCAGGTTTGGTAGTAGTGTCTAGAGGACCTATTATGAGAGACAAAGATGAGGAATCAATGTTTGTTCATGACGAGATGTTTCACCATGGCTAAAAGTTGAGATAAAAACTTTCTTCTGTCGTTTTGATTTTGTTCTTGCCATTATAGATGTGCTTGGTGAAGTTTGAGAGAGAAAATAAGAGGCAATAAGAATGTAGGGAGTTAGGGTGAAGAAAGACTAATAGAGAAGATGAGAGAAGTTTATTTAGAGTATACTAAGTGATTCTTGAGCGTTGATCTATTGAGAGGATCAGTAGACGGATAGGCTAGAAGAGGAAGCATAATCAGTTGCGTATCTTTTGACAAACGCGTATGTATATTTGTCAAGTGGCGCAAGTGTGTTTGTAAAAGCTCTATGTTGAAGAAAGGATCGAATATGAATTGATTAACTCATTCGCTCCACAATTTGATAGATAACTGATTAATCAAACGAGAATAAACATAGAGTCCCATTGTACATGTCAATATTGACAACAAGGAAAATGATAGTAAGAAGAAAATTCGTCGGCTTTTAAAATCTTGAGGGTTCAAATCCTTCTATCCCCAAAACAAAAAAAGGCCTCTTCGACTCTCTAATTATTTATTATATTCATTTTATTACAATTATATTCTCTGTTTTCATTAACGGTTCAAAATTCGTTATCTTTCTGTTGTACAAAATGACATCATAAATGACTCCCTATTTTTAGGACGTGTCACTTAGAATGTCAACCCAAGAGAAGTCTTCTAAAAAGCATAGGAGCCTTCTAATCTAGAAGAAACTTACTAACCTAAGAGGAGGCTTCTAAACTGAGAGGGGCCTTTTAGACTTTAAGGAGCCTACTAAATTAAGAGGAGATTATAAGGAATCATAATAGAAGGAGCTTGCTAAATGAAATGCAATGATAAGTAGTAGAGGATATTCATGCATAAATAATATCAGAGAGTTTGCACATACCAAGCTCTTTTCTTAATATGAAAAATCTATCTTCAGATAGTGGCTTGGTGAAAATGTCAGCTACTTGATTCTCAGTATTAACATGCAAAAGATCAATGATTCCTTCTAAAACATGATTTCTAAGAAAATGATGTTTGATTTTCATATGCTTAGTCTTAGAATGATGCACAAGATTTTTAGAAAGATTTATAGCATTAGTAATATCACGTAACGAATATGAGAAAAGTTTAGAGAAAAATCATGTAGTTGATGCTTCATCTATAAGATTTGAGCATAACAACTGGTAGCTGTTATGTATTTTACTTCAGTTATTGAAAGCACTGTGCAATTTTGCTTCTTACAGGACCAGCGTACTAGACATCCTCCAAGAAATTAACAATGACCACTTGTGCTTTTTCGATCGACTTTATCACCTACATAATCTGCATCACAATAGCCCACTATGTCAAATGAACCAGTTTTTAGATAGCATAGTCCAAAATTCATAGTTTTGTGGAGATAAAGAAAGATTCTTTTGACTGCTTGAAGGTGGCTTTCTTTTGGATTTGATTGAAAATGTGCGCAAAGACACACACTAAGTATAATGTTTGGCCTTGAGCTTGTAAGATATGGTAGTGTTCTAATCGTTCCTCTATACTTTGTCTCATCTGTAGCGTTACCTTCTTCATCTTTATCAAGTTTAGTTCCAGTGTTCATAGGAGTACCTATTAGTGATGAGTTACTTTATGTATTTATCTTGGCTAATGAAGATTCTTTTTTTTTGTTTATTTGATTTGTAATATGAGAAAGAATGATAATTCTCCCATCATGCTCCTTTCAAACTCCCTATGCATTAATGCTGAGAATTCTTCACAAAATGATGGATTAGTAGCACCAAATATTATGTCATCAACATATATTTACACTATGAGTAAATCATTTTCCTTTCTTTTAATAAATAAGATTTTATCGACCTTTCCTCTTTTAAAATTCTTCTTAAGCATAAAGTTACTTAACCTCTCATACCATGCTTGAGGAGCCTGCTTTAAATCATATAGAGCTTTGGTTAACTTCATCACGTAATCTAGATGGTTTTCATCTTCAAAACCTGAGGGTTGCTTAACAAATACTTCTTCGTTAATGTAACCATTTAAGAATGTACTTTTAACATCTATTTTGAACAACTTGAAGTTTCTATAGCTTGTAAAGGCAAGTAAAATTCTAATTGATTCTAATCTAGCAATAAGTGTATAAGTTTCATCAAAATCAATACCTTCATGTTGATTGTAACCTTGAAATATAAGTCTAGCTTTGTTCCTTATCACCTTACCATTTTTGTCAAGTTTGTTTCTAACCCTTATCACCTTGTAACCTGTCCAGCTTTCGTCTAATTAAATAAAAACCCTATTTTTTGTTGGTCCAAGTAAGAATTCTACCATTAAAACATAGATCAGTTAGCTAAACTCATTGGAGAACAAGATTCTAGCTCTTTACCTGTAACTAGTTGTAGGCCTTGCCTGCCTTCAATTTCTATAGTGTTCTTGATACAGTTGAAATCACTAGCCACTAACCAAGGGTTTATGATGTTACTTTCCAGTTATTGCAGAGAATTCCATAACAAAGCTAGTTGAAATTGAAAGTTGGAAGCAAATATGATAGAAAGAACAAATTTAGTATTTATGTTATTGAGTAAACACAATAGATACAGATGTTGAGAACTTTCTTCAAGTACCTGGATTTGAAACACGTTTCATGCTACAGTAGCAAAGAATTTTGCCATTATAGTGAGAAGATAAGTTGGTAAAAAGGGACCAGTTAGCTCCCAAAAGCTTAGGGATGTGAAAAGGGCACGAAGCTCTGATTTTGGTTTCTAATAAACCGACTATACAAGGCTTTTTATCCATAACTATATATTTAACCATAGCCTGTTTATGATGGTCATTAAGCCCTCGTACATTCCAGATAAGCATTGTCATGGAAGGGTATCCCTTCTAGGAATTTTTTTTATTCTTCTTGTGAGTTAATCTTTTTCTAGATCTAGTATTTAGATCCAAAGTTTGGAGAGTGGAGCTGCTTTGATTAGTTTGACTAACAAGCTAGTCCTTTAGCATCAAAGTATCTTCTTAGCTAGAGATGCATAATTACGATTTACACCATGCTCAAAATTTTCTAATGAAAGGGGACATTAGTTCAGCATTTCTGTAGTGTTAACAAATTCTAAATTGAGTATCGCTCGAGTAGCTAGAGAACTATCAGACTGATCTGAAATATTAAGGGCATTAGTGTCTAGTTCAGCTGTTCATGTAGGTTGAGATTTGGAAATGTGTCCATCCTGATTGTCATGGGTTACAAACTGCTCTTATTGCTGGAAGGTATGTGAGTCCTCAGCTAGAGTAACAGGAATGAGATTTATGTGTCTCAGAATGCTCTAGTGATATGCTTACCTTGATATCCAAAAGGCTGAAATACCAAAATCATCTCTTAAATTTTATGAATTGTTAGATGTGGTTCCTTTTATTTAACAAAATTTAATATAGCACTTAATGCTCTCTTTTTAGTACGATTTCATCTGAAGTAATAACAGTATTATTAGATCACACGACAATTTGCTAAATTACATTCGTGCTAACCACCGTACTTGTAATTTGCCAAGTTAAACTCAATTAAATTCTTAAAAAGTAAAATTATCATATAAATTAACTAATCCCTAAAATTTTTTCTCGTTAACTTTAATTTGCTAAGTAGATGATAAATTTATAGTCTTAATAATTTTTTTGGGTTTTATAACAAAATATGTTCAAATGTTGTACTTGTGAAATTGAAATTGTTGTTGGATTTATATGAACTGGCTTTTTTAGGTTATTTATGTAACCATTTTGGACTTGAACTAATGTTCCTTTGGTTACATACTAAGAGAGCAATTTGAAGCTGATTTCGACTTCTTTTTGTCCTGTCCAATTTAGAGTTCCTTGTTTGATGGTTTTCTACTTCATGTGGTTCTCTTAGAATTACGTGTTAATGGCAACATGCTGACTACAAGGAAAACTTAATAACACTGTTCACCAAATGTTTTTGGGGATAGACTAACACAATGCCTATTTTTCTTTCTTAAGAGATTTCTTAAGGTCTTTGTACAACCAACTGAGAAGGTTAGTTTGACAATGCTCAGAAATTGAGTCTCACATTTTAATTCCAATCTATGTTGTGTTCAATTATTTTGGTTATTTGTAGTGGAAGACAACAACTTAATTTGATTTTCTTAATGTAAAAATCTCACCATGTAAAACTTGTTGCAGGCATCTACAACTGTTGGGGATACGTAAATTTCCATATATATTGCACCGGTAGTAATTGAACATGTTTTGCTATCCTTTGTGTATTGCTATCCTTATCGTTTTATGCAGTGACCTGAAAAGCCACTAGTTTTGCACAAAGAACAAAGTTTTCAAAATCTCTTCCAATCTTTATCCAATGAAGTTACTCTTTGCCATCTTCCTTACTCAATGAAACAAGTTATTCCATCTAATTTGTGCCTAGTTAAAAACTTCCCATGAAACCAGCCCGACAATAACCAACGAGCCAAAGGTTCCACTATATTAAAAGAGTCTCATAAAAGATTCTATAAAATGTTCATAGAATAAGTACCCAATAAAGAGACATAAAAGATAAAAGTAGCTACAAAAAATAAAGAACAAAATTAAAGAAATCACTCAAAATTAAGCTGTTGTTTACGGGTGAAAATTGGAATTATAGTCCTCTAAACAAGATCTTCACTATTAGATTATAAAGATACGTTTTAGGAGCTCTTATATAAAATTTAAAATTAATTCAACGAGGAATAAATTTAGATAAGATAAAAAATTAAAATTGGTTTACCCTTTCTTCTTTTCTCTATTCTACAAATACTCTCCGTCGCCCTCATTTTCACCACTATTTTCGGCATTAAAAGGGTGAGTCTAAAAGATTACCATAAGTTTTTAAAATGGTGAGTTAGTCTAATAAATTTGAATCCTTTTACATACTTTGGGCTAATTATGAGAGGCAAGAGTTAAAATATTAAAGAGGACTACCATGATCTCTTTACGAGAGATCCTTTAGCTAAATCCTAGCACGTCAAAGTTTTTTATTGTGAGTCAAGTCCTCAGTAAATTCCAACATTGACATCTCATTTTTTATAACCTCCCTATAATTCTTCTTAGGCCTCCTTATTTTTCTTTTACAATCTCTAAGTACAATCCTCTCACATCCTTTCACTAGAGCATCTGGATTTCTTCTCTTAATACGACCAAACCACCTAAGCCTTATCTCTATCAATTTTTCCATAATATTAGCAACCTTTAATTTTTCTCTTATCATTACAGTCTTGACCCTATCCCTTTTAGTAAGTTTGCATATTCAACAGAGCATCATCATCTTTATCACCATTAGCTTATAACTATTAACATGTTTAATGGGCCAACACTCCATCCCGCAAACTATAGTCAGCCTAATCATTAAATGATAGAATTTACCTTTAAACTTGAGTGGTATCTTTATGTCATGCAAAAATCTTGAAGCAATTCTCTAGTTAAGCTACCCTGATCTGATCCAGTGAACTATGTCTTCATCAATTTCTCCGTTGCTCTGGATAAGTCTCCTTGTTCTAAAATACAAACTCAAATTAGAAGAGCCACAAAGATATCTCAAAATATACTAACAACATTTTAATGTTCTCTTTTTGAATTAGAAAGAAACTAGGTGATAGCATAACAACATGAACAATTTCAACTACTAAGAATTGAAGCACAAGAAATTGTTTTCATTTCTTCCTTCTCTTCCTCATTAAAAGGGCACTGGTTTTTCCTAATTTAGAGTGTCACCATTTTAAAATTTTCTGTGTTAAACCTTTGAAGCACCTTCACGATGTATTTCTCTCATGATAACCACAATTTCGTAACCTTTATATTATGGATGATCTTTATGCCAAAAATCTACTTTTTTGGCCCTAAGTCTTTCATAGAAGACAACTTACTTAAATCTTACTTTAACTTTACAGTCCTAGAAGTGTTTTGTTTAAAAATTAAGCACTTCATCAATATAAAGTAACAAAATAGTAAAGGCACCATTAGCGATTTTTTACTCAAAAACTCAATAATCAAATGAAATCTTCTTAAAGCCTTACTTTCTCAAAACAAAATCAAATTTCTTGTACTACTACCTCAAAACTTGTTTTAAATTATACAAACTCTTCCTCAATGTAAATATTTAATCTTCTTTTCATTGGAATTTAAATCCTTCTAGTTGCTCCATATAAATTTTCTCATCTAAATTACCATAGAAAAATGTAGTCTTTATATTCATATGCTTCGTCTCTAATTCATTATTTGTTGCTAAAACTAATATAACTCAAATGGGAAACATCTTTACAATTAGAGAAAAGATTTCATCAAAATCATCTCTCTTCTTTTGGCTCAAGCCCTTGGCATCTAATCTAGCTTTATACTATGAAACTAAAGTGTCATCATCGTGTTTCCTTTTAAATTTCATTGGTTCTTAAAAGCTCTTTGAACCTTAGGTAGTATAACTAAATTAAAAGTGTGATTATCAAATAAGGGTTTCGTTTTATTCTTCATAGCTTCAAATTATTTCTCCCTCTGCTCACTATTCATGTTTTCCTTAGTACATACTTACTAGGAGGGTCATGTGATGAGGACTTTCTCTTTCTAACAAATCTCCTGATAGCAGTTTTATGAGCTTTTATCTTTGCATTTCTTTTGGTTGCTAACCAAGCATAACAACATGTACTACAAAATCCAATTTGTTGACACACTTTTAACCATTATACACTTAATAATCAATTTCATTGTTGAAAAATTGTACGGGTGTAGTAGTTTCTCAAACTTTCAGATTTTTCCACAGTCGTTTCTAGCATAATCAAAAACTAGTAAAATTAAACACACAAATATAAAACAACATCAATATTTGTTAATACATTTCAACACACCTTGCCTATGTCTATAGGCCTCCCACCTAGCGTAATTCTTTCACTAACAACAATAGTTTTATACAAGGTTTTACTGAGCTGACACCACTCAACTTTTAACACTATCCCTCGTCCTCACAACCCGTGAAAGAATTTCACACCTAGTAGTACAACCACCTCATACTAACCTCAACAAAGGATTTTCTCAAACAATGTTTAATGAAAACGAAATAAAATAAACACTTTAGATAAAAAGCAACTCCCCCAAATGTGTCGTTTCATTAACAAAAGAATGAGAATTTGTTAACTAAGAAATTTGCTATGAATCTTTGATATAGTCACTAAAACATCCCACACACAATAGCCACAAAATGTCTCAAATCAACAAACATTTCATCACCGAAATGTTAACCCAATAAAACTGCAACAACCAAGACTACTACTGAAGTTTTTTGCAATAAAACAATAATAAAAATAATAGCTATAAAGTCACGAAAACTTTTGGAAATTTTTCACACTAACACCAAAAATGACAGCCATAAAATCACCAAGAATGTTGGAAGTTTTTCATACAAACCACTATCGATGACAGTAAGAATGCTAGCTACCAAAAACTCACGAATTTACTTAGCTGAACAACGTAAAGACAAAAACAGGAATACTGCTACACTAAACTTCATCAACGATAACTAACCAATGAAGACACACGGCTAGCAATGCACCTCAATGCAACATGTCACCTTCAGCCTACTCACGTGAAACTCCAATAAAGAAAGCAACATAAAGATCAGCACATCAGTCCTTCTATGTACTTTTCAATCATCAAAACAAAAGACCCTTAGCCCCACCTTGCACACCACCTGCAATCAATCAAACACGACGCAAGGAGGGAGTTGCGCATGAAGAGGAGTTACTTATTCCCCATCATAAAATCTGCAACTCACTAAATGTATTCAGCCTATGACAACATCATACACACATATTGCTATTCTAGGTGAGGGGTCACATACATATTGTCCAGAATAATGGTTCACGCACACACCCACACAGCTTCATCTCACTCACAATTTTTTGCACACACCCACAATATTATCAGCCCATGCACCTATGATGAACCCACACCAAGACACCGACCAAGTCACACATGCAAGCCTCCCTCACTTCAGCAATTTTTACCACACCCAAACATCCACCAATGTAATCCACACAAGAGTTCTTCTCTAGATAGAGTTCTAACTCCATCCAATTATACAAGATAGCATATTTTATTCTATCCCACTTTGATTTGAATTCTAAACTCATCTACATTATCTTAGATGTCCAATTATCGAAAAATGCCAAAACCAAATAATAAGATATATACCATAAATGATAACAATTGTTATCTTAGATTTTGAACATCTTGAAGACCATCTTCAACTACATTTGGTGCATTATTAAAAATCATTCATCTCAACGTTATAAATATCTTCCAAATCCTCATTCTCAAAGCACAACCACATCATAACTTCTGACAAGTTTTTTCTTTAGTGATCATACAACTGGTAGTCAAACTCATCTTGACCATTGTTAATAAAGATACATTACTTGGTCTTAACACCCAAAGACTCTTAAGTAATCATAGAAACATCACTGCTAAACCAAACTATGTTAGGGGGATCACCATCCAAAGTAACAGTAGGACATAAATTGCTAACATGAGCAATTGTGCAAAGTGTTTTTGTCTAAAAGTAATTTGGCAACTTTTTTTCTATAAGTAAGCACCTAAATGTCTCCACCAAAATTATATTCATCCTCTTAATTGAATTGTTCAAGTAAGGACTCTTGGAAGAATTTTTTGATATTCAATACCCTACTATCTATACTAAATATCAAAAGTTTCATAATATTCACTACAATTATCACTACAGAGGCATTTTTATTTTGTTACATGTTTGTCTTTCAACCAAGGCTTAAATTGCTTAAATTTATAAAGAACTTGGTATTCAGTCATTAATAAAATTGACAAGCTCTAAAAATTTTGACTTTTTAGAAAGAGGTTGACTTTAAAGTAAACTTATATCTATTTCTGGCTAAGTAGTGAAGACACATGTCTAGTATAGTTTCCTTAATCCTAGAAAGAAATTTTGTTTTGTTCATATGAGTATGAAGGGGATACTTATATAACTAAGTATTTTATGCCATAATTATGATAAAGTATCGCTCTCCACCATATTCACCTAGCCTCTAAAAATAAAACCTTACATTATATATAAGTCAAAGAACTCATTACATCGGACCACAACCAATGAACCTTTAGTAAGTTTATACTTTCCTTTATTGAAAGCATTGTAATAACCATCATTATCAAGGTTTCCTAGAGAGAAAAAATCCAAGTGAATATTAGGTACATGCCTGAAATGTTTAAGGACTAACATTTAATCATTGTTAGTATCCAAGCAAAATATTCTATGCCAAACACCCTAATCTTGTCATCGTTGTCCATCTTCAATACTCTAAAATCATTAAAAGTATAAGTGATAATCCACTTCCTTGGCATGGCATGATAGGAAACACCGATATCTATAATTTGGTTAGTCTTATAGTATACTAAATTGATGACATTTTCATCACAAATAATAAAAGCATAACCATCAATAGTAGTAGGAACACAATTATCATTATCACCATCGTTCTTTTCTTAACTCATCTCCTTTTTTAACTTGAAACAATACTTCTTAATTTGTCTTGCTTTAGCATATTGATTACAAATAAAGTTCTTATAATTGTAATTTGACTTGCTTTTAATTTTATATTTACTCTTATGTCCTTTGGATTTACTTCTCTCATATCTTCAATGACACCACGATGAGGATGAAGATGAGCCTTGAAATCTTCTTCTCACTTTTTCATTTGAAGCAACATTTTTAACATATTCGATAGTCACCACACCACTAGGAGAAGAATTGGTCAAAAAACTATAAAAACTTTCTCAAGAATATGGTAGAATATTAAACAACCAAACTTCGTATATCTTGTCATCAAATTCAACAACTATTTCAAACAATTGATTAAGTGCACCTTGAACATCATTTAACTAAAGAGAAATAGGACTATGCTCTTTGTAGCTCAAATTTATCAATTGATTAGGTAAGAAAAACTTATATTGTTAGTCTTTAAAGTATCAAATGTCTCAAGTTTATCCCACAAAGTTGTAGCACGTCCTTATTAACAATATGGTTAAGAAAATTATCTTCTACCAATTTTTGTAGTATAGCTACAAACTTGTGTATGTTCAAATTATCAATCATCATCCGAAATAGATTGGTGCTTTTGAGTGGCAAACATAGACAAATGTGAAAGCGATCTAGAAGGGGGGTTGAATAGATCGACTAAACTTTTTCGCAGAGTTCTACAAGAAACACGGAATTAATACACAATAAACAATCAAATTAAACAAATGTAAAAGAGTAGGGAAGAAATCAAACACTGTTTTTATAGAGGTTCGGTGCTAAGACCTACGTCCTCTACCTAAGCTCCCACTTAGGATTTGGCAAACC